>CM039119.1:18087314-18408461 GCA_022036555.1 Microstegium vimineum
ATCCGGAGAAAGGCATGCATGTTGGGATTTGTTTAAACCTCGCTTCCCCCACTTCCCTTTTCAAAATTTAAATTCCATCGAGGCATAGGGGTAAAAAAATTTGGGGGGGGGGGGGTAAAAGGGTCACAAGTTTTTTTTAAACCCCCCCTTTAAAAAATTCGGGTATTAATTAGCCCATGCCATTTTTACTAAAAGGATGTGTTTTTTGGGAAATTTAAAAAAATTGGGATACTTTTTTTATATAATCCCCATGATCTACTCAGAGATGCCTGTCAAATGTCCTACAAATCAAACACCAAATTAACTAAAAAATTTGTCCTTTTGGGAAAATTAATATTTTAAAATCCACATAATAAAATTCATAGTTCATTTGTTTTCCCCCTATACTAGCAAATTAATTAATTACTTGACTATGCCCTAGTGTAAATTCAATCCAAAAACACTATAGTTTTTTTATTTTTTAATTATTTATGCGGTAAATTCACATGTGCTCATTTTTTTTTTAAACAAACAGGAAAATTTTCCCGCTAAGAGGACATGATTAAAACTTTTTTTCCTAGAAAAAAAATATACAACCATTAAAAAACGTGGATTGTAGTGGGATATAGTAAATTTGAAAACCTTTAAAATTTGCGTGAAAAAATTTTTTCCCTTTTTGCAAAATTGATAAACCCTTGTATTTAATAATATCGCAATTGACCAGTCTTTTGGGGAGGATATTTTTTATTACTAATATTATTTTGTGGGCATATAAATAATTCTATTTAAACTTACGAGCAGTAAATTTACTTGTGATAATCAACAGGGTGTTTGGTATTCAGACGAGTTAATTTTTATTACTAATAGTATTATCTGAGTTTATAAATAATTCTATCTGGATATGTATATAGTGACTATTTTTATTACTAACATTATCATTTGGGTTTATAAATAATTACCTATGGACATGTGGGTAGTAAAATTTATAGTAAATCACTGGCATGTTTGGTCCTAGGGAGGCTATTTTTTTACTAATATTATATATGGACTTGCAAGGAGTAAATTTACCTGTGATGATCAACGGATTGTCTGGTATCCAGATGAGTTAATTTCTATTAGTAATAATATTATTTGGGCTATAAATAATTCCATCTAAACTTGTGCGAGAGTTTATTTTTATTACCAATAGTATCATTTAAGCCTATAAATAATTTCATCTAGACATGTGTGTAATAAAATTTGCTATAATAGTCACTCGCATGTCCAGTTACTGAAGTGACTATTTTTTATTTGTAATATTACATTTGGGTCCATAAATAATTACCTTTGGACCCGTGCAATCAAATATGCTCAATCAATCGGGGCACGATCTTTTCCATACAAACTAAAAAACTATTCCTGATAATCGGGTACTGTTTTCAATGCACAAGCAATGTCAGTTAGACTAAACATTTACATTCAGCAAAGTAAAATACTGATGCAATGACCATATATATACAAAAGGCGAGTTACAAATGAATATACAAAAGCCATGTTACTCCCAAGACATTTGGTCAAATAGACTCGGTCGTTTTGGCAGTACATTCATCCAGCACTGGGAAAGCACCGTTTGGTCATGCTGCCGATAGGAACTTGATCTTGGGTTGCTTTTCTGTCGGATTCTATCCTTCACTTAAATGGTCATGCGTGCCTTTGTGAACTGATGGAGAAAAAAGTGCAATTTAGAAACATAAATATAGATTCTTAAATATGAAAAACATAAGCAAAGATGGTCTGAAGAGTCTTATCTAATAATACTATATAATCTGAAAATTGCATCTAGAAACATAGTAATGGAATTAATCCGGAGATGCTCTAATATAAAATTTGAGAATTCTGGGTATATTTGATGTATCCCATAACGTAATACAATCTCTTTTGATTTAAGAAATATTGCAACAAAGAATTGGGGCAATATCAGTAGAGATCTAGAAAAGAAAGAATGTTACCTACTCAACAAAGCACATCAAAACTCTCCTGAACAAGGCATGTCCACCGAAGTCGGCTGCCACCAGGACAATAAGAATATGAGTACACAACAGAAGCTATGCATATAGATTAATCGAGAAGCAACATGTTTCGATTATCCTAATAATATTCAGATAGAATCAACAAGCAAAACAAGCTTTCTTTGAACCATACATTGTAGTGCACAACTTACATGCTGGTGTGTTAATCAATTGAAAGGAAATTACACCCCTACCACTAGTAGAAAAATCATTTTTGCTGCCACGTCATTTTTTTTTCCAGAGGCGGTTCACAATTTCATGACGCCAGTACAAAAAATAGGGTGGGCCCAGCAAGAGAACCGCCTGTGTAAAACCATTTACACAGGCGGCTCTCCTATCTCTACCGCCTGTGTAAATACGGTTTACAATGACAACCGCATGTGTAAATATCATTTACACAGGCGGCTGACATTATCAATCGCCTGTGTACACAGGCGGTCCTCCTTACCAACCGCATGTGTTAATGCTGCAATAAATTCCCTTCTTCCACCTCCAGACAAGAACAGTTACTCCCGTGCTGTGTGCACAGTGGCCGACACAGAGGTGGCGATTCCAAGGGGGGATGTTTTGAACTTCATTTCTTTGGTGAGAAACTTCCAAAAGGTTAGTTAGTGTCGTTGCCGCCATTTTTTTAGTGATTCTTTGGTTCAATTCTTGTATTGGAGGTGCTCTAAATCTAGGGTTAGGGTTCATAGCTAGGGCAAGAGAGAGAGTTTTAGCTATTTTTTTTTGTAAATTCATAGTAAATTGTATCTTGCTCGGATTATAGAAAACAAATACTTTTTAGAATTCTTGTGAGTAGATCTATGTAATAGAATACTTAGGGTTTATGAATTAATTTAGTAGTTAATATTTTGTTAATTAGGGTTAGTTATTATTGTCTATACTTAGGGTTTGTTAAATAGGGTTAGTTATTATTTCATGTAGCTTAGGTTTTTCAATAATTTTTGTTAGTAATTGATGGTTTATTATTTAGGGTTAGATATTTCATGTACTTAGAGTTAGTTAATTAATTTAGTTAGTAATTAATGGCTTATTAATTAGGGTTAGTTAGTATTTCATGTACTTAGGGTTTGTTAATTAGGGTTTGTTATTTTTGCTTATACTTAGAGTTTGTTAATCAAGATGCCATCTCCGTTTAATTAATTCTTATAATTATAAAAATGAGTTTAAATAATTATTTAAATTTTTTATTTTGTAAATTCTGTAAGAGGTAGGTTTTCATATCTATTTAATTGATGGAGGATAGAATCTTAGTTATGAAGGATTATTTTCGTTTTGTTTTTAGAGTGACATACAATATTTTCCTAACTACAGATAAATATGGAGAGGTCATTATGGATGTACAACTTATCAAGATTAGACCCATCTTATGTAGTGGAGGTCCAAAAATTTATTGATGCCGTGAAGATACATGCTCAGAGAACAAAGGCGAAGCACATATGTTGTCCATGCGCAGACTGTAAAAATATTGTGGTATTTGACAATGTGGAAGCAATCACTTCTCATCTGGTTTGCAGAGGATTTGTGGAGGACTACTTGATTTGGATAAAACATGGTCAGGGTAGTTCTACACCTTATATGCGGACAACTGACAACACTGCAAGTAACATCAATGTGGAGGGTCCAATGCCATATCTCAATGAATGTGATGCTATGCCAGATATCAATGAAACCCATCATGTTATGCCAGATGTCAATCAAACTCATAATTCTACGTCCGATGTTAATGAAACTCAGCATGTTAACACTGATGCCATTGAAGATGCAGATTTCTTAGAGGCAATAATGAACCGTTGTGCGGATCCATCAATATTCTTCATGAACCGAATGGAAGCCTTGAAGAAGGCAGCAGAAGAGCCTTTGTACGACGAGTCGAAAGGTTGTACCAAAGAGTGGTCGACACTACGGGATGTTCTTCAGTTTTTGACGATTAAAGCTAGATATGGTTGGTCCGATGCTAGTTTCAATGATTTATTGCGTGTACTTGGAGACCTTCTTCCTAAGGAGAACAGAGTGCCTGCTAACACGTACTATGCAAAGAAGCTAGTCAGTCCATTTACGATGGGTGTTGAGAAGATCCACGCATGTAGAAATCATTATATCCTATATCAGGGTGATCAGTATAAAGACTTAGACAGTTGTCCAAACTGCGGTGCTAGTAGGTACAAGACGAATAAAGATTATCAAGAGGAAGAGAATGCAACCTTTGTTTCTTCAGGGAGGAAGCGAAAGAAGACGCAAACAAAGACTCAACAAGACAAACGTTCAAAGCCCACTAGCAATATCGAAGTGGACTATTATGCGTTGAGAAGAATTCCTGCATTAGTGATATGGTATCTCCCTGTGGTTGATCGTTTGAGGTGTTTGTTTACAAACCCTGATGATGCGGAACTTATGACCTGGCATGCTTCTGATGAAAGGAAAGATGATGGAAAGTTACGACATCCAGCCGATGCAAAGCAATGGCAAGAATTCGATAAGAAATATCCAGACTTTGTTGAGGACCCACAAAATGTAAGGTTTGCTCTGAGTATCGATGGAATGAATCCATTTGCCGAGAGGAGCAGCACGCACATCACATGGCCAGTGATCATGACAATATACAATCTTCCTTCATGGTTGAGTCAAAAAAGAAAATATCTTTTGCTAACCATTCTTATTTCTGGACCTACACAACCTGGAGTTGATATGGATGTATTTCTAGAGCCCTTAATGCAAGAGATGCAAATACTATGGGAAGTGGGTGTCAAAATGATCGATGCGTTCCGCAAAGAGACATTCACACTGAGAGCAATTATTATTGTCACAATTAATGATTATCCTGCTCTCTTCTCATTATTAGGCCAGTTCAAGGGAAAGGTTGGTTGTGTAGAGTGCATAGATGGAACATGGCACGTGTCTCTTCCTTCATCTAACAAGATAGTGTACATGAGGCATAGGAGGTGGCTACCGGCAGGCCATAAGTACCGCTTACAAAAGATGAATAAGTACTTTGACAATACGGATGAATCAAAATCTACTACTCCATCAGGTTATAGTAAAGGGCACAGAGTGTATAAGATAGTTGAGAATGTCAAGTTTGTGTTTGGAAAAAAGACCAAAGATGGGAAACCAAGAAAGGTTGTGAAGGCAAATGAGGGGGACACATTTAAGAAGAAGTCTATTTTCTTTAAGTACTTATCGTACTGGAAAGACTTAGACGTACGACATGCGATCGATGGTATGCATGTTCAGAAGAATGTGTTTGACAGCGTAGTTGGAACTTTGCTAGACATAAAAAGCAAGACAAAGGAAGGTCTCAATTCACGTTTGGACATGCAACATTTAAAGATCAGAAAAGAACTTCACCCTGTACTCCTAGAGAATGAGAAGTACCATCTACCGGCAGCAAGCTATAACCTGAACAGAGATGAGAAACATGCAATGTGTGTGTGGTTGAAGAATTTAAAAGTTCCATCTGGTTTCTGCTCCAACATAAGGAGTCTTGTTTCGATGAAAGACCTTACACTCACCAACTATAACTCACATGATTGTCATGTAATGCTGACCACTTTTCTTCCTATTGCCATTAGGGCTATAAATCCAGTGTTTTTAAAGATGGCAATCACACGGTTGTGCTACTTCTTCAATAAGATATCTGAGAAGGTAATTATCCGTGATGAGTTAGAGTCCCTACAGAAATTTGCTACAGTGACATTGAGCCAGTTGGAGATGTGCTTTCCCCCATCGTTCTTTGATATCATGGTACACCTTATTGTTCATTTGGTGCCTCAAATTGAGGCATTGGGCCCCATGTATTTCCATGAAATGTGGACGTATGAGCGTTTCATGTCAATATTGAATGGCTATATGGCAAATCATGCTCATCTGGAGGGTTCCATGATAGAGGCATACACTACAGAAGAGTCCATTGAGTCTGGAGGACCATTATGTAATAATCTCCTAAAAGACCAGGTATCAATTGGTTTGCCTTCGTTGTGACATGAGGGAAGGCTTGGTGGACGAGGGAGGATGGGGCGAAAATCATTCATCCCGCCAGATTACAACATAGTCCTAGAGGTACATTACAACATACTACAACAACTCATAATAATGGACCCATTCACCAAGCAGCACATGAAAGAGCTTCGTGAGGAGAATCCAGGATGCACAAATGATTGGGTACACAAGGAACACAATCGTCGGTTCACCGCATGGCTAAAGAATTTGGACATGACAGATGAATCAGAAACCATCAAGATTTTAGCATCTGGACCATCAAGCCAGGTCATATCATGGCAGAGCTATGACATTAGTGGCTTCACATTTTCCACCAGTTTTAGGGACACCAAGCGCATGGCCCAGAATAGTGACGTTCGATGTGAGGCTGTAGATGATACAACTGGTGAAGAAACTACATACTTTAGATTCATTGATGACATATGGGAGGTTGAATATGGTCCACGCCTGCAGATTCCAGTGTTCCGATGTCGATGGGTTCAAGATAAACATGTCACTGTGGATAACTATGGCCAAAGAGTTCTTGATCTAAGTAAAGTAGGTTACAAAGATGATCCGTGGATCCTTGCTAACCGTGCCGCACAGGTGTTCTATGTGGAACAAATTCTATCTATGAATGAAAAGAAAAGTACCCAAAAGCCAAAGCACGTAGCAATCCCTGGAAAGCAACAAATTGTAGGAGTTGATGGTGTAATGGATTTAGAGGATGTTAATCAGTTCAGCGAGATGTCTCTTTTTACAAACTTTGAAGAAAAGATAAAAAATATGGAGAAAAGTATCCCGCAAACCTCTTTGCCCTGGGTGCGCCATGATGGACAAGGAAGGACCGTAGCACGCTAGATTGTTTATCATGTAACTAATTAATGTATCACTTATCATTTGTACCTAATGCTACTCTTTCTTATTAAGCAGATGTTTACATTTCCCTTTGTTGTATACCTTTCGATTCTATATTATTTACTAACCCTAGGTACACGAATTATTAACTAACCCTAATTAACAAACCTTTAATTAAAAACTTAATTAATTCACGAACCCTAGGTACATGAAATAATAACTAACCCTATTAAACAAGCCTTTAATTAACTAACTAAATTAACTAATTACTAAATAAACTAACTAAATTAACAAACTAAATTAACTAATTACTAAATAAACTAACTAAATTAACAAACTAAATTAACTAACTAAATTAACTAATTACTAAATAAACTAACTAAATTAACAAATTAAATTAACTAACTAAATAAACTAATTACTAAAACTAAATTAACTAATTACTAAATAAACTAACTAAATTAACTAATTACTAAATAAACTAACTAAATTAACTAATTACTAAATAAACTAACTAAATTAACAAACTAAATTAACTAACTAAACTAACTAACTAAATTAACTAATTACTAAATAAACTAACTAAATTAACAAATTAAATTAACTAACTAAGTAAACTAATTACTAAAACTAAATTAACTAATTACTAAATTAACTAACTAAATTAACTAACTAAATTAACTAATTACTAAATAAATTAACTAAATTAACAAACTAAATTAA
Source organism: Microstegium vimineum (assembly GCA_022036555.1). Classification (NCBI taxonomy): domain Eukaryota; kingdom Viridiplantae; phylum Streptophyta; class Magnoliopsida; order Poales; family Poaceae; genus Microstegium; species Microstegium vimineum. The sequence goes on from CM039119.1 coordinate 18,094,904, forward strand.
CTAACTAAACTAACTAAATTAACTAAATTAACCCTAATTAACATACCATTAGTTACTAACTAACTAAACTAAATTAACTAACTAAATTAAATAACTGAAAATGAAAAAAACATTAGTACAGGCTGCTGTCAATGAGGGCCGCCTGTACTAATGTATTAGTACAGGCGGGCGTCATTGACCGCCGCCTGTATTAGTACAGGCGGTCCTCATTGACCACCGCCTATAAAAATATTTTCACAGGCGGTGGTCAATATGACCCGCCTGTACTAATGTGCTCCATAATAAATTTCCGCGCGCGGCTGCCGAAATTTTCTAAGTCACCGGAGGCGCGAGTTCTGAATTTGGACGCCGTCCGGCTGCCGAAATCCGCCGTCGCTGCTCCACCGCCGACGCTGCTCCACCGTCCGCCGCCTACGCGCCGCCGCCACTTCGGCCGCCGCTGCTCCACCGCCGCTGCTGCTCCACCGCCGACGCTGCTCCACCACCGCCGCTGCTCCATCGTCCGCCTACGCGCCGCCGCCACTGCCGCCGCCACTGCTCCACCAGCAGCTGCCGGAGCGCCACGAGGTAGCTCCGCTCCGAGCTCCGAACTCCGCCCCTGCCACCGCCGAGCCCAGCTCCGAGGCGGCTCCAGTGCGGCGGCCGCCGCCATGTGCGCCGCCGCGCGCGCGCCCGAGCGCCTGCTGGGCCTGGCGGCCTTACCTTTTTTTAGTTAGTTTAATTTAGTTTTTTTAGTTAGTTTTATTTACTTTTATTAGTTAGTTTTATTTAGTTTTTTAGTTAGTTTATTTAGTTAGTTTTATTTAGTTTTTTTAGTTAGTTTTTTTAGTTAGTTTTATTAGTTAGTTTTATTTAGTTTTTTTAGTTAGTTTTATTTACTTTTATTAGTTAGTTTTATTTAGTTTTTTAGTTAGTTTATTTAGTTAGTTTTATTAGTTAGTTTTATTTAGTGTTAATACTTATACTAAGTTAGTGTTTTTTCCATGTTAATACTTATATTTCATGCATAATTAGAGTTAGTTTACTTAGTTAATTTAGTTAGTTAGTTTACTTAGTTAGTTTACTTAGTTATTTTACTTAGTTTACTTAGTTAATTTAGTTAGTTAATTTAGTGTTAATACTTATACTAAGTTAGTGTTTTTTCCATGTTAATACTTATATTTCATGTTAATACTTATATTTCATGCATAATTAGAGTTAGTTTACTTAGTTAATTTAGTTAGTTAGTTTAGTTAGTTAGTTTATTTGTTTATTTACTTAGTTTACTTAATTAATTTAGTTAGTTAATTTAGTGTTAATACTTATATTAAGTTAGTGTTTTTTCCATGTTAATACTTATATTTCATGTTAATAGTTATATTTCATGCATAATTAGAGTTAGTTTACTTAGTTAATTTAGTTAGTTAGTTTACTTAGTTAGTTTACTTAGTTATTTTACTTAGTTAATTTAGTTAGTTAATTTAGTGTTAATACTTATACTGAGTTAGTGTTTTTTCCATGTTAATACTTATATTTCATGTTAATACTTATATTTTATGCATAATTAGAGTTACTTTACTTAGTTAATTTAGTTAGTTACTTTACTTAGTTAGTTTACTTAGTAATTAGAGTTAGTTTACTTAGTTAATTTAGTTAGTTAATTTAGTGTTAATACTTATATTAAGTTAGTGTTTTTTCCATGTTAATACTTATATTTCATGTTAATAATTATATTTCATGTTAATACTTATATTTCATGCATAATTAGAGTTAGTTTACTTAGTTAATTTAGTGTACATCCATTTTTATACTTATATTTCATGCAGATGAGTACTCCATCAAATACTGAGCAGGCCGATGCCTAGGTAGGTACACCTGGATCTGACTCATCTGGATCCGAACCTTATAGGAGCCCGAGCGTATCACCACGTGAATCTCCTAGAGCTAAGAAGGCCCGTCTTGAGTTGGAACGTGACCCTAATTACGAGCCTGAAGCTGAGCCAAATGATGATGAGGTATATATGCTCGTAGATTGTCTATACGAGAGAATAATGCATGTGTATGTATGTACCTAACAATTGAATTGATAGGAGGTGTTCTCTCAAGTTATTGCCGAAATGGAGATAGAGTCACAAGATGTTCATAAGGACACAGCGCCTCAAACGACCGGGACCTCCTCCGAGCGAAGAAGTACACAGAAAAAGAGTGATCGAGCACGAGGAGATAGAGGAAGGAATAGATTTCCAGAAGAAGTTTATAAGATTACAGAGATTAGCCCGAGCGGAGAGCCCTTAGCACCTCTAGAGGCGCTACCCAAATTTAGGCCCCCCATTGGATGGTTAGTAAAGGAAGAATTTGATATCACCTGGAGTGATTAGAGTATGGTGCCTGAAGTAAAGAGGACGAATTGTTGGACTCGATTGTGCACTAAGTTTATTTTACCGGAGAGAACAGAAGGTTTGGTCAAGGGTCATGTCATGAAGCAGTTAGCAATATCGTTCCGGGGCTATAGGCACGATATGAATAAAAAGTGGCTGCAGAAGGGGCGGGACCCAACGAAGCGGTACCCTATTACAGCAGAACAGTGGGCACATTTCAGTGTCATAAAAAACTCCGACGAGTCCAAGGCTAAGAGCCAAGCCGCCTCAAGACTTGCGAAGAAGAACAAGTACCACCACCACCTCGGCACTAGCGGTTACAAGACCAAGATTCCTAAATGGAGGGTAGAAGATGAAGCAAAGAGGAGAGAGGGCAAGTTGGCATTGACAGATATAGTGCCAGAACGAAGTGCGAATTGGCTTCGCGCTCGGAAGGCAAACACTGAGAGCGATGAGATCTCCTGTCCCGATGAGATCAAGCCAGTTGCCGAGAAGGTTTTAGAAGCAACAAACCTGGAAAAGACAGGTGCCTTCAAGTCACAGAGGGAGAGGGATAGCCTTTCCCTTGCTCTAGGTAACCCCGAGCATCCAGGTCGTGTACGGGGCGTCTCATCCAGAACCACCTGGAAAGAAGGGTTTGGTGAAGAGTGGAAAGACATGTATAAGAAAATAGAACGACATAAGGAGCAATTGAAGGATTATTTTGAGCAGCAGGCTGCCAAAAAAATTAGGGATTTGATGGAAGACTTCGTTAAAAACCCTGATCCTGAAGTGATGAAGCGGTTGGCGGGAGCAGTGTCTGCTCAATAGATGACATCACAAGCTCCTTCATATATGCAGCATGTCCCAGGCCCAGCTCAACCCTTGGGTAGTCAGGAGACGGCCACACAATCTATGCCCTTTCAAAGCAGTATAGCGTCAACATCAAATAAGGACCATTATCCAGTTGACGATATTGATAAACCTTGGTCTTGCTCATTGTTAATTGGATATGGCCTTAGAAATCAACATACAAAGCAAGTGGCCACAGGCAATGCCATCCCTGGACGTATGTTCCATGGTGTCAAGATGCATACTGCAGGGTGAAAGTGTTGACGGTCGAGAGTGCATATGAAGACGACTTCATCGACATCCCGACCTCTGAGGGTATAGAGAAGCTTGGACAAGCAATCAAGAACTTCATACAATGGCCGAGACGGTACGTAAGGTTGACTGATCCACCAACGGCACCCTCTCCACAAGTCCATCAAGCATCCCAAGAGGCCGAAACAAGTCAACAGCCAGCATCGCCAATGCATGCCCCAGCATCCCCGTATATTTATGAGCCACCGTCGCCATCCCCAATACATGATATGTCATTCTCGCTGGATGAGCTCGAGGGGCTGACCACGAACATGCCTGAGCAGCAGACTCCGCCAGCCAAGAAGGACACAACACCAGAGAAGGAGGTAGAGCAAACTCCTCCGCCACCACCAAAGCATAAGGAAGCAGAGCAAACTCCCCCACAAGCACCGGCCTCCAAGAAGGCAAAGAAATTTCCAATTCCAAAATTGGTTTCTCCCTATGAGCCAAAAAAGGGGAAAGCAGCAGGCACAGTTCTATTTCTGAAAGGGATTGGAAAGCAGCGGACGACACGAGTCGTTGAGCTCGAACCGTCACAGAATAAGGAAACCGCCGGCCAAGCAACTGAAGCCGTGCCACCAACAAAGAAAGCCCCAAGTGGCGATGTTCATGTCGAACCGCCATCAAATACACCATTGACCCTTAAGGATATAAGAAAGCCAACGGTTGATGATTATGTCAATGTCCCCAGTAACTACGTGCCCGGAAGGCCTATGCTGCAATGGACGGTGCTTGAAAATGGTCCATGGACGATAAAAAGGTTTCATGACTGGTACATGAGAGCAGTGAATGCTGGCCTGCATGCAGTTAGTGTTGACATACCAGCAGACGTGTTTGCTACTGGCAAGGATAAAAGCGAGGCATTTGTTATCTTCGAGGACATGCACCTGCTGTTGAACTATAGGAAACTTGACGTCCAACTCATTACAATCCGGGCCTGTAAGTATCACTCATGCACACATATTGTTATTATTAAATTTGGAATGTGATAAACTCTAATATGTGGATGTTGTAACCAGCTTGCAAGACCACGAGCAGAGATCGTTAACTACAGGCACGATGGTCGGTTACCTGAGTCCAATCAGGTTACAAGAAAATATGCACAAATTTGTACTTACAAATGAAGATAGAGCAAGGATAGAGAAGGACAAAACACCAGAACAAGTTGCAGAAGCTGTAAAGGAATTGCAACGAAAATACGAGGACGCATATGCCCTCTATCTCGGTAGAGCAATGCTGAGATATAAGTATAGAGATTTTATATTGGCACCCTACAACTTTGGGTAAGTGTGACCTCGTATACGTACTTCAAATTATCGTGTTAACCCTAAGTACATGTGTCGCTCACTCGTTTATTCATGCAGTGACCATTGGATTGTTTTTTATATTTATCCATTCGAAGGGAAGGTGCTTGTCCTAGACTCCTTACACTGTCCTCCTCAGTCGTATCAAACATTCCTGATTCATTTAGAAAGGTGAGGCAACATGCAACCACATCCGTACTTATATGAATTAGAGTTTCTAAATAACTATAGTGTTTTATATTCGATATCTACAGGGCATGGCGGTTTTATAAGAAGCAAAAAGGACCGGTCGACGCCGCCCGCTCAGATCCTAGTGTGCCATTGACGATACAACACCATTATCCGGTAAGTTGTCCGAACACATATCATCATATAAATAATACACAAGGCATGACAATTTTAGTTTAATCTTTTGATCATTAATTACATAGTGCCACAAGCAACCACCTGGATCGGTCTACTGTGGATACTACGTGTGTGAGTTCATAAGGCAGCGGGGACGATACGTCAGGGACAAAAATATGGTAAAAAATATCTACGTATGAAGTTTTCTCATTTAAAGTTGGAAATATTAATATTGGACATGTGTCAATGATGCTTTTAAACTTTGTTTCCAGCCGAGAAGCAAAGGAAAGGACGTGTCATTCACTCCAAAAACTATGGAAAATATAGTAGCAGACTTGTGCGGTTTTATTATGAGAGAAATAATTCCAAGTACCGGAGTATATTTTGATGAAGCCGGTGATTTAGCAAGTGAAGGATTTAGAGCGCTGACAGACCTAGCAGGTCTAAACTTGAAACGAAATGACATGTAAACACCAAATGGTTGAACTCATAACTTGAAATGACGTATATTATATGTAATTTTATGCTTGATGTTTGATTTCGTGTGGACACATCTGTAATATTTATATGTGTTGTATGTATGATACAATTTTATGGTTCATGTTTGCATATCTTATATATATATATGTGTGACAAATATAGTACAGTGTGGAGGCAAATATTAAAATTTGAAATAAAAAAAATAATTACACAGGCGGCACACAGAGTGAGCCGCCTGTGAAAAATGGATTTTCACAGGCGGCTGACAAAGTGAGCCGCCTGTGAAAACCCTTTTTTCACAGGCGGCTCACAGCCCGCCGCCTGTACTGTGGGCCGATTAGTACTGACCCCTAGTACAGGCGGTGGGCTTGCCCGCCTGTATAAATGCCTGTACCACTGCCTCTAAAAATGTTTTTTTTACTAGTGTACACAACGGTAGCAGACTGAACTGAACATCCAAAAGTCAAATTAGGTTGATGCCATGATATACATTTTGCTAGCATAAATAGATACCTTAAGCTGCTCCTTACCAGCTTACAAAAAGATCAGATGGCAACCAAGTAGTCATATGTCAGGATCTACAAATTCAACCCAAAAAAAATAGGATTGGAAAATCGATTAACAAGCTAGCAAGAGGCAACGACCTCTTCCATGCAGTCAAGTACTCCTATGATTCATGATCAATCCGTGCACTAATCAAAAATAGGAGTTCATGCAAGGAAAGGAGGCTAACCTGCAGATCACAGATCACGGGGACGCAAGTGCATAGGGGGAGGGGCAGAGCGACATGAGATGGTTCAATATCTAATAGATCGTGTGCGTCTTAGGGACGGATCCTCCTCCACGAAGATCCACCACGCGCCAAGGACGCCGCCATCGCTGCACTCATCCTCAATCGGGGAAGCAAGGACGACGGGAGGGGCGGATCTCCTGGATTTGACGAACTGCGAAGAACCTGCCTGGAGCACGGTGGAGGCAAACGGGGGCAGGCGCGGATCAGAGACGACGGTGGGCGATGGCAGCCCGGTAGCCTCCAGCGGCACTCGACGGAGCATGAATGGCAACGCACTACACGATTTGGGTCTGGGGGCGGAAGTCAGGGCGTGGATTGGGGCTCTAATGGAGGGGTTTTCTCCCGAACGATGCAGGCACCATTAATGAAGGTTCAAAAAGAATCTTAGCCTCGTAATTTATTATTACACGAAAGAAGCGGATGAATAAAAATGTTTGTTTCTCATCGGGACGGCGGCGCTCCGCCGGGGCCTGAAACAGAGCTCGACGCCGTGCTATGTGGCGCCGAGCTCGACGCCATGCTCTGCGGCGCTGACTAGCCTGCCACGTCGACTGTCGCGCTAGATGCGTGCTCAACACTCGGCGCCGTGGGGCATGGCGCCGAGATGTATTACCTCGGCACCATGGGCCACGACGCTGATCTCTGGGTTCAAAACCGAAAATAGTTCTTTCAGAAGTCTCTAAATGTGAAAATAGTTTTAAAAACAAGGCTAAATTATAAAAATTTAGGCCCGCCTGCATGCGTCTCCCTCGCTAGTACTACGCTAGTACTAGACGCTAGTACAACCAGCGGTGCGGTGCGGGGCGGGCGGGGTGACCAATGCAGATGCAGGGCAGGAGACGACGAGAGGGGGTAGAATGGTAGATGGATGGATGGGTCGCTAGAGCAGAGAGGGGCTCTTGCTCTTTTTTTTTGACTTTTTGGACTTTTTTTTTTGAAACTGACTTTTTGGACTTGAGGATGGAAAGCCAAGCAAGGTGGATGGACACGGACGGTAATTCACCTTTGTTGAAAGTTGAAACGCTAATTTTCGGCGTTTCACCTTTGTTGCAGCTCTGCCAACGTCCTCCTTTCAATGTCATTTTGGGCTCACCGCGGGTAGCAATTAGCAAATGTGAAACACAGACGGCAGCTTGATGCCTTCATCAAATCCTTGCTCACCATGGGCAGGCAACTAGGCATGCAAGGTTTGGGCGAGGAGCCAAATGCGTCCATAGTAGCTACAGCTGTGCTGATCAGCTTACCCCAAACTTGTTCCACCACACTCTAACGGTAACACCGAACAGGTCAATGTCCGTCATTTTTGGCACAGCTACGGCTTCACATGTACTATGTATTGATATATATGTAGATATACAAGTTTATACATGCATGGCTATATTCTGGGCGTATCCATTTGGCAACTCACCACGAACATATAGGCACCTGATCGAAAGGTACTCCAGCTGTTTTCTAATTCCCTATATGCATCAAAATTTTGTAAAAGCTATGCATCTCAAAGAATAAAAAACCACTTACAATTTGGAATACACAATAATAACTATACAATGGCCAAGCTATATTAAATTAAAATTCCACTATGGCTATAGCTCCTCTGTTCGTTTAAATTATTTTTGGCTTGTTTCAGCTTGTATCACCTTATTCTCTCTCACAAAACACATTTAATCAGCCAAAATCAACACCAGCTCATTTTGCCACTCTTATTATAAGTACTGTATAAAGTTATTATAGTATGCATTATTATACAAGCCGGTAGATTTCTGCATTATCTGGAAGAAAAGTGTTGCTGGATGCCAAACACAGCTGGATGCCACACAATCAGCACCGTACCAGCTTTGTTGATTATAATTAGCGTAGGTAAAGTACGTAGTGTGCGCATGTGTGGTAGTGTACACCTGTACCAAAGATGCATGCTGCAGGCCACGCATTCCCATGTTCAAAAAATGCATGATCCTGCTCTGATCGCCATTCGTAGCATCCAAGAGGGCGGACAATATTTTATCACAAAAAGGGGCCTCTTTTGTCTGTAAAGCGTACTAGACTAGTATTGATAATTGATGCTACGACAAGGTCCTCACATTTATATGAAGATCATTAATGCCGACGGTTGCTAGATTAATTAATTGGTGAAGACTCCAGATTGTGTCTCCCGTAATAAACAGAGTTTCGATTCCTAGGTGGAGCATATTTCAGTCGACTCTCATCAGAGATGTTAATTACTAGCATCGAGACAGTACAGGTATACTTAGAATTTTACGTCATGAGAGTACGCCTAAAAAACATTTCACGATCTGTGAAAGAATATCGTTCGTAATGCCACATTATGCCCATCCTGTAATTCTTTGATCGATTCTTAACCATGCATTGATGCTTCCAAAAAAATGATGAGTTGGTTACTAGTACTATTAATTCCCTAATAATAACATGAAGTTTACTAAGTTGATGAATTAATTGACCCTTTCGCATGCATCAAGGTGTTTAGTAGTATTGTCAGGAACAGATTACTGCGCGCTATACTGTTTTTTCACAGCATCGTAACAATAAGGAGACTACTCCTAGTAGATACGGAAACGGCGTGTGGAGTCGTACGTATCGTTTTGTCATCTATTTGTAGGTATTTCTATATTTATTTACACCTTTTGCTACGCACAGTATACTAGTAGATTCTTAACTGGGACGGACGACCTTTCTGTCACGAGCTAACAAGCATGTGGGCGCGAGGCGCTCATATATTGGAATACGTGTTTAATTTGTCAACTTTATTAAAATCTGTCTGCAGAGCCTCTCGAAAGCTACGTGCGTGAGTAATAAGCGTGCGATTCTTCGGTTTTAAAAAGAAGACTGACATCCTTTTCAAAGACTGTCACGGCGGACGGACCGGACCGGAGTTGCTGAACCGGTCGATTCATCGTCCCATCTTGCTGGAGCCACTCTCGCAGTCTCTCTCTCTCTCTCTTACGTTTTGGTTGGTTGATCCATCGGTTCGCGGAAGTTTCCTTACCTACTACAGTAGTCTTTAATAAATATTAAATGTATGTATCTTGGTGGATGGTGAATTGAACAAAAAAGTCCATTTTTTTCCCTCCGAAACATTAATTAATTAGAGAGAGAGAAAACGCACGAGAATTTGATCATCAAATTAAATTAAGTGCTCCCTTCATTCTTAATTATAAGTTGTATTCTACGAATCTTGGAGAGTAAGATAATATAATAATATTTACGATGCTAACTAAGTATTATTATTATATTTTTTATCAACTATATTTTCATAGTATACCTATTTGATATTATGAATCTTTATAATTTTCTTGAAATGCTTTGACTCAATCTCCAAGATATTTGGAATACGACTTGATAATTTGGAATAGAGAGGGTAGCTAGCTATAGGGATGAACTCAGCTTAGAGACACATATGCCCTCGATTTTTTTACGGGAACAAACTAAACTGAGTACGTCTTCCATGTACTCCTACTTCATAGAATATGCATAACTGTAGGATGGCACAAGTCATTGTCTCACTAAAAGCCTACTACTACTACTACTACCAAATACCATCTCTCCTTGGAAAATATTCAAATCCTGAAGCTTATATTAGCTAGCTTGCCAACAACCACACACAGTTAAAGCAAGCTAATGGAATAGTAGGCCAAAGCAAGACTCTGAGACCAGCTTAATTAAACTGCATCATCATCGTATCTCTGGATGCGCACAAGCATGAATGCTAGCTGCATACTCCTATATCGGTACAGTTCTCATGACGTACTGTGCGCAGATAAGTTTGGATCGTTGCAACAAAGAGTGCAAAGGCTTTTTATTTTTTTGACAAGTGAGTGCAAAGGCTTCAATTTTTTACGCCAGTTAGTTCTGACTACTGCTGATCGAGAGCCTGAGTGCACATGCCTGCCACAGCTACTGTACGTACACACGCCACATGCATGCATGCCCATGCATGCTGCACTGCAGATCGATCAACACTACCTCTGTCTTAAAAAGAATGTAATTCTTATTTTTTTAAAAGTCAACTTTAACTAAATTTATACATAAAAAATACTAAGATTCATAATATAAAATATTATTATTAAATTATTTATAGAATATATTTTTATAATAAAATTATTTAGAGACATAAGTGTTAATATTTTTTAATATAAAGTTTGTCAAATATGAACAACCTTAATGAATACGGTTGCTATAATTATATTTTTTTAGGAATGGAGGTAGCCTGCCAAAGTCTCCCTAAGTAGTACCTTTTGATTGTTGCAATAAAGAGTGAAATAAATGAATTAATTAAAATTCCCTTTTGATTCTAGGAGGCTAGCTAGCTAGCTAAGGCCGGTCTGATTGCACATGCCAAGCCAAGGTTCAGAATTGCACACACAGCTACAGCTTCAGCTACTACACACAACACATGCATTCTTGCTGTGCAGAGCCTGTAGCAGCAGCAGCAGCCAAGTAAGACCAGACAAGCTAGCTATACGAGCACAGTTGCTTTCACTTTTTTTTTTTTTGCAGACATGCATATGCAGGCATGCATTGGCAAGGAAATTTGGTAGGGAGGCGCTCACACGGCAGGCATAAATGTTGGAGCTATAGGCAGGGTTGAATTGGTCATCAGTAGTCAGAGATGTGGGCAGGACGATGGCCGGGACCGGAGCCGTCGTAGTGCCCATGGACACACACATCTCATCAATTTTCAATAGAGGTGATGTGAGCTGATGAGTGATGATGCCTTCTCTGCTTCCAATGCAGAATGCAGTCGATCAAATGGCCATGCCCATGCATATATATAGAGAGAGATCAATCTATGGAAGATTCTCTCCTTTTTAAGCTTAAAAGAAAGGAAGCTCGCAAAGTGTAAATACAAATTTACATACTTGGAATCTTCAAGATATATATATATATATATATATATTCTTCCGTTCAAATTAAATTGCAAGTCGTTATGTCTTTTCTAGTTTTTATTATGTATCTACCTAATAATGTATATTTAAGTAGGTAATACTAAAAGCTAGCAAGTCAAGGTCGTCGTCCGATGGATTGCCAAGGACACGCTGAGACACACATGACAGAAACGTTAGCTAGGCTCGAATTAAGAGAGTAGTACATGCATTTGCGGAGGAAGAAATTTCAGCCATCTTAAAGCTCTAGAAGATGGAATTAATATATATCTCACTAAAAGCCTAGAGGAATTAATCCCGGTTGGAAAGGGTTCCTTAGTCCGGATTTTCCAACCGGGATTAAGATTCCGGGACTAAAGGTCCCCCCTCCCCTTTAGTCATAGTTATGTCACGGTTTGCCATAACCGGGACTAAAGGTCATCCCCTTTAGGTCATCCCAGCATAAAAAAAGTCTTCCACCACTGCACTCCCTAAGATTCAAACCCAATACCTTATGCACTACCTCTTGCGTAACTTACCACCCCACCTACACAACACATCTGACAATAAATGAGATGTTTTCATTTTGAACCAACCCATTAAGGCACCTTTAGTCCTGGTTCGTAACACCAACCTAGTCCCAGTTGGTGTTACGAACCGGGACTAAAGGGGTTCGTAACACCAACCAGGACTAAATAAAACTTTTAGTCCGGGTTGGTGTTACCAACCGGGACTAAACATCTATTAGTCCCGAATACAAAATTTTTCAAGACTAAAGCTCATTTTGGACATCGACCAAAGACTTATTCTCTAGTAGTGTTATATCTACTACACTTGAAAAATACTTGAAATCTTGAAGGTAGTAGCCCAATGACTACCCACATGCTAATGAACGAAATTTTTTTCGAGACCAGACATATAGCCCGTATTTCATTAAGAAGAAGAGAGTTGTCAATAGACATACACATAGATGATATAGGAGGAATCACGGGTAATCCATGGATTACCAATAAAATCATCAAACCAAGGCACAAAGCAAGAAACATGAGGGGCGGGGGACCACCCTCCAGCAACCCCAGTAACTGAGTCTAATACAAAAGGTAACTCAACACTTATGCCCTAGAGATAGGAGTCAAAGAAGATAACAGCGACAAAGCATCTGCTAACGAACAAGACACCTCTGTGGCAAAGCATCCACCGGAAACTCGGTGGCAAAACATCTGCCGAAAAACGATCGCGACCTCGGCGGCAAAGTATCCGCCCGAAACGCGACCTCTCTAAAAGATCCTCCGAGTCACTCAAGGCAACGACTTCAGGACCACGGCGGAGAAGGGACGACCTCGGCGGCAAAGCATCCGCCGACAACGACGACCACGACTACGGATACAACCAACACCCACCAGACAAACCAAGGTGAAGAGAGACATGACGCCCCATTAGGTTCAGAACGACGAGCAGACGCGGACGGGGCAGCTCCAGGCATGGAGGCAGAGGGGACGGGCACCAAAGTGCTCCAACGAAGCCTTCATGAAGGGGGTTCACATCCACAGATGCCAACATCGTTGAAGAGCAAAAAAGGACTTTCGTCCTAGAGCCCGCCACTCCCAGTGAAGATAGGCTTCGGAGATGCCTTCGGGAAGGAGAATGACGTAGGAGCGCCACCGTCGTCGGTCCGAGCAGAACGCTGGGCAAAGTATTTCACCCAAGCAGAGAGTCCTCGCCGTGGGAAGTGGAGGTGGTGGCATGCCACGGCACCCCATCCAACAGCCAAAGGAAGCTGCCGGCGAGGATACTGGCCCACTCGCCGGCGCTAGGGAGCCCTCCGCTGCCACCATGGCAGGGCAGGGACCAGACCGCACACCGGTCCCAACGCCGAGCAAGAGCCCGTCCAAGCACGCCGGCCAACAGTCGAGCCACCATCGACGGTCGGGGGGAGGGGGCTGGGCAGACGCAGATCAGGGCCCGACAACCCAGATCCGGCCAGCCACCACCCGCACCGGCCGCGGCACGCCACCGGCCGCCGCCTCACCAACCCACGGCCGCATCCCCACCCCGCACGGCCGATCCGCACCGCAGAGGCCCGGATCTGGCCATCCGCCGCCAGCCCCCACCGCAGGAGTCGCCGGAGTTGACGCGGAGGGGGGGGGGGCAGAGGGGGCGAGGAGGAGGGAGGCGCAGGGGAGAGAGGGCTCGGCGGGGCGCCGCCGATGGTCGCCGCCGCCGCGAGAAAGAGCGGCGACGGCGACCGGAGGGGAGTTGGGGGCGAGGTGCGGCTCGGCGGACGGGACGGCGCCGCCCGTGTCGCCCCCCAAGAGCGACGCGGGGGCTTCCGCTTGCTGGTTCTCAAATGGTCTGTTCCTAATGAACAAAATAGCTATAGCTAGGCCAAAGTAGGCAGATTATTGCTGATCAAGCTAGACTGAAGACCTGCTTAAACTGAATCATATATATCGACCAATCCATCATATACAAATGGCGGATCCACGATGGGGGCTGGGGCTGTAGCCCCCCTCGTGAGTGGGTGGAATTAATAGTACATATAAATATTTAGATTTTTTTAAAAAAATACTTGTAAGATTTTTAAAATATATTTGTCTTATATTTCATTAAATTGTATATTTAGAACTTGTTTGGTAGAGTTTCATTCGACTTCTAGGTTAGTCCATTCATACACTAGAATAAGCAACTATTTTTCTTTTAAAATGAATCAGGAGTCATCGAAATCACTATATTTGTGTCATTGGTTCTAGCTTCTCTGTATATTGTAGAAAAAAAATTAAAGATATTTACTAATGTGTTAATAAAACTATATTATTAAAAAAATATATTGAACTAGACCACGCTAAATTAAAATCCTGGCTACCCCACTGCTCGTGAGCCTCAATTTTTCATTGAATTACTATAGCATTAGCCCTAAGGGTCTGTCCGGGACTGCTCCGTTCTACGTTTTTTACTCTGCTCTACGTTTTTTAACCAAACAGTTTCAGCTCCACGCACACAGCTCCAGAAAAAAAAGTGGAGTTGTGAGAGCACCTAATTAGGTACACCAGGAATTCTAGTTTTTTTTTCGGAGCTGCTTCACAGTGAAGTTTGCAGAACAGAGTTTATGTAGCAGTCTCAAACACACCCTAAATCACCACTAAAATCTTCATTATTAATCACTCTTCATTACTTAGCCCCCCTCTTGATATCCTCCTGGATCCGTCACTGATCATATATATTAGTATATATCTGGATGATCCGCAAGCATGCGATCTAGCTTATTAGCTCGATCGGTATAGTTTTGGCTGCACTTACGATCGATCGAGTACGCAGATAATAAGCTCGGATTGTTGCAACAAAGACTGCAAGCAGGCTTCTTTTTAATTTAAGTCGGCCAGTACGTCACTACTACAGAAACGGCAATCAGTGCCGGTTCAAAACCCCCCTACAGTGGCGGATTTTGAACCAGCACTGGCGAATCGGCAGTGATGAGCCCAAGCCATCACTGTCGGTTCGTGTTACCAACCGGCAGTGATGCTTGAGCCATCACTGTCAGTTTGGCACCCCAACCGACAGTGATATTATTTTTTAAAATTGCATTTTGTAATTGTTTTATTTTCATTTGGGTTTCTGGTTTAGGGTTTATGATAGAGATGGTGGGGTGGGAGATCGTGGAGGTGTTTGCTATCGAACCATTTGATATCGATGTGAATTGAAGGTGGTTGTGGACTAGCGACAATATAAACCCATCACATATTTATAATAATTATTACAAAACATCCAAACAAAACTTAAAGTATCGAATTAATTGTCGCATTACAATAGCCTTTCGAGGCGGTCTTTTCCATAGATCTTCTTGAAGTCCTTACTCTTCACAATGGATAGACATCCTTTTCTATACACTATATCGTTCAGAATAAGAGCTGTTATCTCCTCTTGAAATCCTTTTATCTCAAAATCCAGCAACCTATTGTGGCCCTGTTCTTTGCGCTGTAAATTGATACAAGATGATATTGAGATGCACATACGTAAGACAAAACAATAGAATTAAAATGCGACGCGTACGTACCATGTCATCTCCTATTCCTAGTTTTGCGCCAAAGTAGGCAAGCATTGCCCACATCAGATAGAACCCGCACTCGTTGTTCCCCATTGGTTGATCTAGGATCTTGACCTTCTTCATATACTCCGCTCTGAATGGTTCTCTCCATTTCTTTTGCATCTTAGGCTCCACATTTCTCCAATCAGGTAACGCCTTCATTCTATGTGACAATGTAAATGAAGTGTGAAGGATGAGGACATTATTAATTACAATATCATATGTGATTGAAAAGTGTGGTGATATTGGGTTCACTTACATATTTAGTACTTTGACTAGGGGTTCGATAAGTTTAAGTGGCTTATTTTTTGAGTCCCACACCTCGATAGTTGAATTTTTAAGACTTATATCTACGATGATGTAATGGTTGCTGCAATCACAAGGTTCATGTTATTGAATGATATATCAAGAAAAAACACTTAAGTAAGGGTCGAGAACACATACTCGCAATTGTAGGTTAGCAGTGCGCTTGTTTTGCCGACTGAGAACATTCTTTCAAACTCTATCTTCAAACTCGCTGAGACATACGGATCTTGGAGACCGGCTTTGCATGTTGTCTCATTTACATAGATGGGGTCCAAGAAGTCAAAATTGCTTATTCATTTTTGAAGGCAAAATTTTGCTACAGACCTGCAAAATAAACATGCATGGATATATTCAAATGCAGATCACATAGTTTATTATAACGTTGTTAGGGTATGGTACTTACATAGTCCATAACATCATAATCTGCACATCCAGCGAGCGTCGTTGAAAGAGTTGAAAGAGGACTTCATAATGAATAGTATGCACAACTTCTTTAGGATGATTAAAAATAAAACATGGAGGGATGCATACTTCAAAGTTTGCATTCTTGTCTTTGCCGTTGTTACTATCTATGATGTAGTAATCATGCAACTGTCGCATGTTTGTTGGCAAATTTCTATACTCTTCTTGGCTGGCGACCATAGGATTGCCTAGTTCAAACTTGTATGCAACTTCAGCCTTTTCAAATTCGGTTTTATCAAAATAGAGATTCTCGACATCCTCCATGCTTATATCCATCACTGCGGCCAAGTTTTGCATCTCTAGCAGCTCAAAGGTGTGTAATTCTCTAGCTCTTTCTTGGTTACCTGGATTTTTGCTTTGCCTTTCAAATTGGCTCTGTTTCTTAGGTATATAAGCCAATCGTTTATACAAGGCAAGTTTGGCGGCCTTTTCTGCAATCTGAGCTCGTAGAATATCGTCCTTAGTCGGTACTGGCGGAGGCCTTTTACTAGTCATCTTGGGATCTTTACCAACTGAAGCTGATGACCTCCTCTGTTGCGAAGTCAAACCTGATCTGGAGCTAGGCCGTCGAGATCCCAGTCTTGAGGACTTTGAAGCTGGTGGAGGAGGAGGAGGAGGAGGAGGAGTCTTCTCCTTTGGCGGTGGAGAAGGAGTCTTCTCCTTTGGCGGTGGAGGAGGTGTCGGTGGATCTTGACGAGGAGAGAAACCTCTTGGCGGAGGCGACCGGGATGATTCACTGTCATCATCGTCATCCAAAGATGGCTGGTCGTCTAGCTTGATGAAGTGTTTGTGCCAGGCGACATGAGTGCCCAAGTTTTGAACTAGACACGGCCTATCTTCCTCCACTGGGAAATCAATATGTATCTTATTGTACTTCTTGTCCAATATCTCATCAATGCTGACCCTGGCATACCTGAGTGGCACTGGCTTGCCATGAATGACGTTCTCTCCTATAGGAAATGCTTGTCCGACCGCCACCTTGTCTTTGGTCCACTGCTGGCGGATGTACAACCTGACATTCACAGGTTCTATGATGTCGTCCACCGGATGAGGAGCATTGACCTCTTCTTCGTCTGGCATAGGGGTTGAGCCACAGCTACTGCGGCCCTTGCCGGGCACTGGGCTATTCAAAACCGGGACTACATGCGGCCCTTGACTCGAACACATGGATTGCATAGCGCTCGCCACTTGAGCAGCTATCCGTGCTTCAATGCTCTGTTCTAGCTCCTGTCGCATCCTTTGGAACTCCTCTTCTCTTTGCGTTCTAGCCCTTGCCCGGCCCCTATAGGAAGCGGATTCACTTTCAAATGCTTTCTCCCAAGGAATTACCCCGACTCCTCTAGTGCGACCGGGGTGTTCCTTATTTCCAAGTGCTTGCGTGAGCACGTCATTTTCTCTATCTGACCTGCGGGCCCCTCTATGCACTTCTTCAGTGATCGTGGAAATCTTCTGGAGGAGATCGGTGACGGGTTCAGTCCTGGCGGAAAGGCTCCCGTCAGGATTGTATTGTGCCCCCCTTGCGAGTAGGTAGTTCACTGATCTTGGCTGCCAATCGCTTGTCTGAGGCGTAACGCCGCTCTGCTCTAGTGCTTCGACTTGGGCATCCCAATCCGAAATCTTTCTTACGTACCCACGCGATCCTAGGCGGTGAGGATTATTTGACCTAAGCGAGTTTGCTTTGTTTCTTTCGCTTGATGCCTTGGCCTCATCGGATAGCTTGTAAGCCTTGAACTCCTCCCAGAAATCCCTCTGCTTGCTGAATTCACCTCCCGCAAAATTCGGTTCTTGTTCCTCCTTGATGAGCTTGTGCAACTTTCCCTTGAAATTCTTGAAGGAGTGACCCATGATTTCCTTGGCCCTCTTCTTGACTGTCGCTTCATCACAATCATTAGTGAAAGTGAAATACCCTCTGAGCTTGTTCCAAACTAGTTCCTTCTCAACTTCTGGAACCCTCCACGGGTCTTGCTTACTTCCATTCCACTTCCTGTATTTGATCGGGATGAAGTCCCTTACAAGTGCCCCGATGGTACTCTTGTATGGGCCCAATGCTTTACGTGGATCCACCAGCTCCCCTAGTTGATCGAACTGAGAGATGTGCCAGTGTCTAGTTGTCTGAGGGAACTTTGTTGCACCACGCTTAGTCCTTCTGGAACTCTCACCAGTACTTGGACCTTCCGGCGGAACCTGCTTCAAAATTTATAAACAAGTCCCCATCAAACTTTTATGGCTATATCTACCGTGTTTTAGGTATGACCTAAGTTATTACCTCGTCTCCTTGGCCCTCTTCTAGGTTTAGCATATGGCTAGGGCTCCAAGGTCTTTGATCCCCTTGCTGGTTGCCATCGGCTCCTTGGTCACGTTCAGCACCGCCGCCACTAGTTCCTTGGTCATCGGCTTCGGTCGCAGGGCGACGGGTGGTGAATCGGCGCTTAATTTCTCTCTCTATCTCTCTATCTCTATCTTTCTCTCTATCTTTATATAGAGATTAGTATATAGAGATTAGTCACAATATAAAGCCATAGACAAGTATATAGAGATTAGTCACAATATAAAGCCATAGACAAGTATATAGACAAGTATATAGAGATTAGTCACAATATAAAGCCATAGCCAAAATCTATATCTCTTTCTCTATCTTTCTCTCTATCTTTCTCTCTATCTTTATATCTCCCTCTATCTATCTATCTTTATCTCTATCTTTGTCATGTATATATGATATGACATATAAGGATGAAGGGACAACTCTTTCTCTCTCTCTCTATCATGATATGGTACAATATCGTTCTCTCCATTAAAAAATGAATCATGGTATATATATATACAAAACTTGAATCTTCAAATATATATGAATTAATATGGATCATGCTACCATCAATATGAATCTATCTCTAATCTCTACCTACCTCTCTATCTCTATCTATCTTTCTCTCTCAGCTTTCTCTCTCTGCCACATTTTGTCAAACACCTTGGCTGCATGGAGGGGAGAGCTCACCGTGGAAACTCCTGGCGGGATGTAGCTCTCCTAGCAGTGTCGTGGACCACCGAGCGGTGTCGTGGAGGGAGGAGTGGCGGCGCCGAAGCAACACTGAAGCACTGAAGCTCGCGGCGTCGTGAAGTCCAGCGGCGGGCGTCGGGATGGAGCGCGGTGAGCTCGAGCGTCGGCGGGAGGGTCTTGCTGCGGCGTCGAGCGGCAACGGCGTCGGCAGAGAGCTTCCTGCTGCGGCGTCGGGCTGGAGTGCGGCGAGCTCGAGCGTCGGCGGCGTCGGCACAGAGCTTCCTGCTGTGGCGTCGGGCTCCTGCTGCGGCTAAGTGTGGAATGGGCGCGAGTCTGAAAATTTCAGACCACGCCCTTTCCTTATATAGTCCGCCTCATCACTGCCGATTCCTATCATAAACCGGCAGTGATGAGGGCTCATCAGTGCCGGTTCTTTTGAACCGACAGTGATGATGGCGCATCACTGCCGGTTGGTTATTAGAACCGGCAGTGATAGAGGCACATCACTGTCGGTTCCTCAATAACCGACAGTGATGTGTGTATTTTTTAAATCTGTCTTTTGCTTTAGAATTCAAATTACTCCTGATTTTTTACTAGAACTTGAAAAACTCCAAACATAGAAGTTGCATAATTTTTAATTCTCTACATCTTTTGCTGAAATAGGATATTCAAATTCTTTATAGTTTTTGAATTCCATTTTGAATTTGAATAAGGGTTTAAAATTCAATTACCCCCTTTGTAATTACTCCAAAAAATTGAATAGAAGTTGAAAATCTTCCAACATAGCTTTTGCTAGTTTTGAGGAGCTCTACATTATTTATTATACACTCAAGGTCTAATTCTTCATAGTTTTTGAATTCATTTTGACATGGCATACATCAATCAACAACGTGGTAGAACTCATCAATCTACAACTCCATATGTCTCAAATTCGATGTAAATTACTAAAACAACATTTCATTAAGGATTACATAGTTTATGATACTCTAACAATTCACGGTGCAGGCACGATGATGGCCTCATCATGATCACTCCAGAGGTAAGCAGGTTCGTCACCCTCTTCAAGGACATGTAGGGTAACGTCCGCCCCAAAAGGAGCCATTTCTTCATAACCTTTGTACTCTTCTTCGTCTGTCACTCCATTGACACCTACAATCTTCCTTTTTCCTTGCAATACTACATGCCGTCTTCCATTTGTATTGTTATCCCTTGCATAGAAGATTTGCAAAACATCCTTTGCAAGGACGAAGGGGTCATCTCTGTATGCGGTCTTGGATAGATCAACGGTAGTGAACCCATCCTTGTCGATGTTGATTTCATTCAGCCGGACCCACAGACAATGGAAAAGAGCAACTTTCAACTGATGTCCATAGTCTAGCTCACATATCTCATCTATGAAACCATAGTATGTTGCCACCATCGTGGCGTACTCATCATGGGTGTCGAAACGAACACCACTATTTTGGTTGGTGCTCTTTCCGTCCTATTTTTTTGTGTAAAATGTAAAACCATTTATTTGATATCCTTGGTACATCATTAGCGTAGTCGAAGGTCCGGGGGCTAAGAGATCTAGCTGACATCCCGTCACCTTTCCTAGCCTTTGGCGTCGAAACCAGTCACCGAATTCCTCCTTATGTTTTTTCTCAAGCCAAGCCTGTGACCTCCCTATGTGCTTAATCTACAGAAACTGCTTGTGCTCATCAATGTATGCCATACACACCGTCGGCCTGCTGGAGAACAGCGAAGTGTGCTTGTCTGAATGAGACGACTTCGTCCATTTTGATAGCTTTCTCACCTATTGTTCCTTTGCTCCCTAGTCTTCCATCGTGATGAGATACTGGAACTCCAACCCGCTTGATGTCCAGGTAATATGTGGAGAACTCAATAGCCTCCTCTGTTGACCATCCTTCTACCATGCTCCCTTCTGGTCTGAATTTATTCCTAACATACCGCCTGAAAACCTTCATCAGCCTCTCAAAAGGAAACATCTGGTGTAGGTACATTGGGCCAAGGGCTTTTATTTGATCCACAAGATGAACAAGTAGATGCACTAAAATGTCGAAGTAAGTCGGTGGGAAATGCATCTCAAGCCTGCATATAATCTCGGCTATCTCCTGCTTCAGGTGGTCTAACCTGCCCACTTCAATGACCTTTTCAGAGATCGCGTTGAAGAACGAACACAACTTTATGATTGGAGCACGGACCTTGTCAGAGAGGATACCTCGCAGGGCAACTGGGAGCAGCTGAGTCATTATGACATGACAGTCATAGGCCTTCATAGAACCATAGTTAAACTTAAGTTCTCTCATGTTAACTAGCCTCTTCGGGTTCCCACAGTAGCCACTTGGTACTTTGAGATCATTGAAGAAAGAAATAAGCATTTCTTTTTCCTCCTTTTTCAGTGTCCATGATGCTACCGGAAGTTTCAAGTGGCCATTCTCAAGAGTTACTGGGTGTAACTCCTTCCTGAGGCCCAGGTGTTGCATGTCCAAGCGTGTCGCGAGAGAATCCTTGCTTGTTCCCCCGGTGTTCATCAACGTGTTAAGTGTGTTATCGCACACGTTTTTAGTTATGTGCATTGGATCAAGACAGTGACGTACACTCAAAAGTGGCCAATAAGGTAGTTTCCAGAAGATTGATTTTTTCTTCCAGATGCTATCGGTTGGCGCTACTACTGCCCCGTCCCCCTTCCCAAGGACAACATTTGTGAGTTTGCTTAATTGTTGAAGCATCTGTTTCCCGTATCGATACTTTGGAGGTCCACGTTTCTCAGTAGTCCCATTAAAATATTTTGTATTCTTACGGTAAGGGTGATCACGACGTAGGAACCTACGGTGTCCCATGTAGATCATCTTCCTGTTTTCTGGTAGATGTGTAGCATCAGTCTCGTCCAAGCACTCGACACAACCCAGTGTATCCTTTTGTCTTCTCTCCAGACAAGGAACCTCGCCCTGGTAGGTCGGTGATTGCAGCGATAAGTACAACCTTTACCGTGACATGTTCTTTCTTGTACTCATCCCAAACATCCTTCACACCTGTCTCCCACATCTGTAGTAGTTCATCGATCTCTGGTTCTAGAATCACATCAATATCATTACCGGGTTGTTTTGGTTCTTGGATTAGTAATGGCATCTGGACGTATGACCGTTTCATACAAAGCCAGGGTGGAAGGTTGTATATACATAGCAACACTGGCCAAGTGCTATGATTGGTTCTCACCTGGTCAAACGGGTTCATCCCATCCGTGCTCAAAGCAAACCATAGATGTCTTACCTCTCCACCGATGTTCTTATAGAACATAGTGTTGATAGTCCTCCAGTCCGACCCATCGGTGGGGTGTCTCATCATTGAATCTTTCTTTCACTCTTCGCCGTGCCAACACAACAGCTTGGCTGACTTCTCATTTGCAAACAACCTATGCACTCGTGGAGCTATAGGAAAATACCACACGGACTTTACTGGCCCTCCTCTGGTCTTGCTTCCATCATTTGATGGCCCTTGCTTGTATCGGGGAGTTTTACACTTGGGACACGCATCCAAGTCTTTGTATTTCTCTCCACGGTACAATATGCAGTCATTGGAACACGCGTGGATTTTCTCAACCTCGAGGCCAATTGGGCAAATCATTTGCTTCGCAAGGTAAGTCTTTTCTGCTAACTCGGCCTCCGGGAACAGTTTATGTAGTATAACTAACAAGTTATCAAAACCTTTATCACTCAAACCATTCGTTGATTTGAACTCCAATAGCATGATGTTGGCTTCCAGTTTGCTTATTGGGCAGCCTGGAAACAATGGTGTTTTTGCATCCTTTCTCATCATCTCCAGTTTTTTCAACTGTGAAGCACTAAGGAATTCCCCATGCACATCATGTAGAAGCTGTGAAATACCATCATTTTCCTCAGTGTCGTCAGCTAATGTATTCACAAACACATCATCATTGGTAGGCACATCTTCTGTGTAATCATGAACAAACAATAATGCTACACTAGGCATGAGCACATCATCATTAACATTTTGACCAACCTCCCCATGCAAAGTCCAAATCGTGTAGTTTCTCATGAACCCCCTTGTGATCAAGTGCAAACGTATATGCTCCACGTCGCCCCATTTTCTTGTATTCTTGTAGTCTTTGCATGGACAAAATACAAGATGTGAGTCCCCAGCATTGACTCTAGCTCGCTTGATGAAATCGTCGATGCCCGTCAAGTACCGTGGGTCTGTATGTGACAGATCGTACATCCACCCTCGATCCATGTTTGCACTGATAAAATAAGATGGACAGAGCAGAGGACACATAGGAACATATTAATAGAAGCATTTTTGAACAATATTCTTCGATATAATTTGAATTTGGTCGCGCTATAAAAATAAAGAGAACAAATAGATAACAATGGAAGCATGAAGTATTAAATGTAAGTATTAAATGCATGCATGGAGTATTAAATCTAAGTAATAAATACCGAATCTATTCCACATCCCATCAAATCTTTCATGCATGTATTGAGTATTAAATGTAAATAATAAATATAACTAATTACAATTTTTATCCATAATTTTCGAGACGAATCTTTCGAACCTATCTACTCAATGATTATACAAT
The DNA here is from genome assembly GCA_022036555.1 of Microstegium vimineum. Taxonomy (NCBI): domain Eukaryota; kingdom Viridiplantae; phylum Streptophyta; class Magnoliopsida; order Poales; family Poaceae; genus Microstegium; species Microstegium vimineum. The sequence goes on from CM039119.1 coordinate 18,118,626, forward strand.
AATTACCCAATAAAAACAAAGTGCTACAATTTTTCTAAATAATTTTTGATCTAAAAGCTACAAAAAATTGACACAAATTGCAACATCCATGTTCTTGATCATGAAAACTAGCATAGCTCTAACACAAATTGACACAATGTAAACCAACAATTCTAAAGAATTATGCTTGTTTCTGACCAAGAGCAAGAAGATATGAGGATCCAAGAGTGAAGAGGAGCCAACAATGGAGATCAAGAAATCCACCAGCCGCAACAATGGAGAGATGGAGCTCCTCACGCACTGTTCTGCATCGTTGGAGCAGAGGAGGGAGAGGAGATCGAAGCTTTATAGTGTACACAACTTCACTGCCGGTTGGAGCCACGAACCGACAGTGAAACATCACATCACTGCCGGTTGGTGGCTTGAACCGGCAGTGATAGGGCCGAGAGGCATCACTGCCGGTTCAAGCCGAACCGACAGTGATGTGGTGTTTCACTGTCGGTTCAGCCTTTGCCCTCAATAATTGGGGGCCTGTCAGAGGAAGAACCGGCAGTGAAGGGGCATCACTGCCGGCCCAAACAAAACCGGCAGTGATGGGCCGACAGTGATTGCCGATTCTGTAGTAGTGCGTGCTGCTGAGTGCACATGCATGCCAAATTTGAGAACTGCACGCACGCACGCGGCGACCAGACACACCACATGCTGACATGTAAGGATGAAAACGAATCGGATACGAACGGATATCACTGATATTGTATTTGTTTTCATTTTTCTGTTCGGATTTGGATGCGGATACGAATAGTATCAGAAATATCGGATAGGATATGATTAGATATCGACATCATAAATATACCGATTTTAGTATTCGGATACGAATACGGTATCGGATGTTAATCTTCGGACTCGGATACGGACAGATTTAAACTCCTCTAAACGAATTCGGTCGGACGGACGGTCAAATAAATATCCGTACCGTTTTCATCCTACTGACATGCATGCTGCACTGCAAAGTGCTGGTTTGATCAAGACACGTCACATGCATGTATCTATGCGCGCATAATATGTATCTGTGTACAAAAAACTATATATCTAAAAAATTTCATAAATTTGAAACTAATCGATCGAAGCCGCAGTATGTGGAGGAAAAAAAATACTTAAAACTAGTCAGCGTGCATGGTTTGCTACAAAGACAAGCGCGCGCGCCAAACATAAAAGTCGCACAGATCACCAGTGTTACTGCTGGTACGTAGTACCTCCAAGCTAGTGGAAGTTGGATTGTGAGGCTACGATGAATGGAGATGATCGATGTTTCCACAGTCGAGATCGCCGTCGGACGAGATTGCATGCCACCGACGACACGCTGAGACATGCATGTGTGGTGTGGTGTGGTGTGGTGGAACGACGTTAGGTTCAAAAGAGGACGGAGCTAGCGCGCGTACATTTGTCGAAGATCGAAATTCAATGTTCCTCCTCCGATCCGGCCGATTACGTACCCAATTTTCAAAGCTCTAGAACTCGTACTAGTAGTAGTTTAGTAACAGGTCAACTATATAGCTACGTTGTTACATATGGTGTAGATTCAATTCAATTGTGCACATACATAGAATTCAACACACTGACAAATACTCGTACGTGAAATGCTGGCGTTGGCGTACAGTATGCATGTATGGTTGTGGTTCAGGCTGTGCATGCGGGCGCCTCCCCGGTAGGTACGTGTCGGTACGTTCTAGCTTCTCCCTGCAAAGCCCGCAACTAACCGTGGACCACACAAGTCCACAAGCGCGCAAGAAACCAAATATCGAAGGCGTGGCCAGTAATGCTGTGGCGATTTGTAAGCTCGATCACTTGGACTTCTTCCCGACGATAAAAGTAAAAGATTGTACCTTAAATTTGTCGTATTGTATTTAATTTTGTAATATATTCTTAGGGTGGTTTAAGTCAAATTTTTGAACTTTAACCAAATTTATAAAACAAATATTAAAATTTATGGTATCAAATTAGCCAGTATCAACAATAGATTTACCATAGAATATATTTTACATGTGCTAATTTTATAATATTATAGAATATATTTCACATATAAATAAAGTTAGTTAAAGTTAGAAAAGTTTGACTAACAACACATTGAGTATTACTAGTCCATCAACCCGTGCTCTCGCACGGGTTAGAATTTTATAAGAGATAAGAGATATAGAAATTAGTCATTGTTAATGTCCATAAATAACAAATGGAACTCTAATTAAAAAAAATACTTTTTTCTCTTTGTTCCTTTTCTAACACAATAGGCACATCCAGATACTTTATAGTGTCTATTTTTGTGAATTACAATGTGTCTATTTAATTATGGTAAACTTATCAATTATTGATCAATAAATTTGTCATCTATATATTACAATATCATGAATCTATGTTTTGATTTTCAATTATTAACTGTATTGATTATTACATAAGGATTTTAGTTCATAGACTACACTCTAAAGTACAATGATAGCCTAAATAGTAACTTCAAACCTAGACCACATTACTTAAGATCAGTTTCCAGCTTCATGGGAGATTTAGAATTAATAGATGTGCTAACCCCAAGAGGATAGTAATGTTTAAGCCTTATAATAACTATTTGCACATTAGAAATCTCAAAGAATAGGAAGATATAGCCACTTGTAGACTACACTATCCTCGCCACTTGTCAAGGCATTTTTATTGACAAAGAGCTATTTATGCAGTAATGCTACTATTAATAAATATATGTAAAATGTTTTAGTTCAATTGGTGAAATTAACTAAATAATAATTTATATTTATATGTCATGATTATTAATAATTCTAAATATCTTGTTAGTATCATTAGTGTAGGAACTTTTTTCCATGATTGTTGAAACATAACATACATATTTATCTCTAACATATGTTTAAGTATTTGACGTGCATTAATAGAATTTGGTGACATTGAAACATATATGTATTTTATGGTATTTTAAGTATTTGTTCAAATAGAAGACGGTATGATACCTTAGATGCAAATTTGAGGAGATCATTTTGCATTTTAAATAATGAAAAATGTAGTAATTTAGATCTTAGATTTAAGTGCTTATGATGGATATATCATAACAACAGGTGGGTAATTTAAATTATATTTAGGTTCACCTTAAATCATGTCTTTATTAGTGGGTAATTCACATATAGATCTATGGGGATGAAAGAAATTGTACCCTGCGGCGGAGCCGCTCGCACTGTGAAAGGTCATGGTGGTGCTTTGTTGTTGTAGTCGTCCCGCTCGATGCCGTGCAGAAAAGGACGTCGTGAAGACTCACTGCTACAGATTCACCAGCGAGTAGTCGTGCCGCCACCGACACTCCCCAAAAACGTAATCGCCCGTCTTCACCTGACCAGGTGAAGCCCACGACGACGGGGACGCGTTCCGGAGGCCTACTCTTCCATCTCTGGTGCTCGCCGGAGGTGGAACGGGAAGAACTTCCGCTGCTGGAAAGTGGTGTGGTGTGTTTCACCAAGAGATCTTAACCTCGCCCGCCCGTCCGCTCGCTTGCCGCCGCCTGCCTGCCTCGCCACGCCACGGGCTCGGGCCGGGCCGAGCGGCGGCGGCGCGCGGGCGTGTGGCATCCAGGTGATCCACCTTTTACTTCTCAAATAGATCGGTGAATGATCAAGTATTTAAGTAGAGTCGTCTCTCGATTAAATTCTCATATGGTACAAAACCATTAATGCACATGTACGGACCATAGAGTTTAATAGAGATGTTAAATAAATGGGCCAAGCCCACAATATCTAACAATCCCCACCAAACTCTAGGGTACGCAGTTTGGAGTTCTCAGAGCCACATTAAAACTTTTATATATCAGTGTTTCGATGGAGAATGTTAAGTTGAACATCCATCTAGAAAGCTAGCTACACTCATCCACAACTGAACAATGGACAGAACCTTGAATTGACAGTTTTGTGTGAGATTAGTTTCACATAGCCTCTTCACTGATACTAGGCTGCCAAGTGCCTTCCCTCTGTTTGAAGCATATAAGTCACACTTCGAGGCCTTTTCATGAGCATCTAGAGATTACCCACATCTCATAGATTGTGACTAGCAATCGAGCTCATATATGTGTGTTCCTTATAGAATGTTCTGTAGGACAACATCTCCGCTATATCAAGCCGTTCGGATCACATTAAGAACTTAATCAACCTGCCTAACAGTATTGGAGAGACGGTGCATCTCCAATGAACTGAGCTATAATCTAAGGGGTCTCTCCCTCAGTCAATCAACAGCTTGTTCCGCCATCCTAATTCACGGGATCTCCGATCACATAGGACAAGTTACCACTGTTGATGGCTCTATGTGGGTCTCAAACCCAGTTCCCTTGATGCACCTTCTATCACATTGCGTGACATACCCTTAGTGAATTGATCTGCCAGATTATTTGATGTATGGACATAGTACAATGCAATTACTCCGGAGTTTCTCAGTTTTCTGATAGTCTTCAAACGTCTCTTCACATGCTTTGTGGACTTCATGTTATCCTTAGAACTGTTTGCCTTAGTGATCACAATTTGGTTATCACAGTTCATGGAAATTCCGGGATTGGTTTCTCAACAATCGGCAAATCCATCAGGAGATCACGGAGCCACTCCGTCTCAGCACTAGCGGTATCCAATGCGGTCAGTTCTGCTTTCATTGTAGACTTCGTTAAGATAGTCTGCTTGCAAGACTTCCAAGAAACAGCACCACCTCCAAGTAGGAACACGTATCCACTCGTGGCATACAGCTGATCCGCATCAGAAATCCAATTAGCATCACAATAACCCTCTAGTACCCTCGGATACCCCGAAAAGTGAATGTTGTAACTCATTGTCCCTTTCAAATAGCGCAGCACTCTCTCAAGAGCATTCCAGTGAGTATCTCCTGGATTTGATACAAACTGGCTCAGTTTGCTTACAGCAAATGAGATATCAGGCTTGGTTGCACTAGCTAGGCACATATGAGAACTAATTATCTGTGAATATCTCAATTGGTCTCTTGCAATTCTGTGATTCTTCCTCAAATGAACGCTTGGATCGTACGGGGTAGGGGTAGGCGTACACTCACTGTACCCAAATCGGTTCAAGACCTTTTCCACATAGTGGGACTGCATAAGAGTTACCCCACCATTTCCTTTCTCTCTTGAAAGCTTAATGTTGAGAATAACATCAGCCTCACCCAAGTATTTCATCTCAAAGTTACTCGACAAAAAATCTTTTACTTCTTTGATCACATTTAGATTGTTGCCAAATATTAATATATCATCCACATATAGGCATAGTATCACACCATCACCACCACCAAACCGATAATATACACATTTATCAGCTTCATTCACAACAAAGCCGGCTGATGTTAAAGTTTTATCAAACTTCTCATGCCACTGCTTGGGGGCTTGCTTTAGGTCGTACAAGGACTTCAATAACTTACAAACCTTACCCTCCTGACCATTTGCAATAAACCCATCAGGCCGATCCATGTAGATCTCTTCCTCAAGCTCTCCATTTAGGAAGGTTGTCTTAACATCCATCTGATGAATGAAAAGACCATGTGAGGCAGCCAGGGATAGCAACACACGAATGGTCGTCAGTCGAGCAACTAGTGAGAGTAAGTATCAAAGTAATCTTCACCTTACTTCTATGTATAGCCCTTAGCAACAAGCCTAGCCTTATACTTCTCAATTGTACCATCAGGCCTCAGCTTCTTTTTAAACACCCATTTGCAGCCCACAAGTTTGCAACCAAATGGACGATCAACCACTTCCCACGTCCCATTGGACATAATAGAGTCCATCTCACTTTGCACTGCCTCCTTCCACATGTCAGAGTCAGGAGAGGAGTATGCCTCAGAAATGGTTGTGGGAGTGTCATCCACGAGATATGTAATAAAGTCTTCTCCAAAGGATTTTGCAACTCTTTGCCTCTTACTCCTTCGAGTGATAATATTATCATCCTCCTCAGGATTTTGCTCAAGCTCATGGGTGTTATCATCAGCGTGTATATTTGATTCATGAAATTCAGGAATAGAATCATGATTAGACATGCTAGGTGCACCTATTTTCATTGGAAATTCATTCTCAAAGAACGTGTCATCTCTAGACTCCATGACCGTCCCAATAGCCATATCAGGAGCACTAGAATTTATTATTAAAAACCGATAGCCCACACTATGAATGGCATAGCCGAGGAAAACACAATCTACAGTTTTTGGTCCAAGCTTTCGCTTTTTGTTTATTGGCAAGTTCACTTTGGCCAAACAACCCCAAACGCGAAGATAAGAAATATTTAACCTCCTTTTCTCCCATTCCTCAAATGGAGTGATTTCTTTGTTCTTTGTGGGCACTCTATTTAGGACACGATTCGCAGTTAAAATTGCCTCACCCCACCATTCCTTAGATAAACCAGCTGTCTCTAACATGGCATTCACCAAGTCAGTTAGAGTCCGCTTCTTTCTCTCAGCAATCCCATTGGATTGTGGTGAGTATGGAGGTGTCCTCTCATGAATTATATCGTGCACCGCGCAAAACTTAGAAAATTCATTAGATAAATATTCTCCCCCGCGATCGGACTGCAACCGTTTGATTTTCTTTTCAAGTTGATTCTCAACCTTAGCTTTAAAGGTTTTAAAATAATGTAATGCCTCATCTTTTGTTTTAATTAAGTACACATAGCAACATCGAGTGCAATCATCTATGAACGTTATGAAGTATCTCTTACCACCTTATGTCGAAATTCCGTTCATTTCACAAATATCGGAATAAATGAGTTGAAGTGGTGCCAACTCTCTCGCCGCAGCTGCCTTGTGAGGCTTGCGAGGTTGTTTTGCCTCAACTCATGTATGGCACTTGGAACTTTTGGCAACGTCAAAGTTAGGAATTAAATTCAAGCCAGCTAAGTGGAACATGCAACCAAAATTAACATGACATAATTGAGAATGCCAAACATTCATCTCAACATTAACGTTATTAACGACATTATTCACTGCAAGAGGTAAAGTATCAACCAACGACAAGCGGAACAAGCCTCCGCTCTCATAGCCTTTTCCAACAAAGGTTCCATACTTCAACATAACACATTTATTCGACTCAAACACAAGTTTAAAACCGTCTCGACACAACAGAGAGCCACTAATAAGTTTTTTCCTTATTGAGGGGACATGATGCACGTTCTTGAGTTGCACGGTCTTCCCCAAAGTAAGCTTGAGATCCACCGTTCCAACACCATGAACACCAGCACGCGCGCCATTCCCCATCAACAAGGCTCCACTCCTCCCGACCTGGTAAAAAGAAAACAAGGACTTATCAGCACACACATGTATATTTGCACCTGTATCAACCCACCAATCAGGTGAGGAACAAACTGTAAATGCAGATAAATTACCGTACCCAGAAGCGTCTGCATCAGTCTCATTGGTATTGATTATCTTCGCCTTTGGTGGGGGCTTCCACTTAGCCTGAGGACACTCTCTAGAGAAGTACCCAGTGTTCCCACAAGTGAAGCAGTTCATCTTTGCCTTGTCTAATCCCATATTCTTATTATTACCTTTCTTGAAAGAGGTAGTGGGTTTCTGCTTAAGCTCCTGCTGGGGCTTCTTCTTTTGTGGTTTAGGACAAAACTTTTGCACCACATTTGCACTAGTAGTCGCCTCACCATTCCCGCCCTTGCCCTTTCCCTTGACATCCTTTGCTCTTGCCTTGTCCTCAACATCAAGAGTGCCAACAAGTTCAGCAATGCTAAACTGCAACCTCTTGTGCTTCAAGGTAGTAGCAAAGTCAGTCCAGGAAGGTGGCAGCTTAGCAATAATGCACCCTGCCATGAACCTGTCAGGGAGAGGACAGCCGTACAGCTCCAATTCCTTCACCGGTCCCTGTATCTCATGAGTCTGTTCGACTACAGGACGGTTCTCAACCATCTTGTAGTCATGGAACTGCTCCATGATGTACAGCTCAGAACCGGCATCGGAAAGACCGTACCGGGCCTCAAGAGCCTCCCACACAACTCTGCCAGTCGGGAGTGGTATGTAGGCATCAACCAGAGAGTCACTGATGATGCTCAACAGTGCAGCCTTGCACATGGTCTCAGCATGTCCCCAAGCCTGCTCATCCTCTTCGGATCTCACAGTAGCAGGCTGCTCATTGAGCACATGACCACAGCGCATGGCCGACAACCATAGAAGGGCTTTCTCACGCCACCTCTTGTAGTGAGTGCCCTCAAACGGCGTAGGTTTAACATGCCCGCAAAGCCAACAGATGAAAATGGCCTGAAATTACGTTTTTGATTGTTTAATAAGAAGGCATTTCCATATTTATTTTAATCCATAAAAAGGACGCAATAAAATTAAGAATGACGTCATGAATAAGAAGACAAAAACAATCCATGACAAAAGTTAACATGATGATAAGGCAAATTATAGAGCCGAAACATATGTGAAACATTGTTTTACACAACTGAAGCATCACAGACATGATCATAAAAATAAAAGATGTGTTCTCAAAAAGCAAGATTATGATGATCACAAAATTAAAAGGAACCAGAAGATTAGTACTAGCATAATCATCCAAATCAACCAAACAGAGCATGCTGAATATGAAAGCAGTATGGCCTAGGAACATCATGATATTGATAACGAAATTCAGAAGAGGATGAAAGTAATTATACCCTGCGGCGGAGCCGCTCGCACCGGGAAAGGTCATGGTGGTGCTTTGTTGTTGTAGTCGTCCTGCTCGATGCCGTGCAGAAAAGGACGCCGTGAAGACTCAGTGCTACAGGTTCACCAATGAGTAGTCGTGCCGCCACCGACACTCCCCAAAAACGTAATCGCGGCCCACTACGATGGGGACACCTTCCGGAGGCCTACTCTTCCATCTCTAGTGCTCGCCGAAGGTGGAACGGGAAGAACTTCCGCTACTGGAAAGTGGTGTGGTGTGTTTCGCCAAGAGAGCTTAACCGAGAGGGGAGAGTTTTTCTTATAGGCGGAGGCTAGAAGAGGAGAAGCTGGCGGCACCGAGGGGTCACGCCTCCCCTGCGGCGGGAGAGGAGGAGACGGAGAGCCAGAAGTCACGGGAGTTACCAGAAACTCTGCCAATCAATTCCATCAAAGGAAACTGAGTGACAACCGTCCGCTCGCTCGCCGCCGCCTGCCTGCCTTGCCTCGCCACGCCCCCACGCTCGAGCCGGGCGGCGGCGGCGGCGCGTGCGTGTGGCATACAGGTGATCCACCTTTTATTTCTCAAATAGATCGGTGAATGATCAAGTATTTAAGTAGAGTCGTCTCTCGATTAAATTCTCATACGGTACAAAACCATTAATGCACATGTACGAACCATAGAGTTTAATAGAGATGGAGGCTAACAAAATATCTAACAAATGGGCCAAGCCCATAATATCTAACAAAATATAAATAGTGTGATTTATTCTCATCTGCCCCCCCTTCCCCCTTGTAGACAGAGTATGTATCAAGCGGTTTATAGAGCAAACCCAAAAGTCAGCCTGGGCAAAATACCCGATACCCATTACATAAACCCGAATTATCCAAACCCGAGGTATCCGATCTAAATTCGGATAGTGATTTTGATTACCCGAAATTAGTTTGTGTAATTCGGGTAATATCTGCAGGTACCCAAACTACCTAGACTACCCAAAGTTTTGTACGTTCCTTTATATTTATCATGTATTGTTAGTTGAATACTTGAACTTATCACTTTATTAAAATATAATCCTATCTTCTTGAACAAATGACTATAATATATTATTCTCTGTAAATTGTTATTGAAATTCTAAACATTTGGTGGTGAAATTATTTATAAATTGCTACTAAATTTTTATCTAGTTTGTTGATTTCTGTAAATTCGAGTAAATCGAGTAATACCCGAACCCAAACCCGAATTATCGGGTACATGAAATTACGGCTAGTGTTTTTTAGGCTAATATCAGATAACAGTATTCATTACCCAAACTTTAAATTACCCGAATTACCCGACCCGAAAAGATCGGGTAACCCGAACGCCCTTGCTGACCCAAAAGACTTTCTATATCTTTTCTAATTGGTAGGAATAGAGATTTTGATGTAAAAATAGTGTCCGACGACTTCTTTAATTAGTTATTTATAAATAGTACTCAATCTCTCATGAAATTAGCAAGTGTGATGATGACCCGTAGGGTTTGCAGTTCGATCTTTCGATGAGAGTTGGTGGATAACTCGATTGGTGGATGGAGATGACGTTCACGGCTCGACTACAACCGTCCAAGGACGCTGCGCCTTAGCAACCGATACACCACCTCCGATGGCTGCCGTGATCTTGCGGCGCGACAACCAGCCACTAGGGCTCCCGTCCTGCAAGCAATCGAAGAACCAGCAAGAACAAGATGAACAAGCACTCAATTGCAAGATGAATATGAAGGTTTCAATCTGAGAACACAATATGGTGAGGTTCTGATGACAATCAGACGGACGGTTGATCCAACATGCGCGCTGAAAGGCGATAGCAATAGCTAACTCGACGAAACAAAACCTAAACTGTTTGTGGCAGCTCTAAAGACTTATAAGGAGTTGGGAGGACGACCACAAGGGTGTTGGGGTCGTTCTCCAACCCTAGGACGCGTCCCTAATGGACCCAACTTGATACATGGGCCACAGGCCCAAAATAAGGTGACGCAGCACCGGTGGACAGAAAAGGTCTCGGTACAAAAACGATGACCCTGGACGCATCTGATAAGGTATAGCCATGCTTCTGGATCCGTTGGAAAGTAGACTTGATAAGCTTTCCAAAGAGTGTGAGAATGTCCCAATCGGAGTCCGTATGAAGTCGTGGCATCCATCACAAGTTGGTGCTGTCCTGTAGTCCAAATCCAGCTAGCGCCCATCCCGTGTCCCGCTGATCCTCTCCATTGTTCCTGAGCAAAACAAGAGTGCACGTGTCTCCATTGTCTAAATATAATGGACAAGAGTTTGAGAATAAACTTACTTGATGATTTAGTTCACGGGCACGAGCACGAGTAATAGGACCAAGTGGTGCTGGAGATGGTGTTGGTGTGGTGTTGATGTCCTCATCAAAGTGTATCAATGAGAATGAGTGGTGGAGGCTCTCACAAGTGAGCACTAGTGTGTGAGTGATGAAAATGTGCAAGAGAGTACCCCAAGGGCCGGCCATATCACCTTATATAGCCCACACTCAAACACTAGCCGTTTACCCCTCAAAACAGAGTCTTAGCGTCCACTCCGGACGCTATTTTCACAGGGGGTACGGACCAAAAGTTGCGTCCGGACCCTTCACAGACCGAGCGCCAACGGCTCTGCTCAACACTTGTGCACGTATGTTAGCTTTTAGTTCACATTTATCTTGGAATTAGTTGGTTAAAACACTAGTTCAATTGATTTTAATGCAATGCAATGAACCTAGTGGCACATGATAACCGTAATCAAACACAAGAGCTCCCTCCTTGATAGTACAGCTATCTATCCTAAATGTGATCACACCCTCTATGGTGTCTTGATCACCAAACCAAAAATGGTTACTATTATCACCTTTGCCTTCACACCATTTTCCTTTGCACCACCATGCTAGAGCCTTGCCATCATCACCTTTGATCCATTAGCTCCATCACATGGCATGTACCAACCTATCTCATGATTCACACTTAGAGATCAAGGTTAGTACTTAGGTAGGTTTCATCAATTACTCAAAACCAAACACATGGGGCTCTCAGTGTGCCTATCCAAATTGAAGATTGCATCTTCACAAATCAAAGAAGAGAGCAAAGAAAGACAGGATGTTATGGATGTGGCAAGAGAGAGCACTTTGTTGAAGATTGCCCAAGAAACAAGCCCACACCCAAGACAAGGAAGAAGGGTTGCAAAGTCAAGGCCCTCACCACTATCAAGAGTTGGAGTGACTCATCAAGTGATGATGAAGCCCAACACAAGAGGCATGACCGCAAGCGATCATCATCAAGCACTTCACAAGTATGCCTTATGGCACGGGGTAACGAAAGTTCTAGCTCTAGTGATAGTGATGATGATCTACCTTCTTATGAGCAACTTGTGCAAGATAACATTAAATATGCTAAAGCTTACACTAGCCAACAAAAGAAAATCAATGATCTAAAAGCAAAAGTAGATAGCTCTCAAAATGCTTACAATACCATGCTTGAGCAATATGAAAATTTTGCCAATCTTAATGTTGAGCTAACTACTAAAATTGAGCTTTTAGAGGCTAGTGCAAACACAAATGAATGCACAATCAATGATAAGCAACTGGTTAAGAAAAATGAGAAATTAAAAAGCAAAGTTAGCTAGCACACAAGATGCTTACAATTATTTGCTTGCTAAAATGGAAACAATTTGCAAACATTGTGATGAGCTAACAAATAAAGTTGCTAATCTTGAAGCCGCTGGTAAAACCCCAACCGAGGCACCTAAAAAGAAAAGTTCTATCTTTGATATGCCTAAAAAGGATGCCTCGACTTCTTGCATTGATTTATTAGACTCACCCCTATGCAACAAAGCTTCTTTCGAGGATGTGTTTGTAGAAACATGTACACAAGAGGTTGCAATGGAGAATGAGCTACTTAGGCAAGAAGTGGATCGCCTTACTAGGGACTTGACACAAGTCAAAGGCAAGGAGAAACAAGCCCAACCTCATCAAGATAACACCATCAAGGGAGTGAAAAAGCTTGATGAGGGAGAAACTAAGGTTTGCTACCTTTGTCACAAAGAAGGTCACAAGTCCTACATGTGCAAGGTGAATAATGGGGGAGGAGCTAAGAAGAAAGAGAAAAACAAAAAGCCAACAAGCAAGTTTTCCAACACCTACACCAACAAGGTAGACAAGAAGGTCTCCACACCTTATCTCTTGAAGGAGAAGAAAAGTGACAAGGTGGTGGCCATCAAGGTAAACAAGCAAGCCAACAATGGAGTCAAACGCTTTTGGGTGCCAAAGGAAATCATTTCCTACATGAAGAGCACCAAGAAGGTTTGGATTCCAAAGGGAAAGTGAAGAGTCCGATGCACTTTGGGGAATTTGGAGACTTGGCAAAGTTTGGGTGCATTACATGGGATGCATCATGATGATCATTGGTATTATTGCCAAGTGGGTTAGTGAACACTACTTACCCAAGTTCCCCTTCCCATGTTTAGGTAACTAAATTTCTATCTTGTGAATTCAATTAGCATCTAGTTCCCTTCATGCCTAGGTATTGCATTTGCATATCTAAATTCTTGTCATGCATACACTAGGTTATCATATGGAAGGATTGCTCGGTATCACTCTTACCCTTGGAGCAACCTACATGTTCTTAAAATGTTTAGGAGCATGACACATAGCTCTCTCTTCATTTGTTTTATCTTATATGTGCCAAAGTACCAAATTGTAGATAGCTTACCCCCAAATACCAAGTAAGAGTGATCTTCACTTTCATGTGACATTACCCTTCATTTGGTATCTTGACCTCAAAAGTCAATGTGCATATCTCCTACAAGTATTCTATGCTTGTATGCACACTTTTAGGGGGGAGCTAATATACAAGTTGGAAGCTTTAAGACTAACACCTATTTCAAGTCTATCATGTGTGTAGTAGTCTCATTGCAAGGAACATGGAGTCCTCAGAGAAAAGCAAGTATTAACCTCCATAAGTATCAATGCATTTCTTTTTTTGGTATCTTTTAAATGCTTTCTCCATGCATTATATAAATTAAACTCCTTTGTGCAAATTGCCGGTTATGCATATGCTTTGCCATCCACTATATGTATGCATACACTTAGGGGGAGTTTAGCTTATGTAATGTGAGAGAGTCAAGTCTTGTGATCAACTCCACTCCACTTTCAAAAGATCACAAAACTTGACCCTCCCTTGTGCTACTAATGTCTTCCTTTTCGGTGTTTGATTCCAAAGGGGGAGAATTTGAAGGACCAAAACAAATGATCATATATTTTGGTCCCAAGATAGGGAGAAAAGTGGATTATGGAGTTAGGGGGAGTATAAATCCATAATACCACAAGGGGACAAGTGCAAGGGCAAGATGAGTCGTAATAGTATGAGATTCAATTGGTATAAACTAGTATCATAGACTTGCCTTTGCATTGCATCCTAGCAAGTAGATATGTTTTCATTTGAGCATCTTATATTATTTGCTTGTTTTGGTCGTGTTGTCATCAAGCACCAAAAAGCGGGAGATTGTAAGGAACATGGACCCCATGTCCCATATAGTTTGGATTTTGGTGTTTGATGATCAACATAACCAAATTGGACTAACAAGTTTGCGAGTGTTTATTTTGTAGTCCAATAGGGTGCAAACATGCTTTGGACATAGGCAACACCTCAAACAAGACATTTGAAGCATATAGAAGACCTAAAGATCAAGCAAAGTCTAAGCATGGAGGATGGAACCTACTCGGAAGCAAGACCACGAAGATACAAAGTCTTTCGGACGCTCGTCGCCTCGCGTCCAGACTTTTGAAAATTAGCCCAGATGAAAACACTGAAGAAAACAGCTCCGAACGCTAAGGGATTTGGGGTTCGGACCATTGCGTATTCGTCCGACACCTAGGATTTTGGTCTGCTCAAATCAGTGGTTCCGGACGCTATGAATAGTGCGTGTCCGGACCAATGGCTCCAACGCCCGAACGCACACAGAGAAGAACCCGAGAGCTCCAAGGACTCTGGACGCTGTCCGGAGCATGGGGTCCGGACCAATAGTGGCGTCCGAACTCTATGCAGAGAGGTTCCAGAAGCACGCGAAGGCTCCAGACGCTATCCGGACTGTGGACTCCGGACCATAGACAGCGTCCAGACCCATTGTCAGCCTCAGCGCAGCAGAAGACCGTTGGAAGGTCCGGATGAACAACGATTAGTCCGGACCCCCCTTTGTTGTCCGCGTCTGGAGCTATGCAGAGGAGCGGCATTGTCGGTGTCTAAAATGGCGGGGTCTAGACAGCCAACGAGTAAATTTCTAAGCATGTCGGAGATCGGATGGTTACGCCTGGAGAACACAAGGTTTATACTGGTTCGGGCACGAACGCCCTACGTCCAGTTTGCTGCTGAGTCATGTTACCGAGCGTAGGAGAGCTCGTAGGGGGGAGCTACAAGCTTTGGTGAGAGAGGGAAGCGGGTTCCCAGGTTTCGTGCGTATGTGGTTCGAGGTTCGTTGTGGGAGCTCGCGTGAATGCGAGTATGAGTGTGTGTGAATGAGTTCAGAGAGAGTCGAGAGAGCGAGATTGGAGGTTCATTCTCCCCCTTTATACGTAGGGAGAGATGGAGGAGTACAATAGAGAGAGAGGGAGGAAACATGGGCCTGGTGTAGGCTGTTGATTTGGAGGACGCTCCAGGATTCTATTCCCCTTCCTTCCCGGGGAAGGCTTCGCTTGTTAGTGCGCTCCTGGTCCTGTTCGTCCTTGATGCAACTATAGCCACGTGCCTTGTACTTGGTGGCGCTCCTGTTGCCATATGTGGGCATGGCCAGAGGTTGGCAGAACAGGGCTCGGTACCCCTGCGTTCCGCCATACAGGGGCGAGTACGCCTCAATTCCTGTTTGGTTGTCCATCAGAGGGATGGTGAATGTCACTCGGTGGTACTGGAGCTTGTACCGCAAGGGTTCTACAAGGGAAGGCATGGAGATCCATGTCTTTAACCCCCATCCCCAAGGATGAGTCTGCACTGTGGACCTTTTGACTACGGGTTAAAATGCACCGTGGATTGGGGAAGCCTCCGAGGGCAAGCGACGTCACGGATGACGTTTCCCGCCCTCGGACGAGGCGGAAGAGCCTCCGAGGGCAGACGGCATCATAGATGATGTCATCCCAGCTCGGACAGAGCGGATGGTCCTCTGAGGGAGTGTTGTTGAATTAGCCAGTTTTGGGGCAGGCTTTGCCCTGGCTCGGGCGAGGCGGAGAGGCCCCAAGGGTCGATGGCGTCGCGAACGACGTCACCCAAGCTCGGACGGGGCGGAAGGCCCTCCGAGGAGGTGTCGCTGCCTTAGCCGGTTTGGCTAAGGCGATGTGTCCCCGGGAGTGATGACGTCATCCTGGCTCGGGCGAGTCGGAGGGGCTCCCGGGGATGATTTTGTCTTCGCGAAGTATGAAGTTGGGGTACCCTATTCTCAGGTATCCGACAGTAGCCCCCGAGCCTGCGATGTAGTGATGGAGTACACCGGAGGCTTCCGAGAGTACTTATGGAGTTTGGTTATGTTTTTGGATTTCGGTGGGTGCGCGCGAGCGCACCCGCTGGGTGTAGCCCCCGAGGCCTTAGGAGAAAGATTTTTCTCCTAAGGGCTTACTCGATCTAACCTACAACGTTTGTCTTTTTGCCCCTCTCAAGAGGTGAGGAGCGGAAGAGGACTGCCCTGCTTGTACGGGATCAGAATCTTGCTTGCACGCCAGCCCTGCTGGGGGTGTACTATGGTACTTGGGCTGACGCGCCCTGAAGTGACGAATCGGCACTGTGCTGTGCTATCACTCGATTGCGGAGTCAAGTGGATGGGTCGATGCCGTGCGATCACCTGACGTTGCCCCTTGTCGGTCCAATATGGGCGCGCTATGGTTTTCCATCGGGGTGCGGCGCAGGGCGTCGCTCCCCACCGGTCGAACTCCGAATGGCAAGCCCTAGCTTGGGACTGTTCAGCCATTTATGGCCCGGCCGTGTCCCCTCAGAAACCGACGCTGGTGTGCAGTGCAGTTTAATTTGGGGGGCGAGTGGTGCGGCCCTTGTGGGCCGGTTGTCGCCCGAGCGCCCCGGCAGTTATAAATAGGGACGGCCTCTTTGCGGGGTGAGGCACACAATCCCGCCTCATGGCGCGTCCCATCTGCTTCCCCCGAGGCCTCGTTGGAGACACCCTCGAACTGCCCTGGTGAGCAATCTTTCTGAGAGTGCATCGAGATCAGAGGAAGTTCTGCGTTAGGGGTGCAGGCATCCTGTTCCGCCTAGTGGCAGAACTCGGCGTAAGCTCTGCGAGGCGCGCATAGCTCCGTTGGTTCTGGCCACCGGTTGGGCGAAGGATGTTCACCACCCCCTGCACGAATCGCTTTCGCGGGGCGGGAGGTGTAGGAGCCATCCCTTTTGCGGGACGGGTCTTGCGCTCTGCCCCGGGGAAGTGGTGGCGTGCTAGCCCTCTCCAGAGGGCAGCCGAGGATGTGTCCACTGGAAAAGTCATAGCAGTTCGCCTGCATGATCCCAGGAGTTGGCTCATCCTTAGTTGTTGGTTGATGGTGATGTCGCCGTTGGCGAGATGTATGGCGGGCTCGGAGCTGCTTGCCGGCGATGACATCGATCATGGAGCAGCTGGGGGACTTAGTTGTAAAGTGCCCAACCAACCCCATGGAGAGGGAGCAACATTGTCACGACCTAGGGTCTCCTGAAGACGAGGCAGCCGTTGTTCTCCCACAGCTGTAGCGTGCCTGGTCGGAGTTGCCAGCGGGTCGCGGCGACGTCGTCCATTGCGATCTTAAAGATCGGGCAGGTGTTCCCCGGGCCTCGCGGCTGGGTTACCTGACTTGGATATCCAGCCCGTCAGGCGGCGAAGACCTTGGTGCGGATGCTGGTGCTGTACCTCCTGGCTTTCGGCTTTCCTGGCCTGGGAGCTCCCTTTGGTCCACCTTGTGATTGCTTCTTGTGTCTGGGGTTAGCCCTCGTGGCTCCTTTTGAGAATGTGTAGCTCATGGGGGGATTAATGCATATGTATATGTTTACATGAAATGGAAAATGTTTGTTTTTCTCGTTTACCTGGTCGGACCTCTCACGCGTGAGGCTTGCCCCGTGGTGCGGCGCCAGCCCCCGAGTCTTTACTTGATGTAAAGAAAATCGTCTCGGGTCTGTGTCGTCTTTTTGTTCGTTCCCCGCGCATCTCTCCGCAAGAAGGGGAATAAGAGCCGAACCATGCTATCCTCAAGGCAGACGAACCATGGCTACTCGCGAGTTAATAGCGGGCAAATCTGAGTGGGGTGTTCGGTTCCCGTTCGCTAGGGTTCCGGCTCGTGGCCCATGTCGTGGCTCACCCCAAATCGGTTTCATCTAGTAACCGGGTCCGTTCGATGGGTCCCGGGGGCCTGTTGCCTTCCTTCGATAGGAATACCATGAACCAATCTCTCCGCAAGAAGGGGGAATAAGAGCCGAACCATGCTATCCTCGAGGCGGACGAACCATGGCTGCTCGTCGAGTTAATAGCGGGCAAATCTGAGTGGGGTGTTCGGTTCCCGTTCGATAGGGTTCCGGCTCGTGGCTCATGTCGTGGCTCACCCCAAATAGGTTTCATCTAGTAACCGGGTCCGTTCGATGGGTCCCGGGGGCCTGTTGCCTTCCTTCGATAGGAATACCATGAACCAATCATTCGTAAAAACGGACTCAAATACGAAATCTGGGAATGACCTTAGCATCCGATTGCCAGGCTAATGACCGCTAGTGTGTCCATTCCCTATTCGCCCCTCGCTCTGATGTCTTGAGTCGGCCGTTTCGACCCCCGATGGGGTGGCCTCCGTATCTCTGGACGGTAATGGGCCGTCGGGGCGTCTATAGCCCCTATCTCTTTATCTTACCTGGGCCCATGGGCCGTCGCCGCTGGTTGCGCCACGTGTGCGTCCCTCCGGCCTTCGCGCGTATCAGCCGAGCTCGGACGAGTCGGAGGCTCTTCCGAGATGTGCTTGCGCTCGGGAGGCGTGTGCCTTGGACGGGGATGCGTAGTAGAAGATTTATGCGTGCGGCGTGGTGGGCCCGGGATGGATCATGCAATGATGACGGATACGGGATGCGAATCGAAATGAGGGAAAAAGCGAGTGATATCAGTTACCTGCCGCAGTGCGTGCGGCTCCCAATATCCCCGCGAGCAGTGGAAGCGATGTAACCGAGCGGCCGCATCTAAAGAGACTTGAGACGTGGGGTCGTGCGCGTGGAGGGCCGCGGAGGCGTCGCTCCGTCTTCCAGCCCCTTATAAATGTCCGCGCGCCGCGCCACCCCGTCCTGAGTCCATACTGCTCGCCCTCTTCGTCTCCTGCTCCTGTTCGCATCGCTTCCCTTTGCATCTAGGGTTTGTGCCGCCGGAAGAGTGACCCTGCGTGGTCAGTGATCAGGGCCGAGTGCCCTTGTAACAAACAATTTAGGTTATCCTCGGTACGATGCGCCCTGGTGGGCTTTTGGACAAATTTCTATTGCTCCTTAGCGAGCTTGCTCTTAAGTTTGCTTGTTTTCTAGTTTCCACGTCTTTCCCATTTTGTCCTACTTGCTTTGCCTTTCCTGATAAGAGATTCGATCTGCTCGGATGGGCAGTCGGTGGAAGTACCTTGCTCCGGGGAGTCGGAGTACTTCACGGCCCGTTGCCGCGGTCCGGTGAGACTTTCTTCCTTGGTCGGGGAAGACGAAGTTTACGTTCGGCGGGAAAAGGCGCGAATGTTTTGCATGCAAAAGTTTTTGGAGAGAAAAAGCAGGGGGTTCCCCCCTTCCTAGCCCCTGAGCGAGGTGCGCTTTGGCGCGCACCGGGAGTGCACCTTGCTAAGCGATTGGTCTGAGAGTTCCCCAGTTTTTATTCCTCGAACTATTTGCTTATAGAAGATTACATGCGTATGTACAATGTGCTGGAATACTTAGTAAAGGTAGATAAACGACATAGTTGTTGGTGCTGTGGGCGTCCGAGCTCCTCGCACTCTAGGGGTCGACGTCCATCTTGTCAGCGGCCTCGATCGCCACCACCAGCTCCTGGCTGCGCACTTCCGCCATGACGTTCTCGCAGCAGTCCACCTCGCACTGGTACGCCACCTTGAAGTCGGAGGTGACTGTGATGATGCCGCATGGTCCCGACATGTTGAGCTTGAGGTAGGTGTAGTTGGGGATGGCCATGAACTTCGCATAGCACGGCCTTCCCAACACCACGTAGTAGGTCTTGCGGTAGGCCACCACCTCAAAGGTAAGGACCTCACTCCGGAAGTTGTCCGGCTCCCCGAACGTGATGGGTAGGTCGATCTGCCCCAAGGGTACCGTCTATCTTCCGGGGACGATTCCCTGGAAGGGAGCCCCCGAGGATCGGAGCCTCTCCCTTTGCAGGCCGAGGGCCTCAAAAGCATTGAAGTACATGATGTTGAGGCTGCTGCCCCTGTCCATCAGTACCTTGGTGAAGCGCACGTTCCCTATGATCGGATCCACGATGAGTGGGTAACGGCCCGGGTGGGGAACGTGGCTCGGGTGATCATCTCGCCCGAACGTGATGTCAGACTCCGACCAATCAAGGAAGGCCAGAGTTGTCGGGGCAGCAACGAAGACCTCGCGTTGCTCCCGCTTCTGCCGGCATTTGCAGCCGTAGGCCTCCGAGCCCCCGAAGATCATGAGGCACTTGCTTACGTGTGGGTAGGAGTCATCGTGACCCCCGTCCCCGTCCTGACCGTCTGGCTGCTTCGGCTCGCCCTTGTCGGGGACGGCCTTGAAGTACCTGGCCATCATCTCACACTCCTAGAGTGTGTGCTTGACCGGACCATTGTGGTACGGGCATGACTTGGTGAGCATGTCGTCGAACTTTCCCCCCTTCTTGCCGCCCTAGGGCCAGGGAGCCTTGCGGTCTGTCGCCGCGACCACGTTGTCACCGCTGCCGCGCTGCAGCCTGCCCTTCCTCTTGTTCCTGTTCTGGGCACAGTTCGAGCCGCCTTCGCCGGCGGTCTCCACTTCTTTGCCCTTCCCCTTGTCGGGGTGGAAGATCACATCGACCGCCTCCTCACTTGACGCATAGCTAGTGGCAATGTCAAGGAGTCACTCGGTGGTGCAAGGGTTGCTACGGCCTAGCTCGTGGACCAGCTACTTGCAGGTGGTGCCACAAGGAACGCCCCAACAACATCCGTGTTGGCTGCGGTCGGGAGCTTTGTGCACTGCTGGGAGAAGCAACGGATGTAGTTCCGGAGGGACTCGTCGGTCTTCTGCCTGTAGCTGCAGAGGTCCCAGGAGTTGCCTGGGCGGGTGTAGGTGCCTTGAAAATTCCCGACAAAGGCTTGTCGTAGGGAACTCCACCCGTCGATGGTGTTGGGAGGAAAATGCTCGAGCCACGTGCGAGTCGAGTCCGAAAGGTAGAGAGGCAAGTTGCGGATGATGAAATCATCATCGTCCGCGCCGCCGGCCTGACAGGCAAGGCGGTAGTCGTCGAGCCAGAGCCTGGGTTCATTTCCCCGGAGTACCGGACGATGTTGGTTGGTTGTCGGAATGGATGCGTGAACGGTGCACGGCGGATGCAGCGAATGAATGCCAAGGGCTCGGCGGCTCCGGCATAGGAGGTCGGTCCTCGTCGTTGTCGTACCGGCCTCCGCGGCGGACGTGGTAGCCTCTGTTGGCACCATCCTGCTTGGCCTGCTTGCGCGTGTCAAGCGTGTCGCGCACGTCTTAATTTTCGCCTACGCGAGCATGCACCGTTTGACGCCGGCGTTCAGCCGGTGCAGGATCCGGGTGGACCGACCCCTCGCGGTCATTGCGTGTCGGGCCGGTAGGATGGCCGGTGCTGAGCCCGCGCCTTCGCGATGCGGAGCTCTCAGCCTGTTGTGCCGCGGCTCGCTCCAGAAGGGTCCTCAGCTCATCGTGAGCGAGCTTCCTGTCGGGAGCATCTGGGACCGAAAGGTTGCAGAGCAGCATCCTTGCTGTCGTGATGTTCTAGCACGCCCGCGTGAACTGCGGCATACCGTGTTCGTCATTGATGATGCGCTGGTGTACCGTTTGGGCATCCCTGCGAGCGCGAGGCTCTGCGGGGCCCCTGGTGGCTTCACGTTCGAGCTTTTCACGCTCGAACGTCACCCTTCGCTGGCGCTCCGCGAGCTGCTGCTCCATGTCGTGGAGGTTGTGAGGCTGCCGCTGCCAGGGATCCGAAGGCTGCGGATCGGGCCATGGCTGGGGTGCCGGAGCACCTGTCTCGTGTACGGGCGTGCGGACGTCATCGCCATCGTCCTCCCCGTCGTCGATGAGGGTGGTGTCGATAGCGGCTCCAGGTGGCGGCGTGTCGCACATGAAGCACTCGTGGCCACGGCCCTCACTGCGGTCACTCGAGCCAGAGTCGAGCAGGTAATCGCTGGCGTGAAGAAAACCGTAGAAGGCCTCCTTATCTCCCAGACTGTCGAAGTCCAGGGGGTCCCAGGGATCAACGCTCCCACGGCTAGAGTCGGCGCAGGAGGTGGCCTCGGAACTTGTGAGGAGGTCGGAGCCGGACCGGGGGTGGTGAGACGCAAGCCCGATGCGTGTCCCTTCTGCGGGGTCAGCCTAGAACCGTGCGTCCACCATCTCCGAATAAGACGCAACAGCATTCCTCATGCCGAACGGTAGTGCCTCCGGAGCGGGCGCTTCGATGTGCCCGGGAGAGAGCGGTTGTCCTCCCGCGAGCTGCGCCGTCATGTTGGCGAACGCGCTGTAGAGGTTGTGCAGGGACTCCTGGGTTGGCTGGGGTCCCATCAGCGTGTCGAGCTGGTGCTTGAACTGTGGATAGTCGACCCGCTGGACGGCTGTCTTGTGAGCGACTTGCTCCCTGGAGGGAGGCAGGTTGAGGTGGGCCATGGATGCCGAGATGGCGTCCACGGATACCTCGGAGGATATCGTAGGGTGACGGAGGACCAGGTTGTCCCCCTGCCTGTGGCACTGGAAGTCCAGGCTACCAAAACGAACAATGGAGCCTGGAGCAAAATCAGTGTGGCGAGAAGCCATTCGATACTCGAAAATACGGGTGACACGCAAAGCCCCCTACCTGGCGCGCCAACTGTCGATGTCTAAAATGGTGGGGTCTAGACAGCCAATGAGTAAATTTCTAAGCATGTCGGAGATCGGATGGTTACGCCCGGAGAACACAAGGTTTATACTGGTTCGGGCACGAACGCCCTACGTCTAGTTTGCTGCTGAGTCGTGTTACCGAGCGTAGGAGAGCTTGTAGGGGGGAGCTACAAGCTTTGGTGAGAGAGGGAAGCGGGTTCCCAGGTCTCGTGCATATGTGATTCGAGGTTCGTTGTGGGAGCTCGCGTGGATGCGAGTATGAGTGTGTGTGAATGAGTTCAGAGAGAGTCAAGAGAGCGAGATTGGAGGTTCATTCTCCCCCTTTATACGTAGGGAGAGATGGAGGAGTACAATAGAGAGAGAGGGAGGAAACGGGGGCCTGGTGTAGGCTGTTGATTTGGAGGACGCTCCAGGCTTCTATTCCCCTTCCTTCCCGGGGAAGGCTTCGCTTGTTAGCGCACTCCTGGTCCTGTTCGTCCTTGATGAAACTGTAGCCACGCGCCTTGTACTTGGTGGCGCTCCTATTGCCATATGTGGGCACGGGCGAAGGTTGGCAGAACAGGGCTCGGTACCCCTGCGATCCGTCATACAGGGACAAGTACGCCTCAATTCCTGTTCGGTTGTCCGTCAGAGGGATGGTGAATGTCACTCGGTGGTACTGGAGCTTGTACCGCAAGGGTTCTACAAGGGCAGGCATGGAGATCCATGTCTTTAACCCCCATCCCCAAGGACGAGTCTACACCGTGGACCTTTTGACTACGGGCTAAAATGCACTATGGATTGGGGAAGCCTCCGAGGGCAAGCGATGTCACGGATGACGTTTCCCGCCCTCAGATGAGGCAGAAGAGCCCCCGAGGGCAGACAGGGTCACGAATGACATCATCCCAGCTCGGACGGGGCGGATGGTCCTCCGAGGGAGTGTTGTTGCCTTAGCCAGTTTTGGGGCAGGCTTTGCCCTGGCTCGGGCGAGGCGGAGAGGCCCCCGAGGGTCGATGGCATCGCGGACGACGTCACCCAAGCTCGGACGGGGCGGAAGGCCCTCCGATGAGGTGTCGCTGCCTTAGCCGGTTTGGCTAAGGTGATGTGTCCCCGGGAGTGATGACGTCATCCTGGCTCGGGCGAGTCGGAGGGGCTCCCGGGGATGATTTTGTCTTCGCGAAGTATGAAGTTGGGGTACCCTATTCTCAGGTATTCGACAAGCATCAATGTTCCAATGGCTCCATTTGGCTTGGGGCCTATATATATGACCCTTGGCCGTCCAAATGAGGTGGTGGAGACTTGAGGAAACCTACAAGGGTGTTGATACACAATTCTAGTGATCTCCATATGCATAGAGCTTAGTGACATACTTGGTGATTAGCATTTGTGCTTTGCGAAGTGCATAGGCTAGTTAGACCATTGCTTATTGCGCTTGTTCTAGGTGTAAGCCTAGTGTTAGTGAGGTTTGCATACCTCTTGATCAAGGGTGCTTGCGCGCACCAATCTTGTACTCGGTGGGGCTTGTAATCTTGCGCGATCACACCAACCGTGTTTGTGGTGTGGCCGCCACCGGTGTACCGAAGGGAACAAGGCCCGTGGCGTTTCGGCCGGAAGCTTGATAGTGAAGACGGTGGAGAGCATCCGGGAGAGGCTTGCCGGAAGGCACATCGGAGACCCACTTGCGCGTGGGGAGAGCCCGAGGCTATCCACGGAGTTACCCGACCGGGAGCTTGGCCCTTGCGTGGGATTCCTCGCGAGGGGCTCCAACGAGGACTAGGGGGAAGCTTGAGCGCTTCTTGATACCTCGGTAAAAATACCGGAGTCGTCGACGGGAGTTTGCATCTCTACCTTGCTCTTTACCTTCCGCACTTACTTTGTTTACCTTGTGTTCTTTACCTTTCATAGCTTAGTTGATAGGCTAGTTGGTAGGTTTGGAAACTAGGGGGCATAACTCTTTTTGCGGTAGAGATAGCAACACTTAGCAAAACCATAGTTGCACTACTAGATAGTTTACCTTGTTGCATAGGTTTTGCTAAGGTTAGAAAAAAAGAGGCCATAGAATATAGAGTAGTTTTTAAGTGACCTAATTCACCCCCCCCCCCTCTTAGGCATCACGGTCCTTTCAATTGGTATCAAAGCCGGTTGGCTCATCTTTGGACTTTAGGCTTCACCGCCTTCGAGTCAATGTCTCTAGGAGAGGGATGGATGGATACCGCTAGGCCTCCGCACTTTGACGACACTAACTTTCCCTACTATAGTGCTAGCATGGCTTGCTACCTAGAAGCGGTTGATCTAGGTGTTTGGAGAGTCACTCGTGACGGGATGAAACCCCTAAGAAATCCCGCTAAACCCACCTCGAGTGATGAAAAAGAAATTCATTTCAATGCTAGAGCTAAAAATTGCTTGTATGAATCTTTTAGTGTGGATGTTTTCAATCAAGTTTTTACTTTACAAACATCTCATGAAATTTGGCTAAAATTGCATGAGCTCCATGATGGTACAAGAAATGTTCGTGGGCAAAAACATTGTCTAACTAAGTCAACCTACGATTCTTTCAAAATGAATGAAAATGAGCTTGTTAAAGACATGTATTCTCGTTTGAATCTAATTGTCAATGAGCTCAGTTCCATAGGTTTGACAAAGTTAGAAGATGCGGACATTGCAAGGAAGATCATCTAGGTGCTACCACATGACAAATATGCATCCATCATCACCGTTCTTCACAACTTGGAGGAAGTAAGCAAAATGACCCCGACCATCCTCATTGGCAAGCTTGTGGCATTTGAGATGTCACGCAAGATGGGTCAAGAAGAAGCATCTTCATCAAGCAAAGCAATTGCTCTCACATGTAAAGAACGCAAAAAGATGAAGAGCAAGAAAGTTGAGACAAGCTCAAGCTCCTCAAGTAAAGAAGAAGATGAAGATGAAGATGAAGATGATGATGATGATGAATAAAGTGATGATCAAGCCTCCACCTCCTCTGACTCCTCCATTGATGATGAAGAAACTATGAAGCTTGTAAGAGGAGTGGAGAAGATGATTTGCAAGCTCAATGTCAAGGGTGTGTGAAAGGTCTAGATATGGCTAGAGGGGGGGGTGAATAGCCTATTAAAATTTTCTACAACAACACTTAGACAAACTTGTTAGAATAAAACACGGCTTAAGCAAGTTTGCACTAGCACTACAAGGGTCGGCAAGCCACCTACCACAAATCTAGTTACTAGAAAGAAATCCTATGTCACACACGAGAGCTAGAGAACTAGTGCTACAAGACTAAGCTACACACGCCTAGCTAGAATCTCTACTTTGCGAGAATGTAAGAATGTAAGTGCAAAGCTAGAGATAGAAAGGTTATATCGACGTGGCAAGGAGATTAATATGTAGACAATCAATCACAATAGAAATCCTCGGAGAGAGACAATGAGACACAAGATTTTTCTCCGAGGTTCACTTGTTTGCCAACAAGCTAGTCCCCGTTGTAGCGATACACCTACTTGGAGGTTCACGCGCTAATTGGCATCACACGCCAAACCCGTCACCGGGTGCCGCAAAACCAACACAAGATAGGGATCCACAAGCTACGAGCAATACACTAGAGATACCTTTTGCGAACTCCCACGGGGAAGGTTCAAGAACCCCTCACAATCCACCGATCGGAGCCGGAGACAATCACCTTCCTCCGCTCAACGATCCTCGTTGCTCCAAGCCATCTAGGAGGTGGCAACCTCCAAGAATAACAAGAACTCTCGCGACGACGACGATCACCAAGTGCCACTAGTATGCAATCAATCAAGAAATGCACTTGGTTCACTCAATCTCTCATGAAATTAGCAAGTGTATCAATGAGAATGAGTGGTGGAGGCTCTCACAACTGAGCACTAGTGTGTTAGTGATGAAAATATGCAAGAGAGTACCCCAAGGGCCGGCCATATCACCTTATATAGCCCACACTCAAACACTAGCCGTTTACCCCTCAAAACAGAGCCTCTGCGTCCACTCCGGACGCTGTTTTCACAGGGGGTCCAGACCAAAATCTGCGTCCAAACCCTTCACAGACCGAGCGCCAACGACTCTACTCAACACTTGGGACGCGGCCTCCGGATGCGCGCAACGTGCCGTCCGGACCAATGGCCGCGCGTCCGGTCAGCCTCCCGTTCAAACGCCTTCTTTCGCACCTTCGCCAGAGGACGCCACGTGGCTCCGGATGCACCCAACAGTGCTACTCCGGACCATTCATCGCAGCGTCCGGACCTCAGCAGAGAGCTCCCGAGAGCCTCAAAACACTCCAGACGTTGTCCGGATCCTCCGGTCCGGACACGCACTAGCGTCCGGTTCTTCTTCCAGAAACCAACAGAGAGCACCAGTACTCCGGACGCACGTCCGGAGTCTAGCATCCGGACCTCAACTAGCGTCCGGACCTTGGCTCACAGCAAGGACTGCCTAGGGTATGCGTCCGGACGCATACGAGTAAGTCCGGACCCATTAAACCCTAGCGTCAGAACCTCCAAACTTGGTCCAAACAACCTCCAACTTCTTCCAAGCTTCCACGGAGCTAACAATAAGTGATCTCAACACTTGTGCACGTATGTTAGCTTTTAGTTCACATTTATCTTGGAATTAATTGGTTGTTCTCACTAGTTCAATTGATTTTAATGCAATGCAAAGAACCTAGTGGCACATGATAACCGTAATCAAACACAAGAGCTCCCTCCTTGATAGTACGGCTATCTATCCTAAATGTGATCACACCCTCTATGGTGTCTTGATCACCAAACCAAAAATGGTTCCTATTATCACCTTTGCCTTCACACCATTTTCCTTTGCACCACCATGCTAGAGCCTTGCCATCATCACCTTTGATCCATTAGCTCCATCACATGGCATGTACCAACCTATCTCATAATTCACACTTAGAGATCAAGGTTAGTACTTAGGTAGGTTTCATCAATTACTCAAAACCAAACACATGAGCCTCTCAATCTCCCCTTTTTGGTAATTGATGCCAACCTTTCCATAAAGATATGAAATGAAATCATTTTGAACTTGAGTTGCTTGTCCAAGCATTTTAATCATAGATTTGGATTTGGACAAGTCACACAAATTCAGTTTGGTAGTTATTAGCTTCCCCTACATATGTGCTTCTAGAGTTTGGTTCAAGTTTAGCACATATGCATAGATAGACAATGTGGGAGAGTAAATAGCTACCAAATGATGCTAAGGTTTAAGAGTAGACCTTTGAAGCGTGATACCATCAGAGTGCGGAATTTGAATCACCCTTAGCACCATGATAAGCTAGTGATCAAGTCAAAGCTAGAAACCCCGTGAGATCAATAATAAGAGCAAGGTTTCTATATACCACTTGAAAAGCACACACATCTAGCTTACCATCCTATGCATGCTAGTTGATCAATCATCATTTATTTTGTATCACTAGCAATCACCACACAAGCATGAATATTTGAATTTAAGTACTTGTGCAACATCACATATGAGGGTGTAACATTCAAATGCAACAATAGTGTTCATGAGCTTTCTCCCCCTACTTGTGTGTTCTATTTTTCAAAAAGGATTTTTCATTTTCTCCCCTTTATCTTTCAATTTCTCCCCCTATGTCATATAACTTTAAAAAAAACTTTTGATACTCCCCCTTTGGTCGATTTTATATCTTTTTCATAATTTCTCCCCCTTTGTCATCCAATTGACACAAAAAGGCGGGACCAATTATAGATATTCAAGTTTTACTCACCTTAGTGTGAGATAGGGTGAAAGATTTTCAACTTTGGTTTGAACTAAGCTACTTGCCCAAGATATTTAATTCGGTTTAAACCATAGACAAGCTTGTTCACATATTCAAAAATGGTTATCTTGCCTATGTTGAATTAAACACTTAGGTTCATAGACATAGATCAAATACTAGGATTGCAAGCATATCAACATGTCATATGCTACCACTAGATCATATCAAGTCATAGAAGCAATAGTGGCACCATATAAGCATCAAAATCATTTTGGTTTTCATGAATGAGCCTAGAGGCATGAGTGATGTCTATATGCTCTACACAAGTCCTAGCAAAGTATGCATGAATGCTTTCAAACAACTTGTACCTCGCTTTGTCGGAGTAGAGGCATGTCATATAAGTGGGGGTGCATCAACTCATGTTGGAGAAATCAAGTATGTTTAACTCATTTCTTAGTTTGCAAAACCTTTTCTCATCTAGTGGCTTGGTGAATATGTCGACCAATTGATCTTCGGTGCCCACACTTTCTATTGAAATGTCCCCTTTCAATTGATGATCTCTAATGAAATAATGGCGGGCATTAATATGCTTTGTTCTTGAGTGTTGAACCGGGTTGATGGTTAGCTTGATTGCACTTTCATTATCACATAGTAATGACACTTTCTTGAATTTGACTCTAAAATCATTTAAAGTAGCTTTCATCCAAAGTATTAGTGCATAACAACTCCCCGCACTAATGTATTCGGCTTCGGCGGTAGAGAGTGCCACACTATTTTGCTTCTTTGATGACCATGAAACAAGTGATCTTCCAAGCAATTGACAAGTGCTCGATGTGCTCTTTCTTTCTATCTTGCAACCCGCATAGTCTGAGTCGGCGTATCCAATTAACTCAAAGTTTGATCCTTTAGAATACCACAACCCAACATTTGGTGTATGCTTCAAATATATCAATATCCTCTTTGTGGCTTTCAAATGACTCTTTCTAGGAGATGCTTGAAATCTTGCACACATGCATACACTAAATATAACATCCAGTCTTGATGCGGTCACGTAGAGTAGGCTACCAATCATTGATCTATATAGCTTTTGATCTACCATGTTGCCACTAGCATCATTATCCAAGTTACCATTAGTTTCCATTGGTGTGCTAATTGACTTCGTTTCATTTAGATTGAATTTCTTGAGCATGTCTTTGATGTACTTACCTAGACTTACAAATGTGTCATTCTTCATTTGCTTGACTTGAAGACTAAGGAAGTAACTAAGTTCACCAAGCATAGACATCTCAAACTCATTAGCCACCATATTGTCAAACTCCTCACAAAACTTTTAATTGGTTGATCCAAAGATAATGTTATCCACATAGATTTGTCACACAAAGTCCACCAACACAGTACAGACACTGCGGGAGCTGGAGCACCGGATCCGTATCAAAGGTCCTTAAACCTGTACTTCCCATGTGTAGAATACACCGTCCAAGTTCAGCAGTCCGTACTCCAGTCTTTCCGACAGTCTCTTCTCAGTTTTCAGAGTTGTCCCTCGCGTGCAGCGCATGGCCATGAGCCACATGCTCTTCCTTGCTCTTCTCTCCGCGTTGCCTCTCACGTCCTCCGCCGCCAGCGGTAACACGTTGAATCAATCCACGACCGTCGCCGGCGAGAAGATGCTGGTGTCACCAGACAACGCCTTCCAGCTAGGCCTCTTCGCCGCCAGCAACCGCTCCAAGTGGTATCTTGGCATATGGTTCACCGTCTCGCCGGACACCGTTGTCTGGGTCGCGAACCGCGACAGCCCGCTGAACAGCTCGTCCGGCGTGCTCGGGCTCAACGACCGGGGGGCCCTGGTCCTCGTCGACGCCGCAACGACGACGACCAACGGCACTGTCGTCTGGTCGCCGTCCTCCAGCTCCAACTCCTCCTCCGCGGCGCCCGCTGTCGTCGGCGCGGTCCGCGCGGAGCTCCGCGACACGGGCAACCTGGTGCTGACGGACGCGGCGGGCGTCGCGCTGTGGCAGAGCTTCGAGCACCCGACCAACACGTTCCTGCCGGAGATGCGGATCGGGAAGAACATCAGGACGGGCGCCGGCTGGTCCCTCTGGTCCTGGCGCGCCGCCGACGACCCGTCGCCCGGTGACTTCCGCTACGTCATGGACACGAGTGGCTGGCCGGAGCTGCACGTCTGGAGCCACGGCCGCAAGACGTACCGGCCGGGCCCCTGGATCGGGGTGCGGTTCAGCGGCGTCCCGGAGATGACCACCTTCGAGGACATGTTCTCGTTCCAGTTCACGGACGACGCCGACGAGGTCTCGTACATGTTCCGCGTCCGCGACGGCTCGCCCATGTCGCGGGTGCTCCTGAACGAGTCCGGCGTGATGCAGCGCATGGTCTGTCTGGGACCGCGCCGCCGGGTCCTGGAGCAACTTCTGGCTGGGCCCGAGGGACCAGTGCGACAACTACGGCAGGTGCGGCGCGTTCGGCGTCTGCAACGCGACCGACGCCACGTGGTGCAGCTGTGTCAGGGGGTTCGTGCCGAGGTCGGCGGCGGAGTGGTACATGAGGAACACGACCGGCGGGTGTGCCCGGAGGACGCCGCTCCGGTGCGGTGGCGGGGACGGGTTCTACCTCCTGCGCGGCGTGAAGCTGCCGGACTCGCACAGCTGCACCGTGGACGCCGGCGCCACCCTCGAGGAGTGCGCGCGTAGGTGCCTGGCTGACTGCTCCTGCACGGCGTACTCGGCGGCGGACATCCGCGGAGGCGGGAGCGGGTGCGTCCAGTGGTCCGACGACCTGATGGACACGCGGTTCGTCAACGGCGGGCAGGACCTCTAGGTCAAGCTTGCCGACTCTGAACTAGCTATGGCTCAACTCCCTAGCTTCCCTGCTAATTCGTCATGATTCACCAGCAGTCTGCAGTGGTATCATCCGAAATTTTGATCGTGCAAATTTTCGTGAATGGTCAATTTCACCGGCTTCGTACGTTTTCATATCTTGGACAAGCTAAGTGATATTTTCTATTACAATTTTCGATCATTTGGAATATATAAAATTGATTTTTTTTTCTTACTTTCTCTTAATGAAATACATGCATGTCTCAATGACAATGTTGCGAAAAAATTCTAAATACGACTCTCATTATTTCTATTTACATGTCATATATCTTTGATTGTCGATTTAAGAATATATATATATGCTTATTACATAGGATTTGTGTTTTTGGATTCACTACAAAATATACATTTATAACATATAATTCGTATGTTAAAACTACAAGAATATTTTAAAATGGATGGTTAATGATAGAAATATTTGACTTTTGACAAACCTAATTTAATATGTAAAAAAGAACAAAGAGAGTAGTGATTAAAAAAGAACAAAGAGAACACTTAGCTCTACCGTACCCTAAAATTTGCTGTCACTAGGAGTCGAACTTAAGATTTATGTAATAAAACCACCTAACCAACTCAGCTAGAGGTCCATTCACTCATTTAAATGATCTTGCTAATTACCATTTTCATCCCTATTGTAAGTGGCATACAACAACTATGTATGACCCAGAAAATTTCCGACCGATCAAGAAGCGTTTTCACCTAAGTGACATCACAGTTCCACTTTTCTGTGGGTTCTAAAAAAGAGTATATAGTAGTGCCTCCATACTAAATTATATGACACCCAAAAATCTTAGAGAGTTAAAATATCTCAAGTTTAGCTAAATTTATAAGACAATATAATAACACTTATGATGTAAACTAAGTATCATTAGATTTTTTTATTAATTATATTTTCATAATATGCCTATTTGATGTCATAAATCTTTATAATTTTTCGTATAATTTTAAGTCAAATTTGATATGCTTTGACTCTCCCAAATTCTTGAAATGACTTATAATTTGGAATGGAGGGAGTATGTGTTAGTTGCGGATATGATTGCCAAACATTGATGCATAAAGTATAAGTGAGTATTGCAAGTGGAGGTGATGTTTTTTGAAGCTCTTGTTTGACTTTGCTTCTCCGGCCTCATCCAAGCTAGCTTATTCCAAGCCAGTAAAATACTCCAATTATACAGTACGCCCTAACTAAATAGTGTCGGAATCATGTTGGTAGTTCATCTACTCTACTCACTTTAATAGTACGCATATATATACAATCATGAAAAATCAGTTGGTCGCACAGTATAATTCCAGGGAATGAAGGAGAGATACGGTCGTACACGGCATCTCCCATCTGGGCTTTGGCGTAGGTCAACTTGTACGGCGTCTGTATGGTTCAGGGACATTCGAATTTTCATTGGTCAAATACTCACTTACTCAATTTCCTTGTATCTGAAACGTTTTTTAAAAAAAAAACGAACTCAATTTCCTTGTAGAACAATGTCGTCGTCGTTGGAACAGAGTGCAAATCTGCCTCAGCCTGCAAGGGGGGCGGAGCGGTGCGCTCCACTTCCCAAACCTGTGCTCCACTCTTAATTTAAAAAGGTTCAGGGTCGACCCAAACCATTTTCATTGCTGATGTCTATGATCCACGGTGCTCCACGGTTCAAACCTGCTAAAGCTGGCTCTCCACGTTTCAAACCTGCTAAAGCTGCAGACCAGGAGCGTTGCCAAAGTTGAACAACCTGCTAGCTAATTAGTGCAAGCGTTGTCCTTAATACTACCAAATTACTCTCTCCATGCTTCCAAAATAACCAAGTATGCATAAAAAAACAAGTAATTAAAAATAGAACAGAACAATAAGTACTACCAAATTACTCTCCACACAAGTACCAATCAATTAGCTAGTACCAATCATTTTTTAGTGGCGAACATTGCCAAAGTTCAAAGTACAGACACAATTTTGGAACTGATTTTCAGTAATAGTTCAAAGCACCAACAATCCAACATGTTGCCTAACTTGATCAAAGAGAAGGCCCGATCCTCAACTATAATGTCCACTAGCAGCCATCACACCCTGAAAAGAGTATTGTATTGATTGAGAACACATGTTAATGAGGTACTAAACACAAACTGGAAACAAAAAAAGGTCTTTCAATACTTTTGCCAAAGAAAGAAAATTGTAACACTCCTAACAATACTTTCCTGCATTCATATCTATAGCTGTTCCATGCAGAAAGAATACACAAACTGGGAGACAGGAAGAATACAGAAAGAATACACTCCTAAGCTATTAATAAAAGCTTAGCTCAGATCAGCATAAGTAACTGAAAGCAAAGGTTTGGTTTAGATCAGTATAAAAGCACAGAAACTAACTTTATAAGAATAGGAGACAGGAAGCCTGATAGAGGTTGTTTGTGGTAGTATATTTGTATCTAGGTGTTCTATTAATACAGTCATTGTCTCACCTCCTGCATGCTTGACCTTTGGCCTTAAACTAAAGCATTCCTGCTCTTATCGTGAAAGAAAAGAAAAAAAAAACAGATATTTCCCCCCTATAACATACTGAACAAGATATAGTATATATATTTCCCTGTATCATCAGAAAGTAACAGCATCAACAAGGTAACAATAGAAAGCAAAAGCAATACTAACCGAAGGAAGAAACTGATATACACAGAAGTTATGCATTAACTCAGTAGTTGTGAGTGTTAGGATTATGATTTTTCAATGACTCCAAATACCCAACATGTCGACATCAACTAGTCTGCAAAGTTACAAGACATGGATTTTACCTGTGAACTTGATGCTTCATCCTTCTCCATAACAAAATCATCGACTGCTGCAGTAGAGAATTGCGTGGAACCTATACCAAATTGCGGGGTTTAAGATTTGAAGGACTAATTAAAAATGTGTTGAACCTATATATCCCAAAAAAGAGGTTTACCTTCTTCCCTATACCAGTCTTGGGTACATACAAGCGCTTCTACTGTCAGTACTTCAGTTCATACTGAATTTATTAAAAGTTCCTAGCTAGGAATAGGGTTCTGAAGTGGTTAATGATCAGAATCTGAATTGTGT
The DNA here is from genome assembly GCA_022036555.1 of Microstegium vimineum. Lineage (NCBI taxonomy): Eukaryota > Viridiplantae > Streptophyta > Magnoliopsida > Poales > Poaceae > Microstegium > Microstegium vimineum. Next base: position 18,152,993 of record CM039119.1, read on the forward strand.
CTAGTCCTGATATTTTAGTTCACTTAAAAAAAGAAAAACACATGGAATAGTTGAAAGAGTAAATGGATGTGGTTAATGATCAGACAGTAACAGTTGGAAACTGGCTGGAGTTAGTTGTAATGATTTTTTTTCGCATCACATGATTGCATAGTAATTTTTCAAGTGCCTGTACTTCATAGTGCAGCAGTTTGATCTAAGGTTACTGAATGGCTGTCCAAGGTTTGAGTAGAGACGCGGGTGGTGTCGGGAGAGTCGACCCTAGGGTCACCGGGGGTCGTGACCCTTTTGCCCCTCTTCCGTTCCGGGTCGACTCGATCCGATCCGGTTGCTATTTCCAGGAGCGGTGCGGCTTCAAGAGTGGGTCGAATCTGCCAGACCTTGCAGTCCAAGTCAGCAGGAGACAAATATTTATGCATGCAATTGCAAGACGTTTTCAGGCACTGCCGACGGCCTAGCTAGACCTTTTCAGTCAGGACGTACGAACAAGTCCAATTCATATATGCTTCATTCGCAAGCTGCGATGAGACGACGATATGACGCTTGGCTCCGTACGTGTGTGTTTTGTTCACTGTCTAATCTCATTAATTCGGTCTTCGGTCTTCCGTCATCGATTCATCGAATTGAAATCTAGATTGATCGAATACTACAAGCACATGCATGACTGAAAAGTCTCAACAATGCCCATGCCCGGCCATCAGTCGTCCATCTATCGCGCCCTCACATCATATGTCGTCGTACCTGCTGCTGCTGCTGCTACCTTGTGCTGAGCTCTAAGAAATTGCTAGATTGAATTGAAGCAGTGTCATTGTTCACTCACTCACTGTCTCGCTGACCGACACTGCACCTGCACCGCATATGTGTTGTATGTTCAGACGCTACCAAGAACACCCGGAAGAAGTTTGTGGCTGTCATCACGCTGGTGATTGCGGGCTTCGTGTTTCTGCTTCTATCTCTTGCCTTTGTCATCTGGAGAAAAGTGCGGCGCAGCAGTAATGAGAAAGGTTAGTTTTACTTATTTTGTGATTTCTATATATAGATAATTAACAAAGAGCAAAAGCATATATATACTATGCTATGTTCCCATGATGAGATTGGATCTGTATTTATTTGCATGCAGTAGTTACCATGGATGATGAGGCAGCAGCAGTCGAGCTTATGATGAGCAGCAGTGAATGCCCCACGTACCCTCTGGGGATCATTCGAACAGCCACCAACGGGTTCTGCGCAGACAATGAGATTGGGAGAGGTGGATTCGGCATAGTGTACAAGGTATATATCACTACTACATAAAACCTTTTGGGGTGGGCACTTTTGTTTTTTGGAGGCGGGCAACCTTAACTGCCTCCAATGAAAGGTCTCGCTTAATCCCGATTAATGGAGGCGGCTCCTTTCTGCCCGCCTCCAAAAATGAATTAAAAAATAAAAAAATAAGATGAGCCCAAATGCGAGCCCATCTAGGACCCTGCTTCGAGCCCATCCGCTGCTGCACCCGTCGAGCCTGCGCCACCATCAGAGCGCGGCGGCCGCCGCCACATACATGGAGCCCAATCCAGGGCGGTGGCGCTGGATCTGGCTGGGGAAGGAGGGGAGCGCCACCGCCCCCAACCAGATCTGCCCGAGGAAGGGCGGATCCACGCAGCCCACGTCGGACCGACAACTGCTGGATCCGGGAGAGGAAGAGGAGTGGGCTGCTGGTGGAGGAGAGGGTGAATCCACGCTACCCTAGCTGCCTCGCCGTTCGCAGACGCGCATGCGCCGCCACGAACCGATCCGTCAGGATCCGTCCTCTCCCGACAAGATCCAACCTCCGTCCCTCTCCTGACCGTGGAAGGAGCGGTGGGCCTCCGCCCCACACTGCCGTGGAGGGACAGGTGGAGGAGTGGGCCGCCGCCCTGTGCTACCGGGAGGGCCAGGCTGCCCACGACATGGAGAGAGGGGAGGGGATTGGGGGAGGGAGGAGAGGGAGTGAGGCATCCGAGTTAGGGTTTGCGGTGGAGGTAGTGGAGGGCTGATGCGGTTCCGAGAGAGAGTAAGTGAGGGAGTTAGGGTTTCCTGCTCATTTCGTTTGTATATTGGAGCTAGTAATGGGCTGTGTGGGCTAGCGAGCTGGGCTTGATTTACTGAGACGGTTCAATTACAATGCCCGCCGCCTCCGTAAATCATTAACCGAGGCGGAAATGACTCTCCGTTAATAGCCTAGGTTTTTGGAGGCGGTTGAATTTTGTGCCCGCCTCGGTTAAGTTTTGGGTGATGTCTCGTAAAATCAATTCTGTAGTAGTGTATTGCCGTATAGGATCGTAGTAGTAATAATCATTGAGGATAATGCTCAATGCATTTCGTATATGTGTTGGTAATTCTCTATTTGTTACTGTATTATGAGTCGTGTGTGATGTCATTTTAGTATTTGATGTATATAGATGCCGGCCGAATGTCTGATTCTTGTTGGTTGATGATTACGTTATATAATTCATTCAGGGACAACTGCCGGACGGGCAACAGGTTGCCGTGAAGAAGCTGTCAGCGGAGAAGACGAACAGTGCGCAAGGCCTGAACGAGTTCATGAACGAGGTGGTCCTGATCGCCAAGCTGCAGCACCGGAACCTGGTCCGCCTTCTGGGCTGCTGCGTCCACTGTTCAGACAGGATGCTAGTCTACGAGTACATGAGCAACAAGAGCTTGGACGCCTTCATCTTTGATAAGAGGCGGCGTACATCGCTATTGTGGACGACGAGGCTGGACATCATCCTCGGCATCGCCGGGGTGTCCTCTACCTCCACCAGGACTCGAGGCTCAACATCATCCACCGGGACCTCAAGGCGGCAAACGTGCTCCTCGACGCCGACATGGTCGCCAAGATCTCCGACTTTGGCATCGCCAGGCTCTTTAGTGGCACCGCCGATCGCCAAGAAACCATCACCGGAACAATCATCGGCACATAGTAAGAAGATCGAGGACGACGATGGAGTGAACTCTCTCTCTCTCTCGCTTACTGCACTAGCACTAGCACACATATATATATAATCTCGTAAATTAGTAAATAAGTTATTTTATACTTGTGTTTTTTATGCATGCTTTGGAATACGTACGCCAGTGGGTACATGGCGCCGGAATACGCCATGGACGGCACGGTGTCGTTCATGCAGGACGTGTACAGCTTCGGCGTCCTGCTCCTGGAGATCGTCAGCGGCAGGAAGAACCACCGAAGCTTCAATCTCATAGCATATGTAAGCACAGCATCCATTTGAGAATCATATAAGTATCCATTCAGATTCGTGATATATAGCGAATGATTATTATATATATGATTTCTCGATCAGGCATGGGGGCTGTGGGAAGCAGGGCGGAGCCATGACCTCATCGACCCAGCAATTCGCAGCGACTGCACGGGAGCGGAGCTGGCGCAGGCGGCGACGTGCGTCCAGGTGGCGCTGCTCTGCGTGCAGGAGCGCCCGACCCAGCGGCCGCCCATGGCGGACGTCATCCCCATGCTGTTGCGGCAGGTAGCGCCGTCGCAGCCGCAAAGGCCCGTGGTGTGCACACCCATGAGCCACGCCCACGAGGCGGCGGCCGCGCGAGAGATCACCGGCGGCATCAACCACCTAACCATCACGGACCTCCAAGGCCGGTAGCACTAGCAATACGCTCTATCATGTACATACATAGCATGTATGGATGGATCATGGAGCAGAGGATGATTTCCTCCAATTCAAACTCTCTGCACGAAACTAATGATTAGAAGTTTGTGGATTCAACTGTTCCCCACGAGCTTTTTAGACCCTGTTTGGAACACGAGAATTTTCTCATTCTACTTTTTTCTTGTGAAAATAAACTGATTCCTATAAAAATTACTACATAATTCTTATGAAATTACTGCATTCCAAACGAGTTCTAAATGATGGGGTTTCATGACCCACCCATTCTTGCTTCTTCTATGTACATGAAAAAAGCAACCAAGAAGTTTGTTCAGTCTGTAGCTGTATTATCACCGGTTCAGCACCACCGCAAGCCCCGTGGACGTGGGCCGCTGCTTTTGAGCTTACCGTTTTAGACGGTGCTTGTTTGTGATAAATCTAGGTCGTCTCAGGAATTTCTCTAACATGATCCATCGTCTTCATATACAAAAGGGTAAACTAAATAACTTTTTAGCCTCCAGGTTGTAAGATTAGTAAGATTTTTCCAATAAAAATTTGTAAAACCGGATACACTATGCATTTGGTCCTCTCACTGGTTTTAAAGGTAGTTTTTTTTAAAAAAAAAGATAAATTAGGTTTAAGCATTAGAAATTCATAATTAATTAATTTTGAATAAAAATATGAAACTAGTATTATTATTTTTCTAAAAATATTATCTACCTATTTATGACCAATGTACAGTTATTCAAAACTGGTTTATTCCCATTTCTCTATTTCTTGTTATCATGATCATTACTCATTTATTTTAAAAATAACATCCCGAAAACTCTAAATTGAGCACCAACATATAGATAATATTTTTTGAAGAAAACAATAACTAGTTTTGTATTTGTTTTATTTAAAATAAATTAATTATGATTTTTAGAGATCAAAATAGTTATTTTATTTTATTTTAAAAAAAACCACACTTAAAACATGCTAGAGAACCAAATTTATCCAATTTTAACAGTTGGAGGGTGTCCACTATTTGGCTTCAAAGTTTAAGGTCAAAAATTAAACCGACGTGCAACTTAGAGGTTAAAATTGCATTTTAACCTATATGAACTAATAGATCCGTAAAATATTGTGGTTGTTATTTTGTTACTCCCTCCGTCCCATAATAGAAGTCGTTATAGAATGTGTACATGTTGAATTATCTCAACTTTGATTCGGTTTGTAAAAAATATATGCAATATTTATATTTTCAAATAAGTTTATTATAAAAGTATATTCAATAATCTATTTAATTGTTGACACCATATTTTAAAGTGCCCGGATATCTGCAGATGGGCCTTCGTGACAGACCTCCAAGGGTGTCATTCAGGTGGGACCAAAGAATCAACTAAGGTAACTAATTGAGGAGATCATGCCCGAGGACTTCCCGGCCTGTTGCAACAGAGCGTACACGCCGGTTTTGGCACGGTGGAGGATTGAGGCCCAAGTTACCTTTTGTTTCCTTATTTTTATGACTTATGTTACGACCAATTAGGTTACATGCTATGGTCTATAAATAGAAAGACCTAGAGAATGATAGAAGATATCCAATCAATCAAAACCCTTCGACCACCGGCCAAAACCCTAGGAGTAGGAGTAGAGTAGATTTTGGTGAACCTTCGACGGACATGGCTGCATTGACTAGATCGACCTCCGGTTTGCTTGTAAGTCTAGCCTTGGTTCATGTCTCGTTTGTACGGTTGTATTGTGTAACTCGTGCAAGCTCGATTTGAACTAGTTATCGGTTTGAATCTATGTTCATGGGCTGCATTGCTTCAATCTCACATGAGTCATTATTTCAAGCTAGTTATCGGCTTTATTAGATTGGCGATCTAATAGATTCATTAAGTTACCGATATTGTTTGTTATGCATTGTTTATCTATTGCAACAATATCTTGCCTAATCTCAATCAGTAGATTGGTCGTGCTCCAATTCTATCTGGATCTATTGCTTTGTGAGCCTTCATTCTTATACACGACATAGCTATAGATCTAACGTGTTGTTTGGTTCACCAGGATGTAACGTAATTGGATTACGTAGGGTAACAAGTACCGTTACTATTGTTTGGTTGGGCTCGGTCCCGTAGGAGATACCGCGTAATCCAATTACAGCCCGTTCATTTGTGTTACCGGCCATCCACGAGTGTTATCGGTGATACCGCCGCTGCTTGACTCTCAATCGCTTCTTCCCCGCGCCTCCGTGCCTCTCTAGATGCAGCTTCAGTTTCTTCCTCAGACCTCACAATGGGCAACAGATAAGAGATGTCGCTCAGGCCCCATGAACTCGACGAGCTCCATGACCTTCCCCGTCAGCCTCGCAGCGCAGCATGTCATAGTCGAGCGGCGGCGGCAGCGCTCGCGGCGGCATCTGCGTCCGCGACGGCTCCAGCACCAGGTTCGTCGTTGGGGGGGAGCGGACGATCGCCGCTAGCGGCTGCAGCGCCAGGTTCGTCGCCGGGGAGCGGACTCGGACGTCCTATTTTCGAGCAGCGGCGGCGGCAGTCGCGGCGGCGTCGGCGTCGGCATCCGCGGTGGCTCCAGCACGGGGTTCGTCGTTGGGGCGAGCGGACGACCGCCGCCAGCAGCTGCGGCGCCAGGTTCGTTGCTGGGGAGCAGACTCGGACGTCCTATTTTTGTTTGTCGGTGAAGTATCGATATGCAGCTTTCTGATTCCATTACCAGCCGTGTCGATATCCAAACAAAAACTGTAATCTAATACATTGTTTACAGTCTCGGCGTGATTCGATTTCATTACCGTTTGCATTTACACATGCTAACCAAACAACACCTAAGATCCTATCGGCTAGTCTGTTGATGAAAGTGCAATCAAGCCTTAAGTGGGTTTTGGTGACATGACAACGCAATTAGAGAACTAATGAGACTCTTCAAGTATACAAGCAGGTTAAATAAAAGGAGGTTGATGAATAGATTGGCGGACCCCTCCAGTTACAAAAGTACATGGCAACAAGCTCAAAGGGTGTTTAATTCGTTTTATATTTCGAAATTGAGTTTAGGTATGCCGTACTATTAAGAGGGATTCAACACGCATGCCAACAAGTGAACCAAATGCTATATCTATCCAAATATCATACACCTCCACATACATAGTAGGCAAAACAGTCAGCTATTCGAAGATCATTCCTTTGCTGTTTCTGCTAGGTCGGCACTGCCGCGACTAGTTCTGCCCGTTGGACAGTGGAGGGGTATTTCTTACCCCCTCACTCACCCCCAACGGCTAGTTCTGTCATTCTCACTTTCAGACTTCGCAAGAACAGAAAAGAAGCTCTCTTCTTGCTCTCCCTTCTCCCTTGGTGCTCATCCACTCTCCTCCATTGATTTGCAATCAACCTTTGAGAGATTGAGCCTCCAAGCTTGAGAAGAAGCTTCTCCCTCGGATCTTCAACTCCTACAAGCATTTGGTTTACGTGGTGGCCGACAGTTTGAGTTCTTTACTCTTGGAGCTTTGCTCCTAGCCGGCTAGAGGTTGCCCTTGAGCTTGCCTCCTTCGTGTGGCAGCCTAGGGAAGTTTGTATCACCCCATATTGCTAATATATTACCTCTCATCTCAAGGGTTTATTCTCTTGACTTGAGACCGAGGAAAGAGCTAGCCTTTGTGGTGAGCTTGAGCCTTGTGTGGCGCACCTCAACAACGTGGACGTAGGCAAGCCTTGGTGGCGAGCTGAACCACGGGTCAAATCTTGTGTCCCCTTGTGATTGTCTCTATTCTTTGATATATATTGTTTGCAAGGTGATTTCTAGGGTTTGGACCCGATCTACTTCATGGGTGTGTTGCTACCACTTTTAGGTGGTGCTAGAGGTTCCCTACACCTCTAGGAAGGTTTCTATTCAAGCACAATTTCCATTATCATTTTGCATTTTGAATTGTGCATATATCTGTTTAGGTGACCAGCAGTGCTTCCCCAGAGAGTAGCAGTGCCGGCCACCCCGGCAGTGCTGGATCCAGAGGCCGGCAGTGCCGGACCTGTGCTAACAAAAAGTTGTTAAGTGTTTTTTAAACAGGCCTATTCACCCCCCCCCCTCTAGGCTCATCAGGTCCTTACAAGTGGTATCAAAGCAAGGTTACCTCAGTAAGCACTTCACCGTGCGAGGTAATGGCCGAAGAGGGTAAGGTCATGGTGGTTGACCCCAAGTAGATGAAGGTGCACTCCACGAATAGCAGTGAGAGTGTGGACTCGGAAAATTACTTGACCACTCCTGCCATGTCCGTTGGAGAGAGAGCAAAAAGAAAAGAAGATAGAAGATTGAGAAGAGAAGCAAAGAAAAAGCAAAAAGAAGAAGATGCAATCAATGAAGCCAAGAGCTTGAAGCTTGCCGAGAAGCTTCATAGAAGAGAAGTAAGAGAACTCAAGAAGGAGCTCAAAGCCAAGGAGGAGGAGCTAAAGAAAAGCAAAGAGCAAGCCTCTCAGGTGGAGGTTGAATCTAGTAGCTCCGATGGTGATGACGATGTATCATACCAAGCCTCCAAGATTGCAAAGAAGGATGAGGGCAGCAATAAATACTCCACTGTATCCTTCAACTATTCATCCATTTCTAACCATGAGCATAAACCTCTATTTCAAGTTCCCGCCAGCAAGTTGCCTCATTTCGATGGGACCAACTTTGCCAAGTGGAAACACTTGATGAAGGCTTATCTTGTAGGTCTTCACCCCGGTGCTTGGGAGATTGTCCATAGAGGATGTGAGCCTCCGGTGGATCCTACAAGTCCCACCACCACCGAGCTCCGTTGCATACAACTCAATGCACAAGCAACTAGTGTGTTGCTAAGTGCATTGGATGGTGATGAGTACAACAAGGTGATGGGATTGGAGGTTGCCAAGGAAATATCGGACACTTTGCATCTTGCACATGAAGGTGTGAGCAAAGTGAGGCAATCTAAGATTGATCTATACATGGCCAAGCTCAATCGGTTTGTGATCAATGAAGGTGAAGGGCCACAAGAGATGTTTGATAGGTTGATGGTGATAGTTGGCAAGATTAGAGGTCTTGGTGGTGAAGAGGTCAATGACTGTTGGTATTTCTTATGACTATTGGATAAATCCGCAAGCGCACAGATTATACCGATATAGCACTTCACCGGGAGTATTCCAGGTATCGTATTTTCCATAGGGAACGGGTAGTGATCTAACTAGGAATATGGATATGTCCTATGATGGATCAAGGGAGACTATGATAACTGGGTTGAGAGGTTCGATATAGCAAAGATATCTAACAAGGTATAGCTGGTTATACTGGCTTTATCAGCCCTTCTCTTCCAGTAGGCGATGGGATAGATCAGTAAGAGATATAACTCCAACCGGACCACGCCATCATGTTGTATTGAAGCCCTATCTTTTAAGAACTTATCTGACACGCGTGGTGGAATACAAAGGCTAGATAGAGCTGTCACTTTCTACTAGCATCCACGAACAATCCACACGATAAGCGGTTTACAAAGGTAAGATCTAGTCTAGACACCACGTCTGCACTATTCTTACTACTTTAACCCCACGTTAAGGCTAAAGCACTCTACTCAGAGCAAAGCGATGAACAAGTAGGAAAATGTGTATAACAGCTAACCCACACTTAGAATATCAAATACTATAAAGAACTTGGAAGAAGTCACTTACAAGAGCTAAACTTACAAGAGACTCGCATCCGCCGAGGCACAGCTCGGAGAAGACGCCAGACAGGCCCGACTCTCCTCCAGGCTCTCCTCACTCTCCTCCAACTAGCATAACACTACTAGAGAGCTTCGCTAAGAGACTAAGGAGTAGTTTCTCCAATGAGGCACGAAATGAATAGGGAGCTCTAGGGGTCTATTTATAGCTAGAGGTGGAGTAGGGGCTACTCCAGTGCCACATCAGCGATCTGCGCCACCTCCATCCGCCACCGTAGGATCAAACCGTCATTGCAACCGCCTTAGATCAATGGGGAGATCAAGTGAGTGCATGGAGGCATGCAGGGAGTCGGTGGGGAGGTCGGTGCACCTTTTGGGCACCTGACCTGGATCGGCCGATCCCAATGGTAGGTGGGCCCTGCTACTTTTCCCTCAGGAGGTGTCCCCACAGCAAAGGGGACATGTGCGTGGCCTGTGGGCCCATACTTGGGATCGACCGATCCCAAGTATTGGCCTTTGGCCTCCATCTTTCGTGTGGAGCATGGCCCACATGTCATATGCACCTTGGCAATAGTTTTGTATTTTTCTGAGATAGTTTGTGGGCCCATGTATCCTCGTGCTTTGATCTAGAACCGTTGAGAAGAAGCACAGAGGAGATCCAAGGGTGGATCTTCACTCTAGAGGGTGTGCTTGGATCATGGACACATGGGAGGCCTTGGTGGTCCCTTAGTGGGGTCGGCCGACCCCCCTAAGTGGGCCCACAAGCTCCCAAGTGTCCCTATTTACTGTTACCTGCATAGAACATACTCAAGGTACATGTGGAACCAATTATTGATAAAATGCTCTAGCTATGTTATTATACTCTTGAATCCAAGGTTGTCTACAGTATTTTGAGGGTGTAAAAACATGGTGTAATTACCGTCAACAAGATCAGCCATACTTACCTCTTTGCTCGTCCTCGAGTAAAGGATAAAAGTAAACATGGCTATGTTATTCAAAGTATAAGGCAAGCATAAAGATTCACTCAAGACATTTTGTCATACAAGTGGGATATGTGGTATTGGCTAACATATATCCTTGAGAAGTTGAGAAATGGAACAGCTCTCAAGGCAAAGTCATCTTTCCCAAATCATATTTTAGTACTTGGAGTTTTTGATAAATTTTTCAAAAGAAAGCTCATAAGTCAACTTACTCCTCTTATAGCACTCTAGATCGCTCAAGGTGTATGAATCCTTACCAAGGCATAACATGGGGTTGCATTCTTTTTATCTTCCTACTTCTAAAAGGCTTATGTGGAGCTTAGGTAGGGATAAACAATGTAGCATACTTACCTTGCATATATTGTAAAGTCAAATTCCGGATCCAAGGAGAGAAATGTCATACACTTAGATCAAGATGTGCAAGTGTGTGGAAACATGGCGAAAGATCAAAACTCCTTTATAAGATCTCTCTTTCTAACTTATAATTTTGAGACATAGCTATCTTTATTTTTCTTTCTCTATGAGCTTTGATTTGCTCATCATCAATTTTTTTTCTAAAACTTGGGACCTTCATGTGCCCCTATATATATATTCATATTTTTTTTCATAATTTTGCATAGTCTATGTCTCATTGACTAACAACATATACTAGAGAGACAATTTCTATTAGAACATGGAGTATGAACTATGTGAAAAAATGAAAGACATGTTTCTGCGTACTTCCAGTGTAGAAGCAACATGTATATGTGGCGTGTACGTGATCTTGATCTTGGGGGCATGATAAATCTCTCAACAAGGGTCACAAAACTTGACCAAACTCAACACAAAGAAAGTAGCTTATGTAGAAAGCTTAAATCATGAAAGAGCATATATGGCTGTGGTAGGAATTTTCTCACTATAGAGGAGTAGTGACATTATGGTTTTATGACGTTTTCAAAAGTTAATCTCCAAGAACCTTAAATAGATAGGGTATGAATCATGAGCCGAGAACTATATCACAAAAATCAACGACTTAGTCAATATGATTTTCCTATCAAAGAATTTTCCCACTAGCATAAGCAAAAGCAAGAATTCATCTTTATGACGCTTTTACCCTCGGAACGTCATAGATCATGTCACTTTTCAAAATTTTAATTTTGGATGCGATCTTCTTGTTTTATTCAATATTAAAAGGAAATTAAGCTAAGTGATGAATTTCATGAAGAAATTATTTTTATTTCATTTTTTATTTTGAAAGAGAAAATGAGTAAAACAAATGAAAAGCATAGAGAAAAAAGTGAGAGATGTGGCAAACCAGTCAGAATAGATGTTTGAAGTTGAAAGGATGCTGGCTGGTGGGCCCGGGGCCTATAAGGATGGTCGGCCGACCACCCTCTAGGGCCGTTTGGCCACTTTGAACTCTGCATTTAGATCCCTTACCTTTGAATATTGCTTTGCTCTGTCTTTTCTGAACTTTGGCCTCCAAAGTGGATTGGCCGATCCACAAAAGTGGCCATTTCGGTCCAACTTTTTTGTGGAACATGCTATGGACGTGTACAACATGATTCAATGGTCATTCTGGTGTTTTGACATGTTGGAGTGCCGACCGACCTCCCCCATACTTGTTTCGGGGCATGCTGAAATCAGTGACAGAGACAGATCAAATGCAGGGGTTCTGCTGGGGTAAGATACCAGCAGAACCAAGAGTTTTATTTGTGATTAATAGCTTAGGCATAAGTTCTTTAATTCATGAGTGATAGACTATTAGGCCTAAGTATCTTATTGCTATGAAGGGCTAAGGCACCAAAGGAGAAGGTGGAGAGAGAACGTCCTATGGCCTTAGCATAAGGGATGACAAGCATCTTGTCATGCTTCCTTCTATCAGAGCCATGAGGTAGGTTGCGTCGATGGCTCCAGGGGATGACTAAGTAGAAGGAGTGGCAAGGAAGATGAGAAGGGAAGTAAGAGGAGATGAAATTTCTACTGGTGGTGAAGAGGAACAAGGTAAGAGGAGGAAGAAGGAGAGAGAGAGAGGTTAAGAAGAAGAGAAACAACGTTCAGGGCCTTCGTTTTCGCTCGGATCGCAATGAAAACCGAAGGAGAATGTTGGCCCAATGTTCTTGTGCAACGGGACATTTGAACGAGTTTGAACCACGATCGGTCGATCCCTTTCTGAAAGCTAACGTCCGACCGAGCCATGTTTTGAACTTGGTCGAGCCAGGTGAGTCAGCTCGTGAAGTTTCGGGTCGATTGGGCCAAAAACACGGTCGACCGATCCCCTTTAGAGGCCAAATGGGCCGACCTTTCACGAGGCGGGAGTCAAGGCTAAGTCTAGGCCATTTCTAAGGTTATTTTTGAAATTTAAACAAAAAAGTAAAACATGTAGATTTTAGTTCTAATTGAGATTAAGAACAAAATCTATCATATCAATTTCTTGTTTAGGAATTTCATGCTCATAAAAAAAACTTTAAGACGTTGGCCATTTACCTTGAAGATTTTGCAGCCGTAATATCGAAGTGTGACGATTCCTTATGTCATGATATTGATGATGGTGAATGGTCTTTCTTCTGTGAATCATTGCATTGTACTCATACCCCATTTTGTTTTTTTTTTCATTGATTGCTTCTCTCCTGCGAAGGATTAGTGGACAATACATACCCGAAGAAATTCACATATGATTCGAAGCAGGGGCATTATTGTCATAGAAACAGAGGACATCTTCTATGCTATAGGAAAGTTGGCTTTAACATTTTAGCATAGAAAGAGATGCTCCCTCATTTTTCACCAATTCTTTAAAAGTTAAGCAAGGTTGAGGCAAAGATGTGCAAGATTATTTCATTACTACCTCAACCCTTGATTTATCTCTATGAAAGATCTCATGACTTAACCACCAAAATTTTGAAGTTATCATGCATTGGTTAGTCCAAAAGTACAACCAAATTCCATACAAGTTTACTTTAGGTTCATTAATCAAACTTGACACCATGTCTAATTTGATTAAGAAAGGCTATTTAACCTAAGCACCATGCTTAATTTAAAGAGCCTATGGGAATACAAATTCAAAGATATCCCAAGCCAAAGCATACTTATAACAGAACTAGGAAGCATGATAACATAAAGAGATTCAAAAAGGAGACATGATCATGGATGGTGAACGAGATGGGCATTTGCAGATTTTTTTTATTATTATTATTATTTTTATATATATATTTTTATTATTATTATTTTTATGACTTAGCAAGATGAGCAAGGTAAAAAGAGAAAGTAAGGTAGAGACAACCAAACAAAATTAAGAATGAAGCATGATATAAATTTCTTCAAGAAATCCACTCCCCCATACTTGGATTTTGCAACATTTTACAATGTGAAAATCCAAGTCTAGAATGTGAAATTTTCTTTTAAATGTGCTTCATTATTGAAGGATGTTTGGTTGGACATACCTTATGTTTTGCTCCATCGTTCTTTTTGTTCAAACCTGAAATGGTTAGTGACAAAAATGCCTGAAGGAACACTTTCACAAATATTCCCTTAATCTCATTTTACAAAGTCATTTTATTCATTTTAGAATCTTGGGAAACTAAAAGAAAAATATTTTAATTTTGTTTTATATTTCTTTAAGAAAACTTTAATAGAAAAGAAGAAAGCTCGGGTTATCTCCCGAAAGTGCTTAATTTTAAGACACAAGCTTGTCTTTGGGAAACCTTCAAGTTGCAACTCATGTTGGTGAAGCGGCTTCCCCTTCAACTCCAACATTTTCGAACCTATCCTCAAGACCAAAACCACTACGAGATTTGCAAAATTTATGGTAGACAAACACATCTACAACCAACCTTGCAAAGATTCTAGAGACAAGAAGAATGAAGGGGTTGTAGATCATGTGTGTAGTCATGGTAGAGGGAAGGATTGATTTGGGATATTTCTCACTTGAGCATGGATTTGATGGGAAGATCGGGGAATAGCTTCCATGCTTATTGGTGGAATCTTCCGTTTCAAGGAGTGGGTGAGCACTTTCTTTCTCATGACATTTCAAGTCATCCTCAAGACTTGAGTGGGTCATGGCTGTTGGCGAGATTGACATAAGCTCACCCCTTGGATCAAGAACTGGTGTGGATTCTAACCCTTTGATGAGAGGTCGGGAAGACCAAACGGGTATATAATCTTCACCTATTCTATGACCAAGCTTCTCACTTCCTAAGGTGTTCTCCAAGATTCTCATGATTGTCCTTCCGATAAAGGTAATATGAAAGGAAAGTCTAGGAAGGTCAAAGATATGGAAATCTAGGAAGATCTTGAGATCATCAACCATCACAAGAACATTATGGAGGACTCCTAAACAATCAAGAATTTGACCATTAGGGAGTCTAAGGTGTTTGTGTGATTGAGATAGATGATCCTTTAATGATGTTGGAACATAGAAATGAGGAATGATGTTGATCCCAAGGCTAGGATCGTAGCAAATGTCGCCATCAATGCCCAACACTTGACAGGATATTCTCCTTACATGTGTGGGTATTTTAGCAACTTCTTTTGAGGATTCGGCCTCATCCAACCATTCTTGACTTACAACGGTAGATAGATGTTCTAACCATTGTCTTTGCTCCTCTTGGTAAGATTTATGGCCCTCATGGCTTCCATACCTTGGGTGTCTTAGTGAATTCTCAGAGTCATCAAGTGGGTCATCATAAGACTTGAATCAAGGAACACATGGGGGATCATCAGGATCAAGGATGGGTGTAGAAATGGGTTCATAGGATAAGTCAGAGGTGGGCATAGAGAAGGATAGGATAGATTTGGCTTCTAAACACTTGAGTTCTTCTATAAGCTCACTCGACATTTCTTCATCAAATATCCCAGGTTTTTCCTGATGTGCCATGTGGGAAGTCGAGGCATAAGATGATGTTGATTTGGGAGGTTTTTGAAGAGATCTCTTCATGAGAGGTCTAGAAAGATGTTTCTTAGAAGGTCTCTTTATGAAAGGATCATTTTGGGCATTCCCAAAACCAGCAAGATCATATGAACGGTTGGCCTCGAAATCGAAGGAATGGTTTAGATACTAGATTTTTCTTCCTTCGAGATTTGTGGTATTTGTGGTTCGGGATCGATGGCAGAATCTTTGGATAGAAATGGTGGTGATTCGGCTATCGAGGATTCTTTTCTAGGGGCTGGTTTTTGTTCTTCCTCGGGTCCTTCATTATAATCGTTAGTATAGGGAGTGTTTTAAAGAATCTTTGTAAGAAGACTCTTCCCTGCACTGACAGATAAACACAGGAAGGCTCCCCCGGAAGACATATCAAGAAGTTGTGCGGAATCTCTGCTAAGACCACCATAAAAGTGTTGTAACAATGTTGGCTCGGTTATAGCAAGATCAGGGCCAGAAGATACTAGATCTATCAGACGGGCCCATGCCGCACCTAGAGGTTCTTTCTTCTTTTGTGAGAAGTTGATGACCTCTTTTCGAAGACGAACAACGCGAGGAATAGGGAAGAAAGCTAGGCAGAATTTGGATTGTAACTTTTCCCATTCTCTGTTTACACCATCTACGTGACGAAGGTACCATCGTTTGGCTATTCCCATTAAGGAGAATGAAAATAGCTTCCACTTAAGGGTACCTAGCCTCATCCCTTGGATATGTACACATGAACAAAGTTGTTCAAAGTCACGTATATGAGTATAGGGATTTTCGTCTTCGTCCCGAGAAAACAGTTTTTCCTGAACCATCGCTATGAGACTCGGGCGAAGCTCATAACGAATGGCCAAAATGGCCTGAGATGATTTAGGTGGCTCCAAGCTAGCGCCTGTTGGAGCACCATATTCGAAAAGTGGGGTTTGATCCATATATGTATGTGGAGTGAAAAGATGAAATCAAACAAAAGATAAAATAGGACCAAAGGGTACTAGTTAAAAGCTACCGTTCCCCGGCAACGGCGCCAGAAATGCTTGTTGGTATTTCTTATGACTATTGGATAAATCCGCAAGCGCACAGATTATACCGATGTAGCACTTCACCAGAAGTATTCCAGGTATCGTATTTTCCACAGGAAACAGGTAGTGATCTAACTAGGAATATGGATATGTCCTATGATGGATCAAGGGAGACTATGATAACTGGGTTGAGAGGTTCGATATAGCAAAGATATAACAAGGTATAGCTGGTTATACTGGCTTTATCAGCCCTTCTCTTGCAGGAGGCGATGGGATAGATCAGTAAGAGATATAACTCCGACCAGACCGCGCCATCATGTTGTATTGAAGCCCTACCTTTTAAGAACTTATCTGACACGCGTGATGGAATACAAAGGCTAGATAGAGCTGTCACTTTCTACTAGCATCCACGAACAATCCACGCGATAAGTGGTTTACAAAGGTAAGATCTAGTCTAGACACCACGTCTACACTATTCTTACTACTTTAACCCCACGTTAAGGCTAAAGCACTCTACTCAGAGCAAAGCGATGAACAAGTAGGAAAATGTGTATAACAGCTAACCCATACTTAGAATATCAAATACTATAAAGAACTCGGAAGAAGTCACTTACAAGAGCTAAACTTACAAGAGACTCGCATCCGCCGAGGTATAGCTCGGAGAAGACGCCAGACAGGCCCGGCTCTCCTCCAGGCTCTCCTCACTCTCCTCCAACTAGCATAGCACTACTAGAGAGCTCCGTTAAGAGACTAAGGAGTAGTTTCTCCAATGAGGCATGAAATGAATAGGGAGCTCTAGGGGTCAATTTATAGCTAGAGGTGGAGTAGGGGCTACTCCAGTGCCACGTCAGCGATCCACGCCACCTCCATCAGCCACCGTAGGATCAAACCGTCCTTACAACCGCCTTAGATCAACAGGGGAGATCAAGTGAGTGCATGGAGGCATGCAGGGAGTCGGTGGGGAGGTCGGTGCACCTTTTGGGCACCTGACCTGGATCGGCCGATCCCAATGGCAGGTGGGCCCTGCTACTTTTCCCTCAGGAGGTGTCCCCACAGCACAGGGGACATGTGGGGGGCCTGTGGGCCCATACTTGGGATCGGCCGATCCCAAGTATTGGCCTTTGGCCTCCATCTTTCGTGTGGAGCATGGCCCACATGTCATAGGCACCTTGGCAATAGTTTTATATTTTTCTGAGATAGTTTGTGGGCCCATGTATCCTCGTGCTTTGATCTAGAACCGTTGAGATGAAGCACAGAGGAGATCCAAGAGTGGATCTTCACTTTAGAGGGTGTGCTTGCATCATGGACACATGGGAGGCCTTGGTGGTCCCTTAGTGGGGTCGGCCGACACCCCTAAGTGGGCCCACAGGCTCCCAAGTGTCCCTATTTACTGTTACCTGCATAGAACATACTCAAGGTACATGTGGAACCAATTATTGATAAAATGCTCTAGCTATGTTATTATACTCTTGAATCCAAGGTTGTCGATGGTATTTTGAGGGTGTAAAAACATGGTGTAATTACCGTCAACAATGACCACAAGGTTGTCAAGATTATGCTTGAAGCCTATTCTCCAAGGAATGAGACCGTGGTGACATTGATTAGAGATAAGAAGAAGTTTGAGTACTTCACACCAAGTGATGTGCTTGGAAGAATAATTACCTTTGATCTACAAAGAGAAGAAGCACTTGAGAGGAAGAAGCTTGGAGAGATGCAAGCAAGGATGGAGGGAATGAAGATCAAAGATGTGGCTCTCAAAGCCAACAAAAGCACAAGGAGATCAGTCCCTAGCTGTTCCAAAAACAGCAAGCAAACAACTTCAAGCAAAGCTCAAGCATTCAAGGCCATCAAGCATCAACCCGAAGATCCAACATCAAGTGATGGTGAAAGTGAAGATGAGCAAGCGGAGAACATAGATGGCATGACTCTATTCATGAGAAGATTCAACAAGGGCCTAAAGAAGAATGGGTACAAGCTCATGAAGAGAAGATTCCCTAACAAGAAATCAAGAACTTGTTTCAATTGTGGTAGCACCGATCACTTCATTGCCGAATGCCCAAATGAGAAGAAATACAACAAATTTGGCAAGGGCAAGAGAGAAGATAAGGGTGACTACAAGAAAGGAAAGAAGTATGTGGGTGAAGCTCACATTGGGCATGAGTGGGACTCAACGGAAGAGACTACAAGTGAAGACGAAGAGATGGCAATAATTGATATTCATAAGCCATCCACTTCACCAAGGCTCTTCAACAACATGTCCGATGATAATGAAGGCTTCCCTCACACTTGTCTCATGGCAAAGGGTGAGAAGGTAAAACCAAAACCCAAAACTCCTCTCCCCAAAGACATCTCTAGTAGTGATTCTATTGATTACTCTAGTGATGATGAATCTAGTGATGATTACCCGATGTTCGGGTTTCCTACCGAAAAGATTGGAGGGATCGGTAGAGAAGACGTCGAGGTCGGTAAGCATGTGCACATCGGTAAGAGTGGGGGTGGCTGGTCCATGTCTGAATAAGAATGCGTTCATTGTGTCAGACCAAAAGTAAGAAGCAGCCATCATCATGTTCTCGTTCTTCGCCATATCGGCAATAGAAAGCTTAATACATTGGTCTAGGTTGCGCTCTACCCAGTAAACTTGTTGTGTTCTATCCATCCTGAGATACCAATTCTTCCAACCTTTGGTGGGTTTGGGCCATGAACGAAAAGCATCTTTCCACAACCCTAGACTGAAACACTCGGATCTGAAAGCAATGCGATTGGTCTCTGCATTGATCAAATTGGTGGGATCTGCGTTTCCCATTGGACCCAGACAGTGGAAATGTGATTGATCGAGGGGGATCACTATCTTGTTGCGTAGTTCCTAGGGTTCAAACAGTAAAAAGGGGAAGAAAGAAAAAATTACAGAGCGGCGCAGAACGAAAAATCGCGGGGGGCAGATTGAGAAGGGAAAATATTTACCGCGGGAACGTCAAAGTTGATCGTCATTGGAGCAGAAGGAGTTCTTGCAGGAATTACACCTTCCGAAGGGAGAAGAAGCTGTCGTTGATCGCCAGAATTCTTGAGGACGCCGGAGGACTCTTGGGAGTGCCGGAGAAGGTTTGAAGATGGGGGTAAAAATGAATGCGAGCTCGGAGTGAAAGGCAAATTGAATGGTGGTAACTTCTACAAGCCCAGTTAGGGGTATTTTGGAATTTTCTTTGCACGGGGCGAGAATATGGAAGGGTATGGTAGTGGATTTGCGCGCTGATCGAGGAGATATGATTGGATTTGCAACTGTTTATGCTGTAGTCGCGGGGTTCTGTTGGTAACTTGCAATTTTCACACGCGGGAATCAAGGAATTCACGCAGGTGCCTTAGAGGAGAAGATTGCGGCACAGAGAATTTCGACGCGTAAAAAATTTTACGCTCCAAAATTGGGGGGTATGTGTTGACACTATTTTTCGGCATGTGTCAAATGAGCTAAGACTTGCATTGGTCAGTAGCCGTTTTCTATCGGCATCAGAAGGTCATCGGTTGAGATTACCGATGAGAATGAATGCTGCAAATGAGATAAGTTTGTTGCCGATGGAAACTGGACGATTTTTGCCGATAAGTTGATTGGTAAAAGCAGGTTCAGGAGTGGAGAGTTACCAATTGAAGCATATTGCCGATGAGGGGACGTTGCCGATAGAGACATGAATGTTGCCGACAGGAAGAACATTGCCGATGAGAATTGAGGCTCATTATCGATGTGATGACAATGTTGCTGGTGGAAGCCAAGAAAGCGTTGCCGATGAGAGCCAAAGTCTGTTGCTGATAGGAGGAATATTGCTGATGAGGACGGAAAGCTGCCGATGAATGATGATGCCGATGGAAGCGGGATGAAGTAGCTGGCGTCCGCAGAGAATTGCCGATGGCAATAGAGAAAAGTTGCGGATTGAAGGAACTCTGTCGATGGAAGGTTTCATCGTGAAAGAGATAGATATGGAAGCTGGTGATTTCATGCCAGTATTAATAGATTTATTTCGAGTCCGACTCTTGCACGAGTCGCTTGTTTCCTTTAGCGTGAGTCGTTTTATTTCCTTAAAAATAGGAGTTTTTGTTTAGGAAGGTATGAGTCGTATTCATGTACAACTCCCCATACGGGGGTATAAATATGTGCCCAAGGGCCACGTGAGACAAAGACAATCATATATCAAACAAATCTATTATTCTTATTTACTTTTCCTGCAATTCTACTTTTATCGCATTAGATCTAGTTTACCTACGAGTTCTTCAAGTCTCGACGGGCTGCATCTCTTCGATCTCCGTCAACCCTTGCAAGTTCCGCGTTTGAGCAACCTGAGCCTTGACGTCCGGGCGCATCGCTGTCGTCTCGTTCAGCTCTACTCTAGTTATCCTGATCAAGTTTGAGCCTTGACATCCGGGCGCATCGTCGTTGTCTCGTTCAGATCTTGTTCTAGTTATCGTCCTTGTCGATTAACTGGTCAAATCGACTGGCACACCTTTGGACATCAAATTCGGGTATAAGCCCGAGGTGTTCGCAGATCCTGACGCTTTTTCTGTCAACACCTCTTTTGGCACACCCGGTGGGACCAATTATACATCTATCATGGGTGATAATACCGACGTCAATCCGAGGAAAGTCATTGAAGTCTCGGAAGCCGATCTGAAAGGTGATCAGAAGTTGGCTATGGAGCGGGCTATGGAGGAGTACAAGCAGTTATATCTAAAGTCCTTCAGCCTCAACAGGAGCGGCGAAGCCATCCAGAAGCAAGATCCGCCGTTGCCACGGCAGGTCACTTTCGACGCCAATCCCGGTAAATTGCAAGAGATGGTTAATTCTACTTTAAATCAAGCATTAGTTAACCACTCCAATGTGTTGTCCAATACTGTATACAATGTTGTCATGCAATCTTTCAAGGGAGGACATGCACCCCGTTATGTTGGTCCAGCGTATCATCAACCTGGATCGGCATCTATAAACCCATCGGCAGTTCCAATGGCGTCTTCCACTCCTGTGGATCCGTCTGCCGATGTGGCTACGCCACCAAGATCGAGCCCTGCAAGCCTCACTCCGTTGAATATAGATCTGGTGGCATCGATAATGTTAGGACCCGCAGCTAAGAGTCAGCCAACTCCCGTCAACTGGTGGGGACACGGTATGCCTCCAAATCCATCTGTTGATTCCAATATAATCCAGGGTAACAGTACAACATGGAGCGGTCCGATGGCATCGGCAATGTCTTCGCAGCTGATGAATCTTATGATGCATTATGCTACGTCTGCTCCAAGTATGCAACTGCCGTCAGAAGAGCTTCAGGTGGAGATACCTAAAATGCCTCTAATGCCACCATCGGCAAGTTCTTTACCGATGCAGCAGGATCCTGCAAATATGAATCAGCCTATGGTTGTGGCAAATCCTCAAGCTGGAGTACCAAGGCCTCAAGGTAGTCTAATTATTGATTGCTCCAGAATACAGGAGCAACACGCTCCGGTTAGCTATCAACCATCGGTGAATTATATGCCGATGACTTACAATCCTGGTTGGATTGCTCCACCACCAATTCAGCATCAGGTGGTACAACCCGGGTATCAATACTTGGCAAACGCTCAAGGTGGAGCATCGGTACAACAATTAATAAATGTAATGCCACAGCATAATCCAGTGAGTGTCCAAAGCTACCCATCGGCCAATCAGCCGATCCAAAGCTACCAATTACTTCAAGCGCTTTGCCACCAAGACCCAAAGGGGCGCATCAGCCGGCTCCGCCGGTCAACGTCCAACCAATGAGTCGGCAAGAACAGGATGCGTACTGGGCCGATAAGATTACCGAAGTGATGAAGGAACAATTCAGCATTAAACCCAAGGTTAACACATACTCTTATCGGATGCCATACCCTCCGGGATACGATTTAATCCCTCTTCCAAATCGATACAAGGTGCCAGATTTTACCAAGTTCTCTGGCCAAGATGACACGTCAACGATGGAGCACATCAACCGCTTCATTATCCAGTGTGGAGAGGCTGCCAGCAGAGAAGAGCTAAGGGTGAGATTGTTCTCATCGTCATTGTCTGGATTGGCGTTCACGTGGTTCATTTCACTGCCTCCGAACTCTATAATCACATGGGCCGATCTGGAGAGGCAGTTTCATAAATACTTCTTCGCTGGCGTGCATGAGAAGAAGCTTACCGATTTAGTCAAGCTGAGGCAGCGTAATGATGAATCGGTGGAAAGCTTTGTTCAGAGGCTGCGAGACGTAAAGAACAAGTGCTACAGCCTGGTACTTGATGATCGGCAACTGGCAGATTTGGCTTTCCAGGGACTACTGCCGCATATCAAAGATAAGTATGCATCTCAAGAATTTGAAACCTAAGTCATCTGGTGCAGAGGATTGCCGATCAAGATGTTAAAACTTTTGAGCCCATGAAGACTTGGAACAAGAAGGTGGCCTTCATTGGGCAAGAAGAGGATTCTGAGTCAGATGAAGGGCTGAGCATTGGCGCTGCTGAATGGGTTAAGGACAAGAAGTCGGTATCCTATCCGTTTGGCCAGAAGGAAGCTAAGAGGTTCACCTTTGACATTACCAAGGCCGATAGGATGTTTGATCTATAGCTTCAAGAAGGGCGGATCAAGCTGGCGCCTAACCAGGTAATTCCATCGGCCAAAGAGCTCAGAAGGATCAGGTATTGCAAGTGGCACAATGCAACTTCACACAGCACCAATGACTGCAAAGTCTTTAGGCAGCAGTTGCAATCAGAAATTGAATCTGGGCGAATCACATTTGGAGATACTAAAGCCCAGAAGCCGATGAGGATTGACCAGCATCCGTTTCCAAATAACATGGTGGAAACTACTGAAAAAACTAAAGTGTTAACATCGGAAGCTGCCAGGAAGAATGCATCGGTGGATCCAGACCATCAGGTAGCTGAGCGTGATGTGAAGAAGTTTGCCGATGACAGAAAGGGCAAGAGAGTTGCCAATGAAAGCAGTAATGCCGAGAGGGCTTCTGGTGTTATAATCACGCATAGGCGGCCAAGACAAGATTATAGGCAATCGTAGGAAGAACGATATCGGCGGCAGGAGGAAGAGAGGCGTCAAGAGTGGCTTCGGCATAAAGACCATTGGAGGTGTCCCTTCTTCGTTCATTGCTGGGAAGAAGGTATTAAATTACCTACTGCCGATAATTTCCCTGAATGCAATGAATACTATCCTGCCAATCAGTCAGAAAAGAAACCCTATTTTGATGATCGGGCATCAAGCTATCGCACGCCGATCAAAGAGAAGAAATCAACGCATGATCGGCTGAGGGGCAAACTCGGCGCACATGATAGACTTGGCAGGTGCGTTAGTCAGGAAGAGCTCGAGGAAATAGCCAATGCAAGAGTACCCGATGAGGAGGTATTCTCTAGAGATCCAAACATAAGGTGTGGTGCCGATACAAGCAGTGAAAAATAGCACCAACCTGTTTGGAAGACTAAGCTTCCTCAATGGTGCCCCAAGGGTCTGACAAAGAGTCAGAAAAGAAGGATGCAACGCGAACGCTGGAACGATCTATATCACGGTGAAATTCTGCAAGAGAGAACTCCCCAGTTAGGGAATGGAGGCCAAAGCGCAAGGAGAGAGATCCATCGGCAGATATCAACATGGTCTTTATATTGCCGATGGAGTTCATGGCACCTGTTGATTCTGATGAAGCTGCTGAGATGGCACAGTTGGTGTTAGATCCGATGGCAGCTGTCTTTGAGAAACCTGCCGATGATGAAAGGCAACACCTAAGGGCTCTGTTCGTCAAAGGTAAAGTAGATGTGCAGCCTATGACAAAGATGTTGGTGGACGGAGGGGCGTCAATCAATATAATGTCATACGTCATCTTCAGGAAGCTTGGAAAGGTGACCAAGATATGGTGAAGATAGACATGAAGCTCAAAGATTTTAAAGGCAATGTGTCACCAGCTATGGGAGTCGTATGTGTTGAATTGACCATCGGCAGCAAAACTTTGCCGACGACATTTTTTGTAGTCAGTGGCAAAGGTACCTACAACCTGCTCCTGGGGAGAGACTGGATCCATGCCAATTGTTGTATCCCTTCCACAATGCATCAAAGCCTTGTGCAATGGGTTGGAGACAAAATTGAAGTCGTCCAGAGTGAAACCCCATCAACAGTTGCGTCGGCAGAATCAGAGACTTATGAGCATACCAAGTGCATATCAGGTGGAGCCTGGGATACAGAGTTCCTCAAAGTTGCTGATTACCATATTACACCGATCCAAGCAGTCGGTCCTGAAGGAGAGTGTTAATGGATCGATTCGCCGATGATGGAAAACTTGGGCAGGGATTCACATCCGCCGATTATTTATTAGAGATAGACATCGGTGATGGTAGTAAACCTAGGACAACTTTCATTAGTGCTAAGTTAGATTCCCAATGTAAACAACAATTATGTGATTTATTGAAAGAATATAAAGATTGCTTTGCTTGGGATTATACATAGATGCCTGGTCTAGACCGATCAATAGTCGAACATCGGTTGTCTATTAAGTCTGGTTTCCAAACACATCGGCAACCTGCGCGCCGATGCAATCCTATGGTATTACCTGATATTAAAGCTGAAATTACAAAATTAATTGAGGCTGGATTTATTCGGCAATGTCAGTATGCCGAATAGATTTCTAATGTGGTTCCTGTGTATAAGAAGAATGGAAAACTTCGTGTTTGTATTGATTTCAGGAATCTCAACAAGGCTACATCAATGGATGGTTATCCGATGCCAGTTGCCGATCTGTTGGTTGATGCCGCTGCCGGACATCAAATCATTAGTTTCATGGATAGTAATGTTGGATATAATCAAATATTTATGGCTGAGGAAGACGTAAACAAGACTGCTTTCAGATGTCCAGGTCATGTCGGTTTGTTTGAGTGGGTCATAATGACTTTTGGCTTGAAGAACGCCGGTGCTACTT
Organism: Microstegium vimineum; assembly: GCA_022036555.1. Taxonomy (NCBI): domain Eukaryota; kingdom Viridiplantae; phylum Streptophyta; class Magnoliopsida; order Poales; family Poaceae; genus Microstegium; species Microstegium vimineum. The sequence goes on from CM039119.1 coordinate 18,178,102, forward strand.
ATCAAAGAGCAATGAATTTTATCTTTCATAAGTACATCGGCACGATAGTCGAAATCTATATTGATGATGTGGTGGTTAAATCCGGAAATTTTGAGAAGCATCTTGCCGATTTGCGAAAAATCCTGGAATGCACAAGGGAGCATGGGTTGAAGATGAATCCTAACAAGTGTGCATTTGGTGTATCGGCAGGCCAGTTTTTGGGTTTTATGGTGCATCAGAGAGGTATCGAGATCGGCAGAAAATCTATTGATGCAATTAACAAGGTAGTTGCTCCCACAAATAAGACTGGGTTGCAATCCTTGATCGGCAAGATTAATTTTATTAGAAGATTTATATCCAATCTGTCTGGAAAGATTAAGTCTTTTAGTCCGCTGTTGAAATTGAAGGCCGATCAGGAATCTACATGGAAAGAAGAGCAGCAGTTAGCCTTGGAAGAGATTAAGAAATATTTGGTAAACCCTCCAGTCTTGGTTCCACCTCAACACGGGAAACCTTTCAAATTGTATTTGTCTGCCGATGACAGTGTTATCGGGTCAGCCTTAATCCAAGAATTTGAAGGAAAGGAACATGTGATTTACTATTTGAGTAGAAGATTGGTGGATGCTGAAACCAGGTATTCAGCCATTGAAAAGTTATGTCTTTGTTTGTACTTCTCTTGTACTAAGTTGAGACATTATTTTCTATCGGCCGAATGCACCGTCATATGCAAAGATGACGTGGTTAAGTATATGTTGTCGATGCCAATATTAAGTGGGAGAATCGGCAAATGGATTCTAGCACTTTCAGAATTTGATCTAAGGTATGAATCGGCTAAGGCAGTTAAAGGTCAGGTGATGGCCGATTTTGTTACCCAACATTGCAATGCAGTAAGCGCCGTGCAGATTGCTCCTTGGACCTTATTCTTTGATGGATCTACATGCAAGGAAGGAGCAGGCATCGGCATTGTCCTAATTTCACCTCGGGGACGAAAGTATGAAATCTCGTTGCCGATTATTGCTACTTCGACTAATAATCAGGCTGAGTACCAGGCTTTACTGAAGGGGTTGGAATTACTCAGGGAAGTACGTGTCGATGCTGTTGAAATCTTCGGTGATTCCATGTTGGTGATCAATCAATTGATTCGAACATATGAATGCCGAAGTGAGGTTTTAATTGCAACTCATGAGAAGTGTTTGCAGTTATTGAAAGAATTTAAAGAATACCGCCTTGAACACATTCCCAGGTTATATAATGAAGAAGCTAATCGGTTGGCACAGTATGCTTCAGGGTATCAGCCAATTCAAGGAGTAATGACATCGGTAACGGTTGCCGATGACTGGAGGAAGGAAATTGCCGATTACTTGAGAAATCTGTCTAGAAAGGTTGAGAGGCGGTTAAGGTTTCAAGCTACCAAATATGTGCTCCTTGATGATGAATTGTATTATCGAACCATTGATGGAGTTTTGCTCAGATGCCTTAGTATAGAAGAATCGAAAGAGTTAATGGGCGAAATTCATGGAGTGTGTGGAGCACATCAGTCGGCGTTCAAGATGAAGTGGATGATTAGGCGGAATGGGTATTATTGGCCGACGATTCTTGAAGATTGCTTCAATTACTTTAAAGGGTGCCAAGATTGTCAGAAATTTGGTAATGTCTAGAGGGCGCCTACATCGGCAATGAATCCTATAATCAAGCCTTGGCCGTTTAGAGGATGGGCTATTGATCTCGTCGGTCAGATTTATCCGCCATCAAGCAAAGGGCATAAGTTTATACTTGTTGCTATTGATTATTTCACGAAGTGGGTTGAATCCATTCCATTGAAGAAAATGACATCGACAAACATGATAGATTTTGTGAAAGAGCGTATTGTTTACCGATTTGGTATCCCTCAGACTATCACTACCGATCAAGGAACTATGTTCACGTCGGGAGAGTTTGATGAGTTCGCTGCTGGTATGGGTTTCAAGGTATTAAACTCTTCTCCTTATTATGCTCAAGCTAACGGTCAGGCTGAAGAAACTAATAAAGGAGTTATTAAACTTATCAAACGCAAGATTCAAGAAAACCCTAGAAGGTGGCATATGGTGTTGAATGAAGATCTATGGTCATATCGGATGGCATGTCATGGTGCAACTAAGGTTTCGCCGTATCAGTTGGTTTATGGGCATGATCTTGTCTTGCCTTGGGAGATTAAAACTGGTTCTAGGTGATTATCTTCTCAAGATCAGTTGACGGCCGATGAGTATGGTACTCTTATGAAGAATGAGTTAGAGGATCTGGCGAGTCATCGGTTGAGGGCTTTGATTAGTATTGAAGAGAATAAGAAAAGAGTTGCCAGATGGTATGACAAGAAAGTCAAGGTAAAAGAGTTTACCAATGGTAATCTAGTGTGGAAGCTGATTTTGCCGATTGGGACTAAGAGTTCTAAGTTTGGAAAATGGTCTCCTAATTGGGAGGGTCCGTTTCGGATAAATTGGTAAATTCCTGGTAATGCCTATCTTTTGGAGACCCTCGAAGGGGTTGCGTTTCCCAGAGCAATCAACGGTAAATATTTAAAGAAATATTATCCCAGTATCTGGATGGATGCATGAAACAATACAAGGCGTAAATGCCGATGGAATAAGAATCGTGCAGAACATCGGCAGGAAGCATGTTAACATTATGTTACAGACAAAATCAAGTATCAGGTTAATAGTTGCCGACATAGTATAAATTACCGCAGGGATTGAATAGATGAAATTGCACGCAATCGAATTTGGTTTGCTTCCTCTATTTCCCTAGCATCGTCATCGGCAGAACCTTCAATCGGCTTGGTCTTCTTCCTCAATGTCAGGGCCTCGCGGGCAGCGGTATCCCTCTCTTGTTGCAAGGCTATAGCGACACTAGGAAGTTGGAGTTTCTTCTGGTTAGCCGAGTTTAAAGCTTCGTCAACTTCTTTCAACTCGGCTAGCGGCTTTTCTTTTTGTGCCGATAGACGAGTAATCTCTTGTTCGAGCTCGACGCTGGAAGCTTCTAGGCGGCCGATGTCCTTGTGCTTCTCATCCGCAATCTATTTGAACTTGAGTACTCCCTCTTCGAGTTCCGCCTGAGCACTTCTATCAGCAATGCGGCGTGAAGCCTTTCGGTATTGAAGCTGTCTGCTCTCGAGATATGCCGCTTGGAAAAGTGTCTCCTCGACATCGGCAGGTAGCTGACTTTGAATTTCTTTGAAGGTTATCCTTACTGCGTTGGAGTCGTGCACTAGTTCGGATGTGCTTTGCTGCAGTAAAGATAACATCGCTTCAAGTTTGGGCTTCACTTCTGCCAATATAGCGTTTGCTGGTTGGGCAGAGCTTTCTTCTTCATCGCCATCTTCTGGAAGGTTGATAGCGAAAGAGAATAGGCTGTTTGGGGAGTCTTGGGCCTGAAAAAGAAGAAGATTAGGGCTTGCCGAGCATGAGTTTGGGTTGCAAGTGTTATGACAGTCGGCTTACCATCTTGAAGCGGATCTCTTGCCTGGGACTTGGAAAGTCAGCTGGCATAGCGCGGTCTTGAGGATCGGCAATGGTTGCCGATGAACTTGCCTCTGTTGGAGGAACAGTTGGTGCTGGTGATGCTGTTGCTAGTGATGTTTCCGCTATCAGGATTGGCCCTTGTGGCGATAGTACCGACCTCTGGCTGGGAATTTTGTCTGGTACTAATGATGGTACCGATGCCGATGCTGGCTCTGGTGTTGGTGTATCGATAGGAGTTAGTAATATGGATGAAGTGGTTAGCCTCAAGCGCTTCTTCTTGTTTGGAGCAGCAGTTGGTGAACCGGGGCGTTTCGATTGTGAAGCTCGGGGGGCATCGGCAGCGTGAGTCGGAGAAGCTTGTACATTTGGAGTAGCCGTCGATGAGCCCGTTGCCTGTAAAGGATTTTTGGTGCAAGTTAAATAAAGTGAACATTGCCGATGAGGGTTTGTAATCGGTATAAATGAAATAAGAACTTACTGCGAAAGCTTGCGCCAAGACAGCGGCAGCAACCAATGGAGTAGTAGTAGTGCTAGTTGTTGTCAGCCTGGGCTTGAGGGTGACCTTGGATACCCTTTGTGGGGTGAAAGCAGCCAACGTAGGAGCCTTGTTGCCGATGATTGATATGGGGTTCATCATTTGAAGATTGAAGTGCTTGTCACTCTTGCTCGTTCGAGGGATTGGATCGTCAGCCTATTAGTAAAAGAGGGTCAGATGCCGATAGTAGAAGTAAATAATAAGAGATGCATTAGAATGAAGAACTTACTGCATCACCGGGAATGATGTGATCGGCGTCGATCAAATGTCGATAGTAATGCGACGACTTGGGGAATAGTTGATTTTTCCATTCTTGCCACCAGGATTTGTATGACTCCGTGATGAAGGATGTTGGTGCCCAAGAAGATAAATCAATGTTTGATGTATCGACATGGGGAGAAAGATTGACGATCCTATTCCAGTCCATGGCACTGGAAATGACTTCTCTTGGTTTGATTACATTGGCGTAGCTGAACTTGATCGGCAACTGACCAAATGCCAACTGTCTTGCTGCTGCTGATGGATAGTAAAACTCATAAGTTGGAGAAGTATTCTTCCCGGTCCCAAAGATGTTAACTGGGATGGCCCGAGGAACGATGGTGGCCTTCATGATCAACTCATTTTGTGGTATATTTCCATCGGTAAGATTGAAGGAAAGTGGAAATCGGTTGTCCTGATCAATATAAAGCCACCAGACCCGTTCTGCAGCTGGAATCCCGCAGTAAAGTCTCTGAAAGAACATGTCGAACTGACCCTCACTGGCATTGGTTCCTAGCAATATGATGATGGCCTCCCCAAAGTTGAGTGGGAAATGGGTTGCCGATTCATCATCATTAAATTCATAGTCCTCCGATATGTCCCTTGGAAATTGTTGATTGAATAAGTCGAACTGGAGGGATTTATGCATGTATGCGTTCAACCACATGTTGATGAACCACCATGGACCGTCGAGGTTGCCGATGGGCTCGCCTAGCAATAGCTTTCTCGATACCTGATGAAGGAGGTGATATACCAAACCAAGGAGGTATCGGCCAAGAGAAAATCTTGCTCCATCGGCCAGAAGCTCTGCTGTAGGAAGGTACATAGTAGTAGGTCCAACTATTCTGCCGCAGAAGATGAACTTTTCCAACCACATGTTCAGGAAGATGGCGTGTTCCCTCTGACCTACCGATCCAGTCTTCTGGTTTTCTCGAATATATCCAGTCCAGCCGCTGATGTTGCGTGTGATTACCCGATGTTCGAGTTTCCTACCGAAAAGATTGGAGGGATCGGTAGAGAAGACGTCGAGGTCGGTAAGCATGTGCACATCGGCAAGAGTGGGGGTGGCTGGTCCATGTCTGAATAAGAATGCGTTCATTGTGTCGGACCAAAAGTAAGAAGCAGCCATCATCATGTTCTCGTTCTTCACCATATCGGCAATAGAAAGCTTAATGCATTGGTCCAGGTTGCGCTCTGCCCAGTAAACTTGTTGTGTTCTATCCATCCTAAGATACCAATTCTTCCAACCTTTGGTGGGTTTGGGCCATGAACGAAAAGCATCTTTCCACAACCCTAGACTGAAACACTCGGATCTGAAAAGAATGCGATTGGTCTCTGCATTGATCAAATTGGTGGGATCTGCGTTTCCCATTGGACCCAGACAGTGGAAATGTGATTGATCGAGGGGGATCACTATCTTGTTGCGTAGTTCCTAGGGTTCAAACAGTAAAAAGGGGAAGAAAGAAAAATTACACAGCGGCGCAGAATGAAAAATCGCGGGGGGGGCAGATTGAGAAGGAAAAAGATTTACCGCGGGAATGTCAAAGTTGATCGCCATTGGAGCAGAAGGAGTTCTTGCAGGAATTATACCTTCCAAAGGGAGAAGAAGCTGTCGTTGATCGCCGGAATTGTTGAGGACGCCAGAGGACTCTTGGGAGTGCCGGAGAAGGTTTGAAGTCGGGGGTAAAAATGAATGCGAGCTCGGAGTGAAAGGCAGATTGAATGGTGGTAACTTCTACAAGCCCAGTTAGGGGTATTTTGGAATTTTCTTTGCACGGGGCAAGAATATGGAAGGGTATGGTAGTGGATTTGCTCGCTAATCGAGGAGATATGATTGGATTTGCAACTGTTTACGCTGCAGTCGCGGGGTTCTGTTGGTAACTTGCAATTTTCACGCGCGGAATCGAGGAATTCACGCAGGTGCCTTAGAGGAGAAGATTGCGGCACAGAGAATTTCGGCGCGTAAAATATTTTACGCTCCAAAATTGGGGGGCATGTGTTGACACTGTTTTTTGGCATGTGTCAAATGAGCTAAGACTTGCATTGGTCGGTAGCCGTTTTCTATCGGCATCAGAAGGTCATTGGTTGAGATTACCGATGGGAATGAATGCTGCGAATGAGATAAGTTTGTTGCCGATGGAAACTGGACGATTTTTGCTGATAAGTTGATTGGTAAAAGCAGGTTCAGGAGTGGAGAGTTACCAATTGAAGCATATTGCCGATGAGGGGACATTGCCGATAGAGACATGAATGTTGCCGACAGGAAGAACATTGCCGATGAGAATTGAGGCTCATTATCGATGTGATGACAATGTTGCTGGTGGAAGGCAAGAAAGCGTTGCCGATGAGAGCCAAAGCCTGTTGCTGATAGGAGGAATATTGCCGATGAGGATGGAAAGCTGCCGATGAATGATGATGCCGATGGAAGCGGGATAAAGTAGCTGGCGTCAGCAGAGAATTGCCGATGGCAATAGAGGAAATTTGCGGATTGAAGAAAGTCTGCCGATGGAAGGTTTCATCGTGAAAGAGATAGATATGGAAGCCGGTGATTTCATGCCAGTATTAATAGATTTATTTTGAGTCCGACTCTTGCACGAGTCGCTTGTTTCCTTTAGCGTGAGTCGTTTTATTTCCTTAAAAATAGGAGTTTTTGTTTAGGAAGGTATGAGTCGTATTCATGTACAACTCCCCATACGGGGGTATAAATATGTGCCCAAGGGCCACGTGAGACAAAGACAATCATATATGAAACAAATCTATTATTCTTATTTACTTTTCCTGCAATTCTACTTTTATCGCATTAGATCTAGTTTACCTACGAGTTCTTCAAGTCTCGACGGGCTGCATCTCTTCGATCTCCGTCAACCCTTGCAAGTTCCACGTTTGAGCAACCTGAGCCTTGACGTCCGGGCGCATCGCTGTCGTCTTGTTCAGCTCTACTCTAGTTATCCTGATCAAGTTTGAGCCTTGACATCCGGGTGCATCGTCGTTGTCTCGTTCAGATCTTGTTCTAGTTATCGTCCTTGTCGATTAACTGGTCAAATCGACTGGCACACCTTTGGACATCAAATTCGAGTATAAGCCCGAGGTGTTCGCAGATCCTGACGCTTTTTGTGTCAACAACTACCATCTAGAGAAACGACTCTTATTAAACAAGAGGATCTTTATATTGCTAGTGAGAAAGCCCTTGCATTAGAAAGGAGTGAGGTGAGCTCTTTGACCAAGGCTTTGGCTAAGGAAAAAGAAGCTCATGCTCTCACTAAGGAGTGTGGTGATCTCAAGCAAAAGCATTGTGGCTTAGTTGAAAAGCATCAAGAGCTTGAGGCACAATACTCTCTTCTTTGGGAGGGTAAATCACATCTTCCTAAAGCAAATAATGCCTCTTCTCCATCCACTAGTCAAGGTTGTGGAAAATGCTATAATATTGATTTGAATGATTATTCCACTAACCTTGCCAACATGGAGGCCATGAAGAAAGAGATAGCAAGGCTCAACAATGTCATCTCTAATTTTAGCAAGAATGACAAAGACAAAGTTGAGCCCAAGAAAATCCAATACAAGGATGGAAGGCATCCATCAATCAAGGATGGGCTTGGACACACTCAAGGAGGTAAAACCAATGAAAGAAAAATAGTAAAAGGCATTGAGTGTGTCAAGTTTGAGAAGAAGGGAAGCATTGGTGCAGATAAGCCTGCACAGACTGCTGCTTTGCTGGACCAGAGGCCGGCAGTGCCGGACCTCAGGCCGGCAGTGCCACGCCCCACTAAAGGGAAGGCTACCAGTGCTTCACCTGATCAAGCTCAAGCTCAAGTCCATGCCAAGAGGGTGTCCAAGAAAAAGCAGATTTCTCAGAAACCCAAGGACTCAATTTGGGTGGCCAAGAACAAGTATGCATACCAACCCAAGGCAAGGTCACCCCAAGGAAGCTTATCCTCATGCTACATGTTGAAATGCAATGACCGTGGTAAAGTCATTGCAGAATTTGTGGGTGATGAGAAACATGATAAAAGAAGCATGAACATTTGGGTTCCAAAAATTGTTGTGACTAACATGCAAGGCCCCAAAATTGATTGGGGACCTAAATCTAGAAACTAATTTGTTTTGTAGGCATACTCCTCCGGTGGATCAAGTTGGGTGCTTGATAGTGGATGTATAAATCATATGACCGGAGAGAAGAGTATGTTTTCATCATATTCCCCAACTTCAAATGCAAGTGAGAATATCATCTTCGGTGACAACTCCAAAGAGGAAGTGATTGGTCTTGGTAAAGTTGCTATTGCTCTTGAACATTCCATCTCAAATGTATTACATGTGAATTCGTAAATGTATTACATGTGAATTCGTTGAGCTACAACTTATTGTCCGTATCACAATTGTGTGAGATGGGCTACAATTGTCTTTTTACGGATAAGGGTGTGGAAGTCTTTAAGAGGGAGGATTCCTCTATTGTCTTTACGGGTCGTTTGAAGGGCAAGCTCTACCTAGTTGATTTCAACAAAAGTAAGGCTAAGCTTGAGACTTGTTTAGTGGCAAAATCTAGCATGGGTTGGTTATGGCATCGCCGACTAGCTCATGTTGGGACGATGAACTTGGCCAAACTCCTAAAAGATGAATATATTCATGGACTAACAAATGTTCATTTTGAGAAGGATAGAATTTGTAGCGCTTGTCAAGCCGGAAAGCAAGTAGGTGCACCTCACCCATCAAAGAGCATTGTCTCTACCAAGCAACCATTGGAGCTGATACACATGGATCTCTTTGAATTGGTGGCCTACATAAGCATTGGCAGTAACAAACATGGTTTAGTTATTGTTGATGATTTTACTCGATTCACTTGGGTGTTTTTCATGTATGATAAGGCACAAGTGTAAGATAAGGTGAAAACATTCATTAGAAGAGCACAAAGAGAATTCGGTTTCCAAATCAAGAAAGTTTGTAGTGACAATGGAACCGAATTCAAGAACACTCAAGTGGAGGAGTTCCTTGATGATGAGGGCATCAAACATGAATTTTCAGTTCCATACACCCCTCAACAAATGGTGTAGTAGAGAGAAAGAACCGAACACTCATTGACATGGCAAGGACAATGCTAGATGAGTACAAGACTTCGGATATCTTTTGGGCCGAAGCTGTTAACACCGCTTGCCATGCTATCAACCGGCTCTATCTACACAAGATCTTGAAGAAGACTTCATATGAGCTATTAATCGGTAACAAACCAAAGGTGTCATACTTTAGAGTTTTTGGGTGCAAGTGTTTCATACTTAACAAGAAGCCCAAAACCTCTAAGTTTGCACCTAAAGTTGATGAAGGTTTTCTTCTTGGTTATGGATCAAATGAGCATGCCTATCACGTATTCAACAAGACCTTAGGGAAAATTGAAATCGCGATAGATGTGACATTTGATGAATCTAATGGCTCTCAAGTAGAGCAAATTGATCAAGTGATTGTAGGTAATGAGGAACGACCATGTGAAGCAATCAAGAACATGACCATTGGTGACATTAGACCGCAAGAAGGCCAAGCAACAGTGGTGGAACCTCAAGGTGATGAAGTCACTGTCCCAAGAAGTGAAGAAGATGGGCCAGCAGTGCACTCTAGTCAGGCTTCTGTGCCTATACCCGGCACTGCCGGACCCAGCAGACAGGCAGCAGCAAGCTGCTCACTAGCAAGCCCAATCAAATTACAACCAATATTTGAAGAGTATGAGTATGATGACCAAGCTGATCAACAAGAAGCTACAGAATACACAAGATTGAGGCAAACAATTCAAAGAGATCATCCCGTTGATAACATACTTGGGAGTCTTCGAAAGGGGGTAACTACTCGTTCACATTTGGCAAATTTTTGTCAATTTTACTCTTTTGTCTCCTCTTTGGAACCTCTCAAGGTTAAGCAAGCTCTCGATGATCCGGATTGGATGATGGCTATGCAAGAAGAGCTCAACAACTTTGAGCGAAATCAAGTTTGATCCTTGGTGGAAAGACCAAATACCAATGTGATTGGAACTAAATGGGTCTTCCGCAACAAGCAAGATGAGCAAGGCATGGTGACAAGGAACAAGGTAAGATTGGTTGCTCAAGGATTCACTCAAGTGGAGAGTTTAGACTTTGAAGAGACTTATGCACCGGTGGCTAGACTTGAAGCAATTCGAATGCTTCTAGCCTATGTTGCCCACCATGATTTCAAGCTATATCAAATGGATGTGAAGAGTGCATTCCTCAACGGCCCTATCCAAGAGTTGGTTTATGTTGAGCAGCCACCAGGTTTTGAAGATCCTAAGTTCCCACATCATGTCTTCAAGCTCCATAAGGCGCTCTATGGGCTTAAACAAGCACCAAGAGCATGGTATGAATGCCTTAAGGAATTCCTACTCAAACAAGGCTTTGAAATAGGCAAAGCGGATCCTACTCTCTCCACTCATAAAGTCAATAATGATATCTTTGTGTGCCAAATATATGTCGATGACATAATATTTGGTAGTACTAACCAATCCTTTTGTGATGAGTTTAGTAGGATCATGACTAAGAGATTTGAGATGTCTATCATGGGTGAGCTAAAGTTCTTCCTCGGTTTTCAAATCTTCCTCGGTTTTCAAATCAAGCAACTCAAGGAAGGGACTTTCTTATGCCAAACCAAGTACACCCATGATATGTTGAGAAAGTTTGACATGGTGAATGCAAAGCCAATCAAGACCCCCATGCCAACTAATGGACATCTTGATCTTGATGAAGGAGGAAAATATGTGGACATAAAGGTATATCATTTCATGATCGGCTCTCTCCTTTACTTATGTGCATCTAGGTCGGACATAATGCTTAGTGTGTGCATGTGTGCTAGATTTCAAGCTAACCCGAAAGAGTGCCACTTGGTGGTCGTTAAGAGAATTTTGAGATATCTAGTTTTCACTCCTAACCTTGGCTTATGGTATCCTAAGGGCTCTAAGTTTGATCTACTTGGGTATTCGGATTCTGATTACGCTGGTTGCAAGGTAGACCAAAAAAGCACTTCAGGGACTTGTCAATTCCTTGGACGGTCCCTAGTGTCTTGGAGTTCTAAAAAGCAAAATTGTGTAGACCTTTCCACCGCCGAGGCCGAGTATGTTGCAGCCGGCACATGTTGTGCTCAACTACTTTGGATGAGGCAACCCTTAAAAGATTTCGGATGTCAATTCACCAAGACACCTCTCTTGTGTGACAACGAGAGTGTCATCAAACTCTCAAATAACCCAGTTAGTCATTATAGAACAAAACACATAGACATCCGTCATCACTTCTTGAGAGACCACGAATTAAAAGGAGATATCGCAATTCGCCATGTGAGCACCGAAAAGCAACTAGCCAATATCTTCACCAAGCCTCTCGATGAGACAAGGTTTTGTGCTTTGCGTAGTGAGCTAAATATACTTGATTCTCGTAACGTGGTTTGAACTATAGCACACATTTGTTTGTCCACCTAGCGACTTAGGCAAAACTTTGAAAAGTTCAATTATGTGCTTCAAAACCAATTTTAAAAGAAACTTGTATGTGTTGGTCATAGTATGATTGATGATTTGCTTACTGATCAACATATGGCAAGGGTATATGTCTACAAGTACATAAATATATAGTATAAAAGTGGCATAGTACCTCACTGCATGGCCAGGCCAGCAGTGCCGGCCCCTGGCACGGTAGTGCCGGGGTGCCCGGTAGTGCCGGGCTAAGTCCGGCAGTGCCGCGACTTAACCGACCAGAGAGGGTCGGGTCCAAGTCCATCTCTCGGGGCCTCTTTTATTCCTAACCCCAGGCCGAGGGGACTCCATCCCAAGCAGTTTCCCCCCAACAGAAACACATCTCCTCTTCTCTCTCAACCCCAAGAAGACCTAGGGAGCCCGGAGGTCCCTCTCTTCTTCCCCGGTGGTGCCGCCCTTCGGAGGTGCTGCCATTGGAGAAGGTATGAAGGATCTTCCTCCCTGCGTCAAGCTCCGTTCAAGCCCGACCTTCTTCGTCCTCTTCCCTCTCTTTCAAAGGTAATAACTTGAAACCTTAGGTTGCATCGATCTATGCAATGTACGGATTTCGAGATGGGATTTAGGTTGTTAGTAGTTGCATTATGTATGGTGATGTATCACTAGTAGTTAGATTTGGTCAAAACCTAGATTCATGGTGGATTAGAAAAGCATGTATGGGTGTTGTCTGCACCAGGCCGGTAGTGTCGGGCTCTGGGTAGCAGCACCAATGCAGTTGCTTCTCTAATCAACCATATACTCTCATTTTTTATTGAATCTCTCCGCTAGGTTTCCAGTCACTATTCTAAGTGCAGCAACTTAACACTCTCTCCTTTTAATGCATAGATGGATGCTGGAGGACCAAACGATGTCAGAGGAAAGGGGTCAAGGACAAAGGCCCGTGTTCGCAGAGGAGGCAGAGATGGTGCTGATGATGGCCTGAGTCCAAGGCAGAGGATCAGGCAGGAGAGTGAGCTACAGATGGTAGGAAGGACAATCATAGAAGGTGCTTGTCCCAGTACACCTCCAGATTTGGGACTTTTCAATGGTTCCTACCTCATTGATCATCCTGAGGAGGTGTTTGTCAGGCAGCCTCAGGACAACCGTGACAGAGAGAGAGTAAGCTATCAAAATCAGTGGCGGTTTGTCCAAGAGCAAAGGGCCATCTATCCTTATGATATGCCAAAGGACATGGGAGTGGATTACAGGTTCTGGAATGTCTTTCACTCAGATTATTATTCCACTATCCTCTTTTATGCTGCTAAGCCCAAGATCATCAAGATGAAGTATGTTGATTGAGAGCACTTGGAGAACAAGAGAGACCCTGTATTTGACAGAGTCATTGATTAGTGCAGGCAGCTTGGCATGTATCACTGGATGGGATTCCAGAATGATTGGAACACTGATATAATTCACCAGTTTTATTCTACTTACTATCTTGACAGGGAGAACATGGTGATGCATTGGATGACAAAGGGCATGCACTATAAGCTTGACTATGTGACTTTTGCCCGTCTTCTTGGATTTGGAGAAGATGACAGAAACTACATGAACATCCATGATGAGATAGGTTTGACCAATGAGGAAATCTCTTAGCTCTACATTGTGCCTGAACATGCAGATGATCTGGTGAAGAGTTTGAGGAGTAAGTATTATATCTTAAACAACCTTTTTAGGACCACTCTTTATCCCAAGGTGGGATCTGCTTCAAACCTCTATGCCACGTCCAAGAATGTGCTAAGGAGGATGAGAGGTGGAGCACCACCCTTTTCAGTGGCTCATTTTCTATGGGATGAGATATGCATTGCAGCTGAGGATGCTAGAAAGGGACTCCCTTATGCCCCTTACCTAATGTTCATTATTGAGAGAGTGACAGGCCAGATCTACAACAAGGACACAGCTCATGAGCCTTACAGAGGTGAGAAGGCCATTCACTCTACAGCTCAGGAGATAGTGACTCCTCCCAGGGATAGCATCAGGGCAGCAGCTCCAGATCTCCCTGAGTCTTCCACAGTAGCAGCAGCGAAAGGGTAAGCTTGGAAGGATCTTGAAGAAGATATTTAGTGGCATCTGCTATGCCAACAACCATGCTTACCAGACCATACTTGAGATCAGACAACTTAGATAGGAGCAGGGCCTCAGGCAGCTATCACCTCCCACTCCTCCACCAGAGCTCAGTGAGGAGTCTACCTATTGCTCAGATGATGAGGATGATGATAATGATGATGAGGAGGAGATTCAGGAGTAGCAGACTCGGAGATGCAGTAAACGTGCCTCAGCTCCTAGTGTTCACTTCACAGCTCCTGATGATGATGATGATGATGATGATGATGAAGATGAAGATGAAGATGAAGATGAAGATGAAGATGAAGATGAAGATGATGATGATGATGATGATGACCATATGGACGAGGATAGCGACTAGTTTGTGTTCTTTTTGCTTGGTTCTTCTCTTCTTTTTGGTGACTTGTTGCCAAAGGGGGAGAATTACTAAGTGAAGGGGGTACAACAAATCTTCGACGGTCATGGAGAAGGAGCAGCTGCTAGTTATCATAGTTGTTAGTTTGTCAGATGAGAGAGCAACATGAAAAACTATTTTATTTGTAATATTGCCACTTAAGTACTTGATTCATGTTATTTGTGGACATGTACTCTCTTTTATATCATGTTTGTCTTAGTATACTTTTAGTTTACGTTTATATCATGATGTGTGGTCGTGCTTGTGCTTCCGCAGACTTGCTGTCTGCAGCCAGGCCGGCAGTGCCGGGCTGCTCTGACAGCAAGCACTCTGATGTGTTTGAGACAAGTTTGTATCATCACGTATATATATTTGTAACACCTTGTTTCAGCACCCCACAGCAGCCATGGATGTAGGGGGAGCCCTATTTCACTCTAATGTGTGGATTTTGGCTTTTTATGCCAAAATTGGAAATTTAAATTCCTATTCACATATTTAGGGGGAGCTCCCACACCCATGACTTGCATTGTCTCAAATTATTACTTCACTTTTGTAAGCTCTAAGTGTGTTGTCATTAATCACCAAAAAGGGGGAGATTGAAAGTGCAATCAAGCCTTAAGTGGGTTTTTGTGACATGACAATGCAATTAGAGAACTAATGAGACTGTTCAAGTATGACAAGCAGGTTAAATAAAAGGAGGTTGATGAACAGGTTGGCGGACCCCTCCAGTTACAAAAGTGCATGGCAACAAGCTCAAAGGGTGTTTAATTCATTTTATATTTCGAAATTGAGTTTAGGTATGTCATACTATTAAGAGGGATTCAACACGCATGCCAACAAGTGAACCAAATGTTATATCTATCCAAATATCATACACCTCCACATACATAGTAGGCAAAACAACCAGCTATTCGAAGATCATTCCTTTGTTGTTTCTGCCAGGCTGCCGCGACTAGTTCTGCCCGTTGGACAGTGGAGGGGTATTTCTTACCCCCTCACTCACCCCCAACGGCTAGTTCTGTCATTCTCACTTTCAGACTTCGCAAGAACAGAAAAGAAGCTCTCTTCTTGCTCTCCCTTCTCCCTTGGTGCTCATCCACTCTCCTCCATTGATTTGCAATCAACCTTTGAGAGATTGAGCCTCCAAGCTTAAGAAGAAGCTTCTCCCTCGGATCTTCAACTCCTACAAGCATTTGGTTTACGTGGTGGCCGACGGTTTGAGTTCTTTACTCTTGGAGCTTTGCTCCTAGCCGGCTAGAGGTTGCCCTTGATCTTGCCTCCTTCGTGTGGCAGCCTAGGGAAGTTTGTATCACCCCATATTGCTAATACATTACCTCTCATCTCAAGGGTTTATTCTCTTGACTTGAGACCGAGGAAAGAGCTAGCCTTTGTGGTGAGCTTGAGCCTTGTGTGGCGCACCTCAACAACGTGGACGTAGGCAAGCCTTGGTGGCGAGCTGAACCACGGGTCAAATCTTGTGTCCCCTTGTGATTGTCTCTATTCTTTGATATATATTGTTTGCAAGGTGATTTCTAGGGTTTGGACCCGATCTACTTCGTGGGTGTGTTGCTACCACTTTCAGGTGGTGCTAGAGGTTCCCTACACCTCTAGGAAGGTTTCTATTCAAGCACAATTTCCATTATCAGTTTGCATTTTGAATTGTGCATATATCTGTTCAGGTGACCAGCAGTGCTTCCGCAGAGAGCAGCTGTGCCGGCCACCCCGGTAGTGCCAGACCCAGAGGCCGGCAGTGCCAAACCTGTGCTGATAGAAAGTTGTTAAGTGTTTTTTAAACAGGCCTATTCACCCCCCCCCCTCTAGGCTCATCAGGTCCTTACAGTTGATCATGATTGTTACATGTTGTGGGTTCAAGACATACGTTCGATCATCAGATTGGTTTGAGAGTAGATGGATTTGGGTCCGACGGCTAGTCCGGCGCAGTACAGTATGTTCCAGTGCTTCGGACAACGCGTCGGACTTGGTCCGATGCCCAGCTCCGGACCAATAGAAGTGGTCCGGAGGTCCCTCAAGCAGTGCAGTTTTAGGTGCATTTGTATGCTCTAGACCAGGGGAATTGGTCCGACGGACCCGACCCCAGTCTGGTCTGACGGTTCCTAGAAAAGGGAAAAAGCATAAAACGGCTAGTTGGAGAGGTGGGGGCTATATATAGTTGCTCATCTCATCCAAGTTAGCTCTTTTGGCCATTGTTTTAGCTGAAGGAAGCTTGTGAGAGTTCTTGGAGAGCCAAGGGCCTAGAGAGGAAGAGATTTGTGAGATCCAAAGTTTGTTCTTCCTTCCTAGGGTGATTAGGAGTGACAAGTGTGCATCCATCCACCTTCCTAGCCTTGAGTGGGTCAAGTGAAGGTCTTGTTCTTGTTACTCTTGGTGTTCGACAGCACCTAGACGGTTTGGTGGTGATCGAAGAAAGGTGATCGTCGGAAGATTGTTGGCGGCCCTTCTCCAACTTTGTGTGATCGGTTGTGGGCGGTTCACCGAGCTGGAGTGGCGAAGAACCAGCCCATAGAGAGCACTCGGTCCTTGCGCATATCAAGGGGGAGCTATACCTTGCGAGGTGCTCCAACGAGGACTAGGGGGAGTGTCGACTCCTCGATACCTCGGGAAAACATCGCGTGTCAACTTGCCTCTTTCCCTAGCTCTTTACATTTCCGCATTTACATTCCGCTTTCATACTTGTTCTTAAACTAGAATTGTGTAGGGTGTTTTTCAATTCTATGGCTTGCTACCGCTTTCTAGTTAGGACACACATTCGGTAGACACTAGGGGGTGATTGGCATTTGTTAGGCTTTTCATTGTGTCTTAGAAAATTAAAAGAAGCCCAATTCACCCCCCCCCCTTGGGCATCTTGATCCTTTCACTTGTATTTAAAATATTTGCTTTAAATACACTTATGGTTATATATATTGCATGGGTTCTATTCAATTTAAATTCCTACTTGATGCATGGCCTTACCTTGAATTACTTACTTCCTGTATCTTTATATATGTTTTTATTTTGCAAGTAACTTATATTGCTTAGTATGCTTATTAGAATGGTTTCAAGCAGATGATTGCCTGTCATCTGCACATAACATATTGTTTCGGCAAATGGTTATGGTTTTGAGAAAGGAATGGTTTGTTGGAAGTAATAATTGGGACCGGACGGACACGGTATTTGGGAGCCAGGTGACTGGTGAGCGGGTTCTCTCCACCTGTGTCATTAGGGCCTTGCCATTGTAGATGTCCAAGGGTTGTGACTTTGGAGTACTAATCACATACTTTTGGAAGATGGACTTTGGCTATTCCAGTTTCAAGAACGGTTAATCCGCACTAGGAGTGGAGAGATGGCGAGAGTAGTGTGTACCCCCTGACTCGTGGAGTAGGGTGGAGGTGTATTGTGCTCTCGGGTGGCGGAACCCCAGTCTTGGCTGGAGGATCAAGGGAAAGGTAGTCATATGCGTGCTTTAGTGTTGTATATAT
Organism: Microstegium vimineum; assembly: GCA_022036555.1. Classification (NCBI taxonomy): domain Eukaryota; kingdom Viridiplantae; phylum Streptophyta; class Magnoliopsida; order Poales; family Poaceae; genus Microstegium; species Microstegium vimineum. Next base: position 18,195,788 of record CM039119.1, read on the forward strand.
CATATGATTGGGAATCCCCAGTTGGGTTTAACCGGTTCGAATCATCGTGTTCCTCGGATATGGAAACATAATCCTGTCCTCTACATCGTAGTTAATGAAACTTAAACCGGATACTTGATGTTTCCTTTCATGGATGGTTTTGTTACCTCGTTCTCGATCATCATTTTAGGTCGGTACTTGAGTAACTATATAAACAAAATAAATAAATCTCAATTGTTTTACAAAATACTTATTTATATAAAATACTTGATTCTTGTAAATCTCACCTTGGATTCTATGACTTGCATATCTTTTGTCCACCAAATATTTTTAATTGTCGGATAAGTCTTGTTGAGTACTCCCGTACTCAGGGTTTGTTAACCCTTGTTGCAGATGATAGTCCCAACCGGTCTATGTAGCTTCGTGCTGCATGACCGTTATTACCGTTGAGGAAGATGATGAATAAAGTTGTAGTTGTTTGACTCTTCGGCAAGAGTGCTTCGGCTCCCTGTTTATACTCTATCACTAGCTTGATGTAATATATTTGTAAGACACGTATGATATGTTTCAAAACTTATGGTTTGTAATATGACTTATGTATTCCGCTACTTCGATATAAATTAAATTATTGTATTACTTCTGCAATGTCTGTAACAAGGAGATCATGGTCGAAAAAAGGTGGATGACTCGTTTAAATACGATGGCACCTGACAAAGTTCTTTGTGACAATAGCTCATGACAAAAGTGATGGAATGTGATGGTCATAAATTAAAAACATAATCCTTTAAGTCATAAATTTTTCAATCCAAATGTTTTTGGACCATTGAAATGAACACGAATGGAAAAATAACCAAAACAAAAGTTTTAGATCATGATGAGACGTATAACTTTATAGTTGATAGCCTTTTGATTTGAAATCATTTACGATACCAAAATTCTATTTCAAAATTTCATATTTTAAAATTAAAAATTTTGAAGTATCCAAATGAATTCGGATGAAGAAATGAACATAATAAAAATTATAGACCATTATAATACATACAACTTTGTAGTTTACAACCTTTTTATTTAAGATCATTTTGATACCTAAAATTTAATATAATGTTAAAATTTATGGAACTACATATATTAGATCTGAGTACCATATTATTTTTTTATCTACCGTAACAATGTAAAATTAAAAATTTATAAACTACAAAGTTATAGATCTCATTTTCTTTCAAAGTTTATTATACGAATTAAAAAGAAAAAAACTTCAGACTATGTTGGGCCTTAGAATGATGCTCATATTCAGCCCAAATCAAAGTCGTTGGATCATGAAACGAACGGCTACAATATATCGGACCTCAAATAAAACCTCCTGAAACCCTACCGTCTCCTCCTGTGCTGGCCTCTAGCAGACACCAGCAGGGTTTTCAAAACCGTTCGGTTACCGCGGTAACCGCTCGGTAACCGACAAACCGGTCGGGACCGGTTCGGTTTCGGTACTGGTTTGAATTCAAATTTCAAATTTGAATTTTTTAAAAAAAAATCTGAAAAAATTCCTAAAAATAGATCACGATTTATAGAGTCCAATGGTGTAAAAAAATTTCAAATTGGAGTTCGTTTGCTATTTTTTTTAACGTGTTTAAGTTTGAAAAAAAAGAAAAAAGAAAAAACCGTGAGGCCCGTTAAGGGCCCAATCGCTCCTGCCGCCTCCTATTTAAAGAGCTGTCGGGGGGGGGGGGATCCCGGCCGCGCCCCGAACCCTATCCGCCCCGCAGCCGCTCCAGACCGCCCGCGCGCCACCCGGACCGCCGCCGAGCCTCGGTAACCGCTCGGTCGGGGTCGGTTACCGAGTGATTCGGTCGGTTACCGACCGCGCGCCACCGAGCCCTCCCCCCGTCGGTTACCGTTCGGACAGGTCGGTTACCGACCGTTGCGTTCAGTAACCGCTCGGTTGGTCGGTAAGTCTTTTTTTTTTGTTTTTTTCATTTCTTTGCATTTGTAGTTGCTTTAGTTGTAGGATTTAGTTCTAACATGTAGTATTGATGGAGTATTGATGGAGTATATGATGTAGAAAATGTTAGTTGCCAAATATAAAAGACGAGGATGACTCTCTAGAGTATGCATGGGATTTAGAAAAGCTGTTGGAAAATTAAAATATATACAAAACGATTTTTATGCAAATGACTCCAAATAATGATTTGAAGAGTGAGATTTAAAAAGACTCTTGGAGATGCTCTAATATAATCGATCTCGATCACGCTATTTTAGAGGCAAAAAGAATATTTGCAGACGCCGATAGAATGGAGATTCAAGCAGATGGTAAAGAGAGAGTAGTACAACAAGGTGGTGGCTCGTCGTGAGCTAGGTCATTTTGCTATAGGCAAAATGCCCATACTACTGCTGACACATGGTGTGGACTGTGGCAGGCAGGCACCTGCGTCTGTCTCATATAAATTCATATATAGACCTCCTAAACGGCTAAATGATGATCATCATTCTTCGCCTAGTTAACAAAAAAAAAATACCCCGAAAAAAAAATCTCACGCTATTTGTGCACTCGTATCTTATCGTATCGAAGAATAATCGATTGCCCATGCATGCATGATCAATCAATCAGCTGCTGGAGGCTGAAACTGAATAGTAAATAAATAGATCCAGGGGGGTTATGCTCTCTTCAGCTCAAAGTTTTTCATTCTGCGTTTGCGTCATTATTTCTAATTTATTTTAGAGAAAGGTCGTCACTACATTATTTTGTCTAGATAATCATTACTTTGACTCCTATGGTCACACATATACTTAGGGACTAATACAATGATCATATGTCATGAGTCCAATTCATCATCTTAGATCGAAACTTCATCAGATGTGGACGTAACCTGAACGTACTGCTCTAATAACTCGTATATACGGATACTAAAAAAAAAAACTGACCATGAAAAAGTTTCATATTTCAATATAAACTTTGTGTCGCTGTTAACATAAATTTTATTAGAATAGTAAAAACTTCTGGTACTGAATACACCATACTAATATAGGAATAATTTTCTGCGCTCTTTTTCTAAAATATGATTATATTTTTTTTACTTTTAAATTTTATTATAAAACAAAACGAAGTGCTAATATTGTGAGTTTGTGGAGTTCATGAGGTACTTTTATTTTGGAAAAACCGCTAACGTTAGTGAGTCAGCCACACGCACCACGTGTTCACGGAGACTACACGCGGCACATGCCGCACATCCCACTGCCCACTTGCCCGCTGACTCGCTGAGACCCCATGCATCTGCACATGCCGCACATCCCACCTGTCCACTTGTCATTTGTATCACACTATTTTACATGAATTGTGTGTTCTATTTACATCATTATGCACAAAGGTCATGCAAAAAAAATTGATTTTTTTAAGCAAAAAAAAATAAAAAAGGCACCCGGCGGTTTGGACCGGTTACCGTTCAAACCGGTCGGTAACCGGCCCTAACCGACCGGTTGCCGGTCCAAAACCGATTGCACTGCGGGGTTTGAATTTAAAATTCAAACCGTTCAGTTTGGACCGGTAACCGGTCAAACCGACCGGTAACCGCCCGACCGGCCCCCGGCGGTTACCGGTTCCGAAACGGTAGGTAAACCCTGGACACCAGTGCCCCCTCCCTCCTTGCATATTCTCCCCACCCTCGTACCGAGCACAACAGCGGCTTCCTCGTATGTAGATCGAGCACCAAGTGGGAGAGATCGAGAGCCCTAAACCCCGACGGTAGCACGTGGTCCATGCGCCGCCCGTCCCCGACTCGGTGACCCGCACCCGCCGCATGGAGGAGGGGAGCGAGGGGAGGAGGCGCGCGGTGGGCCGAGCGTGCTGGAGTGGGATAGGGTGCGAGGCCTAGGCGGAATCTCACTCAAATCCAGAGCGCCTGCAGCTGGAGGTAGCGTGGCTTGCCTGGATCCGACCCTGCACGTCGGGATGCGGCGCAAGGATGCATCCACCTCCTGCGTCACTGTGGAGATCCGACCGACCCGAATCCTGCTAGAGCTTCCTGCCAACTATGGATATTCGACTTTGACTGACGTGCTTCTCCGATTTTCTTGTACGCATATACGTAGGTGAGGAGCAAGAAGGCAATGAGGAGAAGCCAAAGAATGGGGATGAGCTGTGCAGTGGAGAGTAGTCATCAGTCGTCACTGTATTCTCGTCAGGTACTCACGACTTGATTTTAATTTGATTGCAATTACGCCTGATGAATAGCTTTCTCTTTTGCTTTGTTATTTTGTAATTGCAATTACGATTGATGAATAACTCGTCATGTACACATAGCTGAAAACACTTACCAGGCTGTATGTTCCAATCAAACATTACTCATAGATGGCTTTTGGTAGTATACATACAGTTAAGTTTCCATGCTCAGGTTTAATTGACAGATGATGTTTGTTGTTTCTACTGTGCAGTTCATTTTGCTGAATTCATGCAGCTATGACTATAGCTTGGCTCTCCTTTAATTTATTTTTCATTTTTAACTATGCAAGAGCAATGACACTGCTCCTATTTTTTTCTAATGTGCGTGTTTCTGAGGAGCCTAATGTTCGTGTCATTTTTTTAGCATTGTACTGTCAACTATCTTTTCCTTGAAAGCCATTGTCAACTTGCGATGTAAGAGTAACGGCATTGCTCTGAATACATGCAAGAAGGTTTGACACCATGGATTGAACTATCAGCTAGCTTTTCCTTCAAAGCTACTGTTTTAGAAATTTAAATTCTATTGCAAACTCAACTTATGTGATGAAAATGAAACACTGAAGCTACTGCTTTTACATGAGATGGATATATGCTGGATCTTGAATTGTAGATATAGCTTAGTAAAAACAATTTTAGTTATTTTGGTTGTTTCATGACTAGAAGATTGACTTGATTTTCTAGTATGTGGTCATTCTGTAGAGGGAAACATAGATCGATGGCTTATTGTACATAGATAGAGGGAAACATTCTGAATTTTTTTCTGTATTGAATGTGCTTTGATTTTACCCCAAGCTGAATGTCATTTTCAGAGATATGTTAGTTGATCCCCCCTAAGTATATGTCTCCTTGCTTCTCTAAAATAATTTGGATGTTTTTTTCTGGAACTACAACGTTGTCCACCTACACCATGGCAGCTAGCTGGGGGAAATCATATATTATTAGATAACAGTTTCTATGGCTAGTGACTGCTACAGATTGCTTTCACATTAATTAGAAGTTCTGCAGTTCATATTATATGTCTATTGACTACATAACTATACCATATTGATTTCTACTAATTGCAGGCATGCATAACCAGTTGGTCTGCAGCAGCTGCAAGCTGTCTTCAGTGTGGCAGGGTAGCCACAGAAAAACCTGTTGCATCATGTCATTGACCAGGAGAGCAATCTGTGTGATGCTATGCATGATGGAGAGGTGGTCTTGTGGGTGATGGCCCAATCAAGAGGCGCTAGTGTTCAAACTAGCTAGGATTTGGTGATAAAAGACTTGTGAAACTTCCTGTACTGATTATGAAATTGTAAATATATGTTGATGGATGATATATGTTAATGTAAAAAAACAGCCCATGTTATATGGGCCAATTGGGCCAAATTTGTTTTTATGACAATCCATTATGGTCATACTACCTGTGCCATGTCATATCACTTGACACTTGTCAACATCTTGTCTAATATGTTATGACAAATATAGTGACAAATATTGTTATCATAACCTGGTGACAAACATGCAATTGTCACTAAGAATAATGACAATTGGGTCGGTTAGTCACAAAAGGGGAAATATGACCCACCTTCTATGACCATAGCCATATTGTCACTACTGTGTCATAGAAGGGGTACAATGACAAGAAAAAGACTGTTATTGTCATAATCAGTTAGTCATAGAATACTGTGTCATAGAAGGGGTACAATGACAAGAAAAGATTGTAATTGTCATAATCAGTTAGTCATAGAAGGCCTAACATCTTGTAGTGATACTTGTGGAGACTTTGTGGTCTTATAGGATGGCTTGTCATGGATCGACTAAGTGTTCGCCTTATGAGCTAGTCTATGGACAAGAAGTTGTGCTGCCACGGGAGATGAGTGTTAGATCTCGGAGGATCGTGCAGCAGGATAATCTGGGAGTAGATGATTACAAGAACCTTATGCTGGTTCTTGATGATCTAAGCCTATGACGGTTGAAAGCCCTGGAGAATATTGAGGCTAATAAACTCAGGGTTGCCAAGTACTATGATCAGAAAGTGAGAGGGAAAAGGTTCAGTGAGGGTGATCTGGTTTGGAAAGTCATTTTGCCCATCGGAAATAAGGACAATAAATACGATAAATGGTCACCGAACTGGGAAGGACCCTATCAGATTACCAGAAGTGCTTCTGGTAATGCTTACTTCTATGAAACTCTAAAGGGAGAAGAGTACTGTAGAGCGCTTAATGGAATTTCAAGAAGTATTACCCTCGCGTGTGGGTCGACACATGATAGTCGATCAGATCGGATAACCGATATGAGACGTATCGCCTTCAGCACTACAATGGTAAGCTTAAGAGACAGAAAGTCTGGTGATAGTCGATGCGGTACGCATCGCCTTTAGAGCAAAAATATAAAAACACCAAAAACAGAAAGATCAAAGCTCTGACGAAGCAGAGGTGCAGCATTGGAACAAAGTCGGCACACGGGTATATGTACAAGAGACCATTTTATTAGTTTACGCCTAATACAAACTAATTGTCGAGGAACACTTTGTTGACTATGTCCTCGGCACGGGTGATCTTGACTACCACTGCGCCATGTTCATGGAAGGCTTCTTGAAGATCTTCATGATCAGCGAGGCCCTCATCTCTGGGGAATCCTGGATCTACATCCTGAAGGTAGAACTCGATGGTGGCTTCAGCAGCAGTGAGGGTAGTGACGACACCATGGTGGACACCGTGGAGGGCAATTTCTTGGACCTGACGAGGAACGTCCTGAAGGCGGTGTTCCAATATCTCCCCTTGTGCGTTCACGGCATTGGCGACGGTGGTGGCTATTCGGCGAAGGCTCCCTAGTTGCATCATCAGCACTCCCAGGACGAAGAAAGGTGAGAATCACGAGGAAATCCAAGACAAAGAGATAAAGTCAATACGACATCACCCGCCACTTGCTTATTGGCTTCAGAGAGCCGATTCCTCGCTTCAGCGATTTCATCCTCGGTGGCATTCAGGGCTACCTGTTGGGCATCGGCTAAGTTTTTAAGACGATCCACCTCTTTGGTGACCTTTGAGTAGCTCGCACAGACTTCTCGGAGCAGGCTGCATTCCTCCACTATAGAGAGGAAGGCGATGGAGTCAGCGCTGCTGGAATTGGAACTAGATGATGGGGCGTTAGAATCATTTCCAACAGATCTGAAATGGGGTAAATCGAGAACCACGGAAATTAGTGAGACGGTCACTGTTGTTCCAGACTCGTATCAAGAATTAAAAGAGATAGCAGAGAATCCAAGAGATCAGATTACCGCGACATGCACAGACGTCAGCGTACAGGGAGATCCTCCACCGAAATTTCATTTGTCGAACGCTTGTCGCGGTCGTCACCTCTGGCCATTGGGGTTTTCTTGATTTCTAGAAAACTCCGGAGAAAGCTACAGTGCAGAATGCGAAGATTGAGGGAACATTGCGGAATGGCTATGAGGTCGATGTGTTGAAACACTGGGGACGAATAGCATTATATAGACTCTTGTGAAGTTTGAAAAACCATCTCAGAGACGCGTCGTGACGCAAGATCAAGGGGAGACGCCGAAGAGTCAGTCGTTCGGTTTCAATAGTAAAAGATATTTTGGGAAGGCGAGTTGACTATTGGTGCAACCCTTGGGATTTTTGGAAAATTTTGGAATAAAACGATTTTATCCAAAATTTGGGGGGCATGTGTTGACACCATATTTTGGAGTGCCCGGATATCTGCATATAGGCCTTCGTGGTAGACCTCCAAGGGTGTCATTCAGATGGGACCGAAGAATCAACTAAGGTAACTAATTGAGGAGATCATGCCCAAGGACTTTCCGGCCGGTTGCAACAGAGCGTACACGCCGGTTTTGGCACGGTAGAGGATGGATGCCCAAGTCACCTTTTGTTTCCTTATTTTTAAGACTTATGTTACGGCCATTAGGTTACATGCTATGGTCTATAAATAACAAGGCCTAGAGAATGATAGAGGACATCCAATCAATCAAAATACAACCCTTTGGCCACCGATCAAAACCCTAAGAGTAGGAGTAGAGTAGATTTTGGTGAACCTTCAATAGACAAGGCTGCATTGACTAGATCGACCTCCAATTTGCTTGTAAGTCTAGCCTTGGTTCATGTCTCGTTTGTACGGTTGTATTGTGTAACTCATGCAAGCTCGATTTAAGCTAGTTATCGGTTTGAATCTATGTTCATGGGCTTCATTGCTTCAATCTCACATGAGTCATTGTTTCAAGTTAGTTATCGGCTCTATTAGATTAGCGATATAATAGATTCATTAAGTTATCGATATTGTTTGTTATGCATTGTTTATCTATTGCAACAATATCTTACCCAATCTCAATCAGCAAATTGACCCGTGCTCCAATTCTATCTGGATCTATTGCTTTGTGTGCCTTCATTCTTATACACGTTAGAGCTATAGATCTAAGATTCTATCGGCTAGTCTGTTGATTGTGATTGTTACATGTTGTGGGTTCGAGATATATGTTCGGTCATCAAATTGGTTTGAGAGTAGATGGATTTGGCTTAACATACTTGGTACAACTGCATCTACCAGACCTCACTGCCAAGTGTGTTAGGTTACGTCTGCCTAATCTTAGATCCGTTTGTGATTGGACTTATGGATGTTGTTCACGCTGCATATCAGTTGAAATAGCCGATCTGGCTGTGCTTTATTCATACGATGCATGTGCTTTTACTATCTCAACATGATTAGATCTATTAAGTGTACTGAACGTGGTTTAACTTGTTTACTTTTATGGCTGCATGAAAACACCCCGATGCTAGTAAGTATGCTAAGTTATCGGATTAATTGTCATCATGACTGCATAGGAACACACCTCTCTTGATGGTTAATCTTTATCTGTTATATTTAGTAGATTTGATAGCTTGGACTGGTAGATGTTGCATGTATCGCATCTTTACCACTTACACTGATGAGATCGACTGATTATATGCTCCAATGATGATATACCATGAATAGCGTTTACATCTTATTACCATGATTTACACTGCTAGGAGTTGGCTTTTTAGTCAATTTTGTTTGACCATCAGCTATCTAAGAGCCGCACAACCGACAGATTTCATAATTTGATAGTTTATTTCCTTGTCAATTGTAGGTCAAATTAACTGGCACACATGAGATCAATCAACCGAAGTGTCCTTGCCATTTAATAGATTTAGGAGATCAAGACCCCGCTGTTGCACGGTCTCCGCAGGCCTTGCGCGATACTGACGTCAGGACCCCATTTTTACGTCAACACTAATGATACTAGTTGTGTATTATAAATATCAATATATTTTTTGTCAAAATTAGAAAAATCACGGGAAATTAGAATGACTTGTATTTTGAGAAGGGTAGTACAAGCTTTGTGATGTAAAGTATCTTTTTATAATGGGAACGTATTAGGTGCAAATCATAATCTTTGTGAAAATCTGTGCAAACCATGATAAAAAATTCGTCTAAATTCACACAAAAAAAATCATACATGTAGATGATATGATGATACACAACTTTGTAAAATATCTTGTCCAAACTCGACTTCATTTGTGAGATATAAAAATAAGAAATTTCAAGCCAGAAAGGTGTCCAGATAATTTATTAGAAATTTGTTATTTTTATATCTAACAAACGAAATCGAGTTTGGACAAAACATTTTACAAGGTTATGCATCATCGTATAATCTACATGTGTTTTTTTTTGTGAATTTATATAACTTTTTTGTTACGGTTTGCACGGATTTTCACGAAGTTATGGTTTTCGCATAATACGTTCCCTTTCATATAATAATATAAAACTTTTGATAAGTGAAAACGTCGATCGAGTTCAAGACCATGTCGATATACTAAAAATGGAAGTGCTTCCTTCCTTCCTGGATTTGACTTAGCGCCATGTGGAGCGGGCTCCAAGTATTTTCGATGGGCCACGGTAGTGCACATGATAAGAAGAAAATGTATTCTCCTCTCAAAAAGAGGAAGAAAAGGTATATTATTTTATAATAATATGTGTTAGTTAAGAAAATAAATTAAAAAAGTGTCTCGTTTGTTTTAATTTTGTTTTTAAGAAATAATTAATAAAGAAGACTCTCTGAATACACTCTTACATGGAAATAATAAATAGCTGTTCTAATCTTTTATTAAAGTTTAAAGTATATTTTCCTACATTTTAGACAAACACATATGATAAGAAGAAAAAATACTGTAGTTAACTTCAATACCATATAAAGAGTGTGATGAATTAAATAATTCTTTTTAGGATTAAACAACCACAGGAAAAGTGAATCCGATACAATTTTCTGGTATAACTTGCTAGCATAGTTGTTGTTGAGTTAAGATGACCTATAAGGAATGAATTTGTTTTTTTTAATAAATGTCAGCCTAAAACTTTTTTATAAGTCTTGAGAACACATTGGTTACAATATTGGACACAATTACAATTGTGTGATGACAACAAAGAACATATTCACCAAGAGTATCATGAGCTAGAAGCAGCGATTTGCTTTTCTTTCCTGTTAGAATTGAGTTTTGAGTTGAATATATGTTGTATGTTAGTTTAATATTCTGTGATAAATGATCCAATTCTCTTAGATCTAAGTGATGAAGTTGAGATAAATTGATGCATATTGTCAATGTTCTAAAAACCTATTTGAAGTTTTAAAAAACATTTTTGAGATCCTCGAAGGTGGAAACACATTTTAGGGTGATTTTGACACAGATATGCCACGCCATTTATAATCCTTCATTCATGAACACTTTCTTTATATACCATAAACAAATTCTTTCAATTTCATCCGTAGTTCCATGCTCCGGCAGGAAAAGGAAATAAAAAAAGAAAAAAAATTACTCTGGGACACCGAACAAAGATGGAATTGGCCAGCTGACAAAATTTGCCATGTACCATTATGAAATCACGATTACTATCTGTAGGACATCACAGCGATATTTCGTAATGGTACCTGGCATATTTAGTTTTTAGCTGTGATTCTTAACTGTACAAGAGCAAAATCTAAAATCTAAAAAAAGAAAAAAGAAAAAGCACCCGGCACTCCATAAGGCAGGGGCCACCGTTCAGCGTCTGGCACACCCTTGGGCGCACCGCGGCAGCCAGTACGGCCGCGAAGACCCCACACCTTCCACGCCACCACGATTCCACGAGTGAGGAGGGTTTAGAAGAGGAGCAATTAACTCCTCGGCTGTCGTCTCCCCCGAAACTGCAAAACCCACTTCCCTCTCCTCTCGCGGCGCCGGCGGAAACCCCAAACTCTCGCGGCTGGAGCCTCAAAGGTGTGCTGCGGCGCCGATCCTCCTCCTCCTCCCCCCGCTTTCCCCCCACCTGCATTTCGTCGGGAGGGGGGATTCGATTTTGTTTTTCTCCGGGCGGAACCCAACTTTACGGGACCCTTGTTTTCCCCCATTTCCGTTCGTTCCGCGTGTTTTTTTTTCTGTAAGATAAGAATCGCTTGTTCTGGGAGATGGATGGCTCCCTTACCTACTCCGAACAATCAAACCCAGATTATCCTCCGCGAGAAGATTAGAAATGTTTTCGGATGCCCCTGATGCCCAGCGTTAGGTCCGCCATTGGGCTCCAATTTTTTTGGTTCCGTAAGGGTTCCATCATTATAAGTTTTGTAGAAATGTGTGTGTTTAGATTAATCTCCTAACTGCGAAGGAACACCTAATACGCACTTACTTTGTAGCGGTTGGTTTGGGCGTTGTGCTGATCATGCTTGTTTTGTTTCACCTGGAATCAGTTCTTACTCCTGTTAGGTTGTCACCTTTGCCTTCAAGTTGTCTGCATCTGTCACGGTAATCTCAGTTTGCACAGTGATAAATTTCGCATATTAGTTTCTATATGTCTTATTATTGTATTTTTTTTCTTTTCATAGTTAACTACTGTACCATTCACTGGTGTGCCCATGCCTATGGCTCCTTTGCTTATACGAATTTTTAATTAGGACCATTGTTCAATAGATTTTTCTAAATTATGCTGTTGCACCCCTGCTGGGTGTCCATATATTGATGGGTCTTATGCATGACTGCTCTGCTCCTGTCAGAATAAGAAATGGTTTTTGTAGAGAGCAGTCCTAGTTTTTAGTTTGGTTCAGTATGGGTATTCTGTACTCACTGCATAAACAGATATCATTTCCTTTGGGTTGATACAGTCCTTAAGAGTTCAGTTTCCTACCTTTTTTTTTCATCTAGCATCTGGGAACTGTGCTTGTCAATGCACTAGACAGTTTCATGCAACACAGTTTCCCATTTGCTTGGTACAACCACATCTTAATGTTGTTGTTTTTTAGTTTTATCTTACACCTGAAATATTGAAGGAAATGGACATTAGTGTTATATCAACTAATAAAATCTGTGATTCTGTTGCTCCACATGTGTGCACATTAGTTGCCATAGCTAAGTGTCATTACCGTTACAGTTCATTCCTTCAGGTTGTGTTACTCTCTTGCTTTCAGCTTCTAATTGTTCTAACAATTCAGTCCTTCAGGTAGTTACTCCTTTGTTTCATTGTATTCTTGGTTGTATTCTCCTTATTCAGTGGTTTTTGCCAGATAAGCATACCCTAGCAATGGGTGCTGCTGGCAATGGCAGCAACCCATACTGTTCACATGTTGGAGAAAGAGATGACAAAAGTAGTGGCATAAAATTAGGCCCAGATTTTACTGCAGCTGAAATGCAAGCGAATCCTGCCAATGGTGATTTATCTTTGATTCATGTGAAACTGGAGCAGTCATGGTCAAGTGTACAAGCATTCATTGCTGAGCATGTGAACCCTAAGGATATTGATTTGGATTGGAGCAAGGAGGTTGTTGGGCTGGATGGCTTCAGATATGTAGGCTGCAATGACCTAAGAGATGTTGCACTGAATAGCTTGCACATGTTCTTCAAGACTGCAGTTGATATCTTATCCTGTGAAGGGTACACTGAGGATGCTGTTGTAAATGCTGTCGTGGACTCTGTACTCTGTTATCAGTTTGATGGACCTATCACTAAGATCGCTGAGCATGCACGCACATTGCTACAGAGTGGCAGCCATTTGGTTGATCATTCCTACGGTGAGAATGTTGACACAGTTCTGCACATGTTGGGTTTGTATTTTCTTTGCAATGCATCAGGTTTGCTTAAGAAATACTGTCCATTTTTCACCTTGGGAGATGCATTGTGGTGCATTCTGCTGTGTGACATGGATATATCTATAGCTCGTGCAGCTTTTGCTACCATGAGTGGTTATGGGAGTGGACAATCAGAAGGCTATGCTCATAGTCACAGTGACTTACGTGAAGATCGTCAAAGTGTAAATGAGTTATCAGAAGAATATAGTTGCAGTGCCACAGAATTGCCTGCACAATTCGAGCCACCTCAATCTGAAGCAATGCAAATGATGTGGAGCAGTTTTCTGATAAATTATATAGTTTCATTTCAAAAGTTTGAAGGGAAACACCAAGATGCTTCTTCTGCTCAAGATGGAATTTCTCCTTCAGTGCCTAGGGCTGTTAACAAAAAGGAAACTAAAGGCAGGCGTAGTAAGCCAAATTCCATGAAATCTCAGAAAGACCCAGGGAAAGATTTGGTAGTTTTCAAGAACATCCCACAAGTCAAGGGTATTATAAGTAAAACATATTTAAGAATGATAAAAGAGAATAAAACATTAACGGCATTCCTTTCATCTGCGCATAGCACTTTGGCAGGCACTTCAGAGGTAGCAAGTGAAAAGGACTCACAAACATCCATGTTAGTTCCAACTAAACCTCATTCTGGACCTTTCTCGGTCAAAAGAGGATATACTCCAGCAGTGGTTTCAATTGGATCACTTTCTTGTCCTCCTAGCTGTTCCTCCAACTCATCATCTAGTGCAAAGGGTAAGGCAGAGCCTAGGCTGCGAACGGAACCTGGTGTTGTACACTTCTTTCTCCCAAATACTCCTGCAGAAGGCTTTGAATTTCATTTCTCACGTGAAGGCTTGCAGACCACTTGGGTTCCAAAAGATAGAAAAGAGGAGCTGGCTCTAAAACTAGTTGAGCGCTTGGGTGAGTTAAAGCTGGAGGTGCAAGTTTGGACTGATTGGGCTAATGAGAGGGTGATGCAGTCAACCAATAGGCTGGTAAATGAAAGGACTGCACTTTTCTCTCTTAAAAAGGATAAGGCAGACTTTGAAGAGCCTGATGTGTTTACAAGAAAGAGGCTTGAGGAGACACAAAGGGCAATAGACAGTACTTCTTGTGAGCTTGATCGTGTTAATTCCCTTGTCCAGGAGCTTACAGATAAGATTTCGCTTTGTAGGCGTGAGAAGAAAGCTGTCCAGCTACAGGGAGAGCAATCTGATGCAAGTTTGGCTAGCGTTTTAAGCAAGAAAACTGAGACCATGAACAGACGGAAGTCTATGGAGACAGAGAAGATCCTTTTGCAGGAGGAGATTGCTGCTGAAAGGAGTAAACTATCCAAGCTTCTGCAAAATCTTGAGCAAGCTAGAAGACATGAAGACATATTAAAGGTATTCCAATTTTATAAAGCTTGTTTCTTCAAATTTTCTGTTGTCATGTACATGGTCTCCAAATACAATTTTCACAGCTACTTTGTACCTGATAATACCAGACAAATTTTGTATATTTTTATGTTATGAAAATGTAAAGCCAAGCAGTTTATTTGTAATTAGTGCTTAATGTCAAAGTGTTAGATTTTTTTTACTGCATGCTTTCTAAAATGACCAAGATTTATGAACTGATGGGATAGTTTTATTAACAATCCAAGGTTTTAGGGTTTGGCTGTCTATTTTTTTTTTCAAAATATGTTGTGTTGAATGATTTTCTGCATATGAAATGTTTTCCCATTTGTATCTACAATATAATATATATGTGTGTTTTTTGTTTGGTGATATCATTTTCTGTATGTAAAATGAATATTGACAGGAAACTACAACTATGTTTTCCTAACTAACTTCCTCATTTGGGACGTCAGGGTTGCCAGGTTCTATCTGTTTTGCTTTAGGATACAAAAATAATGACACACATACTATGGTCTTTGCTACCATGGTGCTTGAGATGTCACGTTTATCAACAACTACATAAATACATAATGTTCGCTCATTTGATTATCTGGACCCTCTGGGCCTCACTTAGCTCTGCTCTCGGCATTATTACTTCTTGTGTCATCATGCTGGTCACACTTTCTGATTTTATGTGGACTACGATTCGATGATTACCAGCACTAACCTTTTTGTTGACGCTTAGATGAAAAATCTCAAAACTTCACATTACTTTTCTTGTACATAGTCTACCATATCCATAAGTTAATGCTGTTGCCAAGCTTTTTCATTCATTTCCCTTAATTTGTTTATGTACCTGTCCAAAGACTTCTTTTGTGACCTTTGGCCGTAAACACTGCAGAAAAGGTGCCAGGAAGGAGAGAAGATGATAGATGCACTTATGAAGCAGGTTAACTTTGAAAGAACTGAGCTTGAGAGGATTGAGACATCTGGGAGAGCAAAGTCTAGCCATCTGTTGCTGAAAGCGCGCAACGACCAGGAATGGCTGTAGACCAGTATCAAGAATCTGACACTGCAGGTAGGTGAAATGTCTAGCAGAAGCAAGCCTCTGAGCATCACAAACTTCATGGGCTGTCCAGGTTTTGTGATTGATTCTGTACAGCGGGAGCAAGAATGCGTCATTTGCATGGAAGAGGAGGTTTCGGTGGTTTTCCTCCCATGTGGGCATCAGGTTGTTTGTGCAGGCTGCAACCAACACTATCGAGATGGGGGCATGACTGAATGCCCATCCTGCAGATCTCCCATAAAGCGTAGGATCTGTGCTCGCTTTACCGACAGTTAAGGTGAATGTAAATCCTGGGAGAATCATAGGGAACTTTTTGCCTTTGTTTAGAACAACCATTGTCCAAAACCGAATTAGAGCCAAAGAGCAGTGTAGGCGTGTTTCTCATCTCTGAGTCTTGACCTCGGTTGCTTTTGGTGGGGAAATACAGTTGGAAACGATGCTCGTTCTGACATGGTAGTTTTAAGTAGGATTGGAATGCTACCTTGTCAACCATTACCATACATATGTTAGTGTTGACAAAAAAAGCGTCAGGATCTGCGAACACCTCGGGCTATTACCTAAAGCTCGGTATCCGGAGGTGTATCAGTCGATTTGACCAGTTAATCGACAAGGACGATAACTAGAGCAAGATCCAATCCAGACAACGGTGATGCGCCCGGATGCTGGGATTGAGACTTGATCAGGATAACTAGAGCAGAGCTGAACGAGGCAACAGCGATGCGTCTGGATGTCAAGGCTCAGAGGTACTCCCACGCGGAACTTGCAAGGATTTGACGGAGATCAGGGTGATGCAGTCCGTCGAAGCTTGAAAAACTCGTTGAAAAACTATAACTAATGCAAAAAGAGTAAATTGCGATAAAAAGTAGAATAAGAGTAAAATTGGTTTGTTTTATATTGGATTGATTCTTTTTCCGTAGCCCTCGGGCATGTATTTATACTCCCGCATGGAGAGTTGTACAAAGACACGACACGTATCCTTCCTAAAACAAACTCCTAATTTTAAGGAAACTGACTCGCGCAGGAGCCGGATAACAATATTTATTTTCCTAAACAAACACGCCTATTTTAAAGGAAAATAAACGACTCATGTAAGAGTCGAACTCAAACTACTATAATAATAATACTGGTACAAAACACCAGTTTTCTTATTCTTCTCTTCGATGGAAACTTTTATCGGTAGATCCCTTCAATCCGCGCCTTCCTTCTTTGACCACCGGTAGCTTTCTGCTGACATCAAACGCTAAGTTATGATGTACTCATCGGCACCTCATGCCCATCGGCATCAGCAATACTTCCCGATCGGCGACCTTGTATTGGTAACTGTTTTCACCAATCAGTCCCTATCGGCAATCGGCAACCACTCTTCATCGGCGGTCGGCAATGACCCTTCATCGGCAATCGGCAATGTCTCCTCATCGGCAATCGGCAATGTTTCCTCATCGGCAATCAGCATCAGCAAGACTTCACCGATTAACCTTTGTCGGCAAGGATCATCCAGCCTCCATCGGCAGCGCACTTGGTCTTCCCGCAGCACTCTCATCGACAATGTTGACTCATAATTTCCCGATGCCGATAGAAAACAGCCGTTGACCAGTCAAGCCTTAGCTCATTTGACACGTGCTGAAAAACGGTGTCAACACATGCCCCCCAATTTCGGAGCGTATAATACTTTACGTGCCAAAATTCTCTCCACTAGCCGTTGTTGTAGCCGTTACCTCTGAGATAAAAGCACAGTTCCCTCGATCCCCGCGCGTGGAACCGCAATTTAATAATAAAATCCCTCGATTGTAGCACAAACAGTTGCAGATCACCTCGACCACCGTACGTATCTACCGTGGACCTCTCCACATTCCTGCACAGTGTGAAACGGAACCCCAAAATGCCCCTGAGTAAGCTTATAAAAGTTACCGGGATCCACACTGCTTTTTACCCGAGTCCATTTTCACTTTTACACTCTCCGCCTTCGTCTTCAACCTCGGCGCCTCCGAAGAACACGAGCTCGAGCAACAGTCCTCCGCAATCCAAGGACGAACCACAAGCACTCCCTCGACTCCAATGGCGATCCAAGTCGACATCCCCAAGGTGAGACCTATTTTCTTCCTAATCCAACCTTCTGCTGGTTCTTTTTTCGCACAAATCTGGATTTATCCTCGTTTTTTTTTCTAAATTTTCCCCTTCTTTCCTTCAAACCCTAGGAACTGTACAACAAGGTAGTGATCCCGCTAGCTGGTTCCAACTTTAGCTGCTTAGGCCCCATGGGCAATCCAGACCCCACCTTCATAATCAACGCAGAAACCAACTGGGTGCCCTTCGGATCTGAATGTTTCGGCTTAGGATTATGAAAAGATGCTTTTCGATCATGGCCCAAACCCACCAAGGGGTGGAAGAACTGGTACCTTAGAGTAGCCAGGGCACAGCAGGTGTACTGGCAAGAACGCAGCTTGGATCAGTGCATCAGGCTTTCAATTGCCGATATGGAAAAGAACGAGAATATGCTGATGGCAGCTTCATACTTCAGTCCGATAGCATGAATGCCTTCCTTTTTAGGCATGGACCAGCCACCCCAACCCTTGCCGATGTCCACATGTTGACCGGCCTAGATATCACCTCTGCCGATACCTTCACCCTTTTCAACAGAAAAACTGAGTACAAGGTAAACACCCGGAACATCGGTGGTTGGACAGGTTATATCAATGAGTACCAGAAAACCGGATCGGTAAACCAACGAGAGTACGTCATTTTCCTGAACATGTGGTTGGAAAAGTTCGTCTTCTGCGGCAAAACCGTCGGACCGACCACCATGCACCTCCCTGCAGCCGAGCTACTTACCGATGGAACAAGGCTTCCCCTGGGCAGATACCTTCTTGGAGCAGTATACCGCCTTCTACACCAAGTATCTCAGAAGTTACTGCTAGGTGAACCCATCGGCAACCTTGGGGGTCCCTGGTGGTTTATTAGCATGTGACTGAACGTCCATATGCAGAAAGTGTTTCAGTTTGACCTATTTGCCCAACAATTCCCGAGGGATATATCGGAAGATCATCAGTATAGGGATGACGAATCGGCAACTCGCCCTCCACTCAATTTTGGAGAGGCTGTCATAGTGCTGCCAGAGACCGATGCCGATGTAGAGCAGTTCGACGCATTTTTTTAGAAGTTATATAATGGACTTTCCTCCACAGAACTGCTCTGGTGGCCATATACCGATGAACACAATCAGTTCCCGCTGCTATTCAACCTTACCGATGGGAACGTGCCTGAGAACCAAACAATTATGAAGGCCAGCATCACTCCCCGAGCTATTCCAGTTAACATTTTTGGATCTGGGAAAAATTCTCCTCCATCTTATGAGTTCTACTACCCATCGGTAGCAGCGAGACAACAAGCATTTGGCCAACTGCCGATCAAACTCTGCTACTCCAAAGTAGTAAGGCCCAGGCAGACAATTTCCAGTGCTCTAGACTGGAACAAGGTCGTCAATCTTCCTCCTGATGCCGATATATCAGACATTGACTTGTCCTCTTGGTCACCAACCTCCTTTATCACGAATGAGTACAAGTCTTGGTGGCAAGAATGGAGGTGTCAGCTGTTTGCCAAGTCATCGCATTATTATCGGCACATGATTGACGCTGATCACATCGTCCCCGATGACGCAGTAAGTCCTTTATCCCGATGTGTTCCTTATTACTTTACTCCCATCATCGGTACTTAACCCTTTTTGCGCTTGATAGGCCGATGATCCAATTCCTACAATGAGCAACAGCGGCAGACCCTTCAATCTTCGGATAATGGGTCCCATATCAATCATCGGCAACAAAGCTCCTTCGCTAGCTGTCTTCACGCCTCAACAGGTACCTACACCAACACCTGCAAAAGTCAAGGCTACATCGGCTGCTGCTGTTGCCCTGACGCGGGTTCATGCAGTAAACCCATCTTTACCCGTACCGATTACATATTGTTTCATCGGCAATAGTTTATTTTGTATAACTTGTTTTATATTTTCAAGCATTGTGGTCATCGGCAGCTGCTTCCAGCAGGCAAGCACCTTTAAGTCCGGCTGCCGATGCCCCCCAGTCCTCATCCAAACGGGTCGGATCTCCTGTCGCCGCGCCAAGGAAAAAGAGGCGTCTAAGGCTGGCTTCTCCGTCTTCGCCATCGGTCCTACCTACACCATCAATTACCGATACGCCACCAGCAGGACTGTCATTGGCTGCAGTTGCTCCAACAACCGCCGGCGCGTCATCGGCAGAACCTCCATCGGCTCCTGTGTCTGATCAACCAATGGATGACGTCCCAGATCAAAAAGCAACTCCACCTGCTACAACAGCGGAGGTAGCGTCCCTATCGGCACCATCGGTCGGACTCCTCGATGAAGAGACAACTCCACCCGCCGTAGTAGTGGAGGCAACATCGGCATCGGCACCGTCGGTCGAAGTCCTCGATGAGAGAGCGGCGGCGCCGCCACAAGAACCGGCCACCACATCGGAAGCGACGCCGGCAATAACACCACCAGCACCAGCGGCGTCGGCTGCTTCTCTAGAAGAGGCCCAGTCATCGGCATTTGCTGCCGATGTCCAGGATGAAGCTGGACCATCCAATATGCCAAGTCCTAGGCAAGAGATCCGCTTCAAGACAGTAAGTCAATCACCCTAAGCTCATAGTATAATCTTACGATCGGCATATTTTAACCTCCCTGTTTCCAGGCCCAAGACACTCCGGACAGTCTCTTCTCCTTCAGTCTTAACCTCCAGAATGAAGATGAACGCCAAGGCCCCGTTCGAGCGGACAACTTGTTCTCCTTCGCAATCGACATCCCCAAAGACGATGAGGAGGAGGAGAGTTCCGTCCCAGCTCTATCGGCAGAAATCAAAACCAAGCTTGAAGCATTGCTTTCCCTGCTGCTGCAAGACACATCCCAACTCATTCAGGACTCATCGGCAGCAAGGATTGCTTTCAAGGATATCCAAGGCCATCTCCCTGTCGATATGGCAGAAATCCTTTTCCAGGCAACCTTCCTCGACTGGAAACAAATCCAGTACCAGAGGCTTTCCCGTCGCATTGCCAATAGGGCTGCCCAATCCAAGAGCGAGGAAGAAAAGCTCAAGTTCAAAAACATTGCCGACGAAAAGCACAAGGGCATCGGCCAAGCAGAAGTCTCCATCAACGGCCTCGATCAAGAAATTACCCGGCTATCGGCCAAGAAAGAAGAGTTGTTGGCCGAGTTACAAAAGGTCGAGGAGGATCTGACTGCAGCCAACCAGCAGAAAACTCAATTATCCGATATCATCAGGGTTCTGCGGCAAGAAAGGGATCAGAATGCCCGACAAGCCATCTTGTGGAAGAAGAAGATCAAGTCGGTCGAGGGTTCTGCCGATGCCGACGCCAAGGAGATGGACGAGATAGAACAGATTCGCCTGCGTGCGATATCAGCCATTCACTCCTTGTTGTAATTCATTTGTTGTATCGGCAAATATAACTCTGATACTTGATTTTGACTTGTAATGTAATGTCAGTACGTTTTTACCGATGCTTATATAATTTTTCTTTCATCGGCATTCAACTGAGCACTATGCATCTACCCATATACTAGGGTAATACTTCTTTAGATATTTGTCGTTGATCGCTCTAGAAAATGCAACTCCTTCGAGAGTTTCCAAAATGTAAGCATTGCCAGGAGCAGACTGTCTTACCCGATAAGGACCCTCCCAATTAGGGGACCATTTTCCAAATTTAGAGCTTTTAGTCCCGATCGATAAAATTAACTTCCATACCAGATCGCCATCGGCAAACTCTTTTGCCTTTACTTTCTTGTCATACCATCTGGCAACCTTTTTCTTATTCTCTTCAATGCTAATCAATGCCCTCAACCGATGACCTGCCAAATCTTCTAACTCATCTTTCATCAGAGTAGCATAATCATCGGTCGTCAGTTGATCCTGAAAAGATAATCGCCTAGAACCAGCTTTGACTTCCCAAGGCAGGACAACATCGTGTCCATAGACCAACTGATATGGCGAAACCTTGGTTGCACCATGACAAGTCATCCAATATGACCATAAGGCTTCGTTTAGCACCACATGCCACCTTCTATGGTTCTCTTCAATCTTGCGCTTAATAAGCTTGATAACCCCTTTATTAGTAGCTTCAGCCTGACCATTAGCCTGGGCATAATAAGGAGAAGAGTTTAACACCTTGAAACCCATGCTAGCAGCAAACTCATCAAACTCTCTCGATGTGAACATGGTTCCCTGATCGGTAGTAATAGTCTGAAGAATACTAAATCGGTAAACAATGTGCTCTTTAACGAAATCCACCATGTTTGTCGATGTCACCTTCTTCAAAGGAATTGCTTCAACCCATTTAGTAACGTAATCGGTAGCAACAAGTATAAACTTGTGCCCTTTACTCGATGGCGGATAAATTTGGCCGATGAGATCAATAACCCATCCTCTGAACGGCCAAGGCTTGATTATAGGATTCATCGCCGATGCAGGTGCCCTTTGTACATTACCAAACTTCTGACAAACCTGACATCCTTTGAAATAGTTGAAGCAATCTTCAAGGATTGTCGGCCAATAATATCCATTCCGCCTAATCATCCACTTCATCTTGAATGTCGATTAATGTGCTCCACACACACCCTCATGGATTTCACCCATTATCTCCTTTGATTCCTCTTTGCTAAGGCATTTTAGCAAGATTCCATCAACGGTCCGATAATATAATTCATCGTCGAGGAGCACGTACTTAGTGGCTTGGAACCTTAAACGCCTCTCAACTTTTCTAGATGGGTCCCTTAAGTAATCGGCAATCTCCTTTTTCCAGTCATCGGCAAACGTTACCGATGTGGCGACTTCTTGAATCGGCTGATACCCTGAATCATTCTGTGCCAACCGATTGGCCTCTTCATTATGCAACCTCGGAATGTGCTCAAGGCGATACTCTTTGAATTCTCTTAACAACTGCAAACACCGTTCATGGGCTGCAATCAAAACTTCACTTCGGCATTCATATGTCCCGATTAATTGGTTAATCACCAACATGGAATCACCGAAGATTTCAACAGCATCGGCACGTACCTCCCTGAGTAATTCTAACCCTTTAAGTAGAGCCTGGTACTTAGCCTGATTGTTTGTTGAAGTAGCAACAATTGGCAACGAGATTTCATACTTCTGCCCTTGGGGTGAAATCAAGAGAATACCGATACTTGCTCCATCCTTGCACGTAGACCCATCAAAGAATAAAGTCCAAGGAGCAATCTCAACAGAGCTCACCATGTTACAATGTTGAGTAACAAAATCGGCCATTACCTGACCCTTGACAGCCTTAGCCGATTCATATCTTAGGTCAAACTCCGAAAGTGCTAGAATCCACTTACCGATTCGTCCACTCAAGATCGGCATTGATAACATGTACTTAACCACATCATCTTTGCAGATAACAGTGCATTCAGCCGACAGTAAATAATGTCTTAATTTAATGCAAGAGAAATATAAACATAAGCACAATCTCTCTATGGCCGAATACCTGGTTTCAGCATCCACCAACCTTCTGCTTAGGTAATATATTACATGTTCCTTCCCTTCAAACTCTTGAATTAAGGCTGATCCGATAACACCGTCATCGGCAGACAAATATAACCTGAAAGGCTTCCCGTGTTGAGGTGGAACCGAGACTGGAGGATTCACCAAGTATTTCTTAATCTCCTCTAAGGCTGACTGCTGCTCTTCTTTCCATGTAAACTCTTGATCGGCTTTCAACTTTAACAGGGGGCTAAAGGATTTAATCTTACCAGATAAATTAGATATAAACCTTCTGATGAAATTAATCTTGTCGATCAAGGACTGCAACTCAGTCTTGTTCGTAGGAGCAACTACCTTGTTAATTGCATCAATAGACTTTCTCCCGATTTCAATGCCTCTCTGATGCACCATGAAACACAGAAACTGCCCTGCCGACACGCCAAATGCACACTTTTTAGGATTCATCTTTAACCCATGCTCCCTTGTGCACTCCAATATTTTCCGCAAATCGGCAAGATGCTTCTTGAAGCCTCCGGACTTAACCACCACGTCATCAATCTAGATTTCAACTATTGTGCCGATATACTTATGGAAGATAAAATTCATTGCTCTCTGATAAGTAGCACCAGCATTCTTCAAGCCAAAAGTCATGACTACCCATTCAAATAAGCCAACGTGACCCGGACATCAGAAAGCAGTCTTGGATATGTCTTCTTCAGCCATGAATATTTGATTATACCCAGCATTACCATCCATGAAGCTAATAATTTGATGTCCAGCAGCAGCATCGATCAGCAGATCGGCAACGGACATCGGGTAGCCATCCATCGGCGTAGCCTTGTTAAGATTCCTGAAATCAATGCAAACACGAAGTTTTCCATTCTTTTTATATACAGAAACCACATTAGAAATCCAATCGGCATATCGGCATTGCCGAATAAATCCAGCTTCGATTAACTTTGTAATCTCAGCCTTGACGTCGGGTAAAATAGTAGGATTGCATCAGCGCGCAGGTTGCCGATGTGGCTGGAAACCAGACTTGATGGGTAACCGATGTTCAACTATTGATCGGTCTAAACCAGACATCTCTGTATAATCCCAAGCAAAACAATCTTTATTCTCTTTTAATAAATCGGTTAACTGTTGCCTACATTGGGAATCTAACTTAGCACTAATAAAGGTAGGCCTAGGTTTACTACCATCGCCGATGTCGACCTCGAGTAAGTCATCGGCAGACGTGAAGCCCTGCCCCAGCTTTCCATCGTCAGCGAACCGATCCATTAAAACTCTTCTTCAGGACCGACTGCTTGGATCGGTTTGATGCGGTACTCGACAACTTTAAGGAACTCCTTGTCCCAGGCTTCGCCAGATATGCACCTGGTCTGCTCATAAGTTTTCAATTCTGTCGATACAACAGTAGATGGGGCTTCACTTCGGACGACTTCAATTCTGTCCCCGATCCACTGTACCAGACTTTGATGCATAGTAGAAGGAATACATCAATTGGCGTGGATCCAATCCCTTCCTAGCAGCAAGTTGTAGGTGCCTTTGCCGCTGATCACAAAGAATGTTTTCGACAAAGTTTTGCTACCGATGGTCAAGTCAACACATACAGCTCTCATAGCTGTCGACACATTGCCCTCGAAGTCCTTAAGCTTCATGTCGGTCTTGACTAAGTCCTGGTCGTCTTTCCCAAACTTTCTGAACACGACATATGGCATTATATTGATCGACGCGCCGCCATCCACCAGCATCTTTGTCATCGGTTGTCTATCCACTTTGCCCTTAACAAACAAAGCCCTCAGATGCTGCCTCTCGTCATCGGCAGGCTTTTCAAAGACAGCTGTCATTGGATCCAGCACCAATTGTGCCATATCGGCAGTCTCTTCGTCATCACTGACGGGTGCCATGAACTCCATCGGCAACATGACAACTATGTTTATGTCTGCCGATGGGTCCCCGTCCTTGCGCTTTGGCCTCCATTGCTTCTCCCTTGAGGGTTCTGCATCGTCGTACAAGTCATCACAGCGTTGGCGCTGAATCCTTCTCTTCTAGGTCTTGGTCAAACCCTTAGGGCACCACAGAGGAAGCTTGGTCTTCCAGACGGGCTGGTGCTGCTTTCCACCGCTTACGTCGGCACTTCTTCCGATGTTGGGATCCCTGGAGAATATCTCTTCGTCGGGTACTCTTGCATTGGCCAACTCCTCCAGCTCCCCTTGATCAACACGTCTATCAAGCCTGTTATGAGCACTGAGCTTGCCCCCCAGTCGGTCATGTGCCGATCTATTTTCTCTGAGTGGCTTGGCGCATCTGGGTGCCTGATCATCCAAACAAGGTCTCTTACCTGACCAATCGGTAGCGTAATACCCGTTGCACTCTGGACAGTTATCGGCAGTGGGCAGCTTGATGCCCTCTTCCCAATAGTGAACGAAGAAGGGACACTTCCAATGGTCTTTATGCCGAAGCCACTCCTGATGCTCTTCTTCTTCTTCTTGCTCTTCACATGATTGTCGATGATCTCGCCTTGGCTGCTTGTGCGTGATTACAACTCCAGGAGCCCTGTTGGCACTGCTACCTTCATCGGCAACCTTCTTACTTTTCCTGTCATCGGCAAATCTTCTTGCGTCGCACTCAGGTACTTGATGGTTGGGGTCTACCGATGCCCTTTTCCTAACAGCTTCCGACGTCAGCACTTTGGTTTTTTCACTAATTTCCACCATGTTGTTTGGGAATGGGTGCTGATCTATTTTCATCGGTCTCTGGACTTTAGAGTTTTCAAACTTAATACGTCCCGATTCAATCTCTGACTGCAACTGCTACCTGAATACTTTGCAATCATTGGTACTGTGTGAGGTTGCATTATGCCACTTGCAGTACCTAATCTTCTTGAGCTCTTCAGCCGACGGAATCACTTGGTTGGGCGCCAACTTGATTCGCCCTTCTTGCAGCAATAAGTCAAACATCCTATCGGCCTTGGTGATGTCGAAGGTGAATCTTTCAGTCTCCTTTTGACCGAATGGACAAGACACAGGCTTCTTATCCTTCACCCATTTGGCTGCATCGACATTCAGCTCTTCATCCGATCCAGAGTCTTCTTCTTTCTCGATGAAGGTCACCTTCTTGTTCCAAGTCTTCCTGGGTTCAAAGGCTTTGATATTTTGATCGGCAATCCTTTGTACCAGATGACTTAGGCTTTTAAACTCCTGGGACGCATATTTGTCCTTGATGTGCGGCAGTAATCCTTGGAAGGCCAAATCTGCTAGTTGCTGATCATCAAGCACCAGACTGTAGCACTTGTTCTTCACGTCCCGTAGCCTTTGCACAAAGCTTTCTACCGATTCGTCGTTGCGTTGCCTCATTTTGACCAAATCGGTAAGCTTTTTCTCATGTATGCCAGCGAAGAAGTATTTGTGAAATTGCCTCTCTAGATCGGCCCATGTAATTATAGAATTTGAAGGCAACAATATGAACCATGTGAATGCCGATCCAGACAATGACGAAGAGAACAATCTCACCCTTAACTCCTCCCTGCTGGCAGCTTCCCCGCACTGGATAATGAAGCGGTTGATGTGCTCCATTGTTGACGTGTCATCTTGGCCGGAGAACTTGGTAAAATCGGGCACTTTGAACCTATTTGGGAGAGGAATCAAGTCATATACAGGAGGATACGGAGTCCGATAAGAGTACGTATTGACCTTGGGTTTAATGCCGAATTGTTCTTTCATAACTTCGGCAATCTTACCGATCCAATATGCATCCTGCTCTTGCTGACTCATTGGCTGGTTGTTGACTGGTGGAGCCGGTTGATGCGCCTCTTGAAGATGATGCGGAGTAGTCACGGGCGCAGTACCAGTCATCTGAACACTATGCATCGGTTGACTTACCGATGAATAGTTTTGCACACTTGGCGGATTAGGCTGATTCCCTGTATTCATCGGTTGTTGTACCGATGGTCCGCTCTGAGTATGCACTGGGCCTCCATAATGATACATTGGCACGCCAGGCTGCTGAGCTGGCGGCTGGTTGACCCATCCAGGATTATAAAGCATCGGCATATGACTTACCGATGGATGATAGCTGACCGGAGCGTGTGACTCTTGTATTCTGGAGCAATCAATCACCAGATTACCTTGGGGAACTAGCACCCCAGTTTGAGAATTTGCCACCAGAGGTTGACTGCCAGCTGTCATAATGTGTTGCATCAACACAGAGCTTGCCGATGGTGGCATCAGAGGTACTTTAGGGATTACTTGAAGATCATCTGATAGCACTTGTACAGTTGGAGCAGGCGCAGAGTTGTGCATCATAGGGGTCATCGGCTGTGACTGCGTTGTCGATGTCGTAGAGTTCCTCCAAGCTGAACTATCTCCCTGCACCAGATTAGAACCAACATATAGATTCGGAGACATACCGTACCCCCACCAATTAGCAGGGGCTGGTCCTGAAATTGCCGACGCCGCTGGGTTTGTGTTGAGCTCGATGACGCTGCCAGGGTTCGGTCTTGGCGATGTAGCCGAATCGGCAGACGGTTCCACATGAGTGGAAGACGCCATTGGTACTGCCGATGGGCTTATAGATGTCGATCCAGGTTGATGGTACGCTGGACCAACATATCGCGGTGCATGTCCTTTTTTGAATGATTGCGTAACGACATTGTAGACAGTATTGGACAACACGTTGGAGTGGCTAATTAATGCTTGACTTACAGCAGCATTAACCATCTCCTGTAGCTTACCAGGATTGACGTCGTACGTGACCTGCCGTGGCAACGACGAATCTTGCTTCTAGATTGCTTCGCCGCTCCTGCTGAGACTGAAGGACTTCAGATATAATTGTTTGTACTCCTCCATAGCCCGCTCCATGGCCTGCTTCTGATCATCTTTCAGATCGGCCTCAGAGACTTCAATGACATTCCTCTGGTTAACGTCGGCGTGATCGCCCATGACAGATGTGTAGATTTGTATAATCGGGTCCCACCGAGCGTACCGAAAGAGGTGTTGACACAAAAAGCGTCAGGATCTGCGAACACCTCGGGCTATTACCCAAAGCTCGGTATCCGGAGGCGTACCAGTCGATTTGACCAGTTAATCGACAAGGACGATAACTAGAGCAAGATCCAATCCAGACAACGGCGATGCGCCCGGATGCTGGGATTGAGGCTTGATCAGGATAACTAGAGCAGAGCTGAACGAGGCAACAGCGATGCGCCCGGATGTCAAGGCTCAGAGGTACTCCCACGCGGAACTTGCAAGGATTTGACGGAGATCAAGGTGATGCAGTCCGTCGAAGCTTGAAAAACTCGTTGAAAAACTATAACTAATGCAAAAAGAGTAAATTGCGATAAAAAGTAGAATAAGAGTAAAATTGGTTTGTTTTATATTGGATTGATTCTTTTTCCGTAGCCCTCGGGCATGTATTTATACTCCCGCATGGAGAGTTGTACAAAGACACGACACGTATCCTTCCTAAAACAAACTCCTAATTTTAAGGAAACTGACTCGCGCAGGAGCCGGATAACAATATTTATTTTCCTAAACAAACACACCTATTTTAAAGGAAAATAAACGACTCATGTAAGAGTCGAACTCAAACTACTATAATAATAATACTGGTACAAAACATCAGTTTTCTTATTCTTCTCTTCGATGGAAACTTCTATCGGCAGATCCCTTCAATCCGCGCCTTCCTTCTTTGACCACCGGTAGCTTTCTGCTGACATCAAACGCTAAGTTATGATGTACTCATCGGCACCTCATGCCCATCGGCATCGGCAATACTTCCCGATCGGCGACCTTGTATTGGTAACTGTTTTCACCAATCAGTCCCTATCGGCAATCGGCAACCACTCTTCATCGGCGGTCGGCAATGACCCTTCATCGGCAATCGGCAATGTCTCCTCATCGGCAATCGGCAATGTTTCCTCATCGGCAATCAGCATCAGCAAGACTTCACTGATTAACCTTTGTCGGCAAGGATCATCCAGCCTCCATCGGCAGCGCACTTGGTCTTCCCGCAGCACTCTCATCGACAATGTTGACTCATGATTTCCCGATGCCGATAGAAAACAGTCGTTGACCAGTCAAGCCTTATCTCATTTGACACGTGCTGAAAAACGATGTCAACAGTTAGCTTGGTTGAAAAAAAAATCTTCTATGCTATATGTAAGTATGATGTGGAATGCCTGAGGAAGCACATTGGTACTAGGGGAGTTATGAGGTGCGGAAAACCCAATATCATGTGGATGCTATGTGTGGTGGTTTGCTGTTTCTGTTCCCACATCATATGCTAGTTTGATGCTCTGATGTGGGTGAGGTTATTTTCATGTCTTCTCGCGAGTTGATATTTGCATTCTTACTGGTGAGGTGCAGCGAGAAGCCGACGTGGTTGGATGAAACTTTCCAGGGATCGCTGTGCTCATGTGATTCTCCGTCTAAAACAGAGTGCAAGAACTTTAAACGACGTGGATGATACTGAAAATCTCGGAAATTATGATCCCAGAAAAAAAAGAGTAAAGTGGACGATCGGGTGCAGAAATATTTTAGGGTCCATTTGGTAGTTCACCTTGCTAATGGATTGGGTTGGATTTTCTGATTGATGCACTTTATATAGATGAGAATGCATTGATTCACTTAGGGGCTGATTGATTATTTGTCTTAACTTGCATAGCATATATATATCCTATCGAGTATAGCTAATTCTGAATTAGGCAATGCAATTTGATGTTATTTGGTTCAACTGAATAGGGAGTTGTATAGTACTAGACACTTGATTACATACAGAGTGCATAGTGGATGTAAT
This sequence comes from Microstegium vimineum, assembly GCA_022036555.1. Lineage (NCBI taxonomy): Eukaryota > Viridiplantae > Streptophyta > Magnoliopsida > Poales > Poaceae > Microstegium > Microstegium vimineum. The sequence continues at coordinate 18,225,852 of CM039119.1, forward strand.
GCAATGTTTGTATAACTGGATATGGTCAATTTCTAAGGGACAATGGGATGTAAGTTTAGACTGCTTTAAGGCTAGTGCTAGCGTGTACAAAGCTATATGCAGTCAACCAAACAATACTAACTAGTATTCTTGACCTGGAGAAAGCGATATACAACCCTAAAAGTTAATAGAGTTTGATGATTACCCTGCCATAATGCTACGAAATCACAGGATCTAGAAATAGACGGCTGAGATTCACCGAGCCGCCGCTTCGGTTCCCCTCTAAAACCCTAGAAATCAAGCTTCTCCCTTCCACTTCCCGCCGTCCTCGCCCGCCACCGTTCCCTGGCCCTTCCCCACCTCCACCACCTGCCCCGCCGTCATGGGCCGCAATCTTGACGCCGAGCAAGCGGAAGCACCCAGGAGCAGCAAGAAGGAGAAGAAGAGCAAGAAGGACAAGAAGCGGAAGCTGGCAGCCGAGGCCGAGGCGGCGGTGGTGACAGAGGAGGCCGTGAAGAGCAGCAAGAAGAAGCGGGTGGAGAATGGACCCGGCGCAGGAGGAGGGGAGGCGGAGAACGGCGTTGAGAAGACTGTGGTAGTGACCGGGAAGGGCTCCGAGGACCCCAAATACGCGCCGTTGCGGTCGTTCTCCGCTGCCGAGCTGCCGTCCCAGGTGCTCGAATGCTGCAGCGCCTTCGCGCGGCCATCACCCATCCAGGCTCACGCCTGGTCGTTCCTCCTCGATGGCCGCGACTTTATCGGCATCGCCGCCACCGGATCCGGTACACCAAACTTATTTGATTTCTGCTTTCCGTTTGGTCATTCCTTTGCATACCCGTGTTCAAATTTGTGCTTATCTTGTTATCACGTCATTTGGGTACTGCCAGGGAAGACAATTGCCTTTGGCGTGCCGGCGCTGATGCACATCAGGAAGAAGGTAGGGGGGAAAGCAGGGAAGAAGGCCGTGCCACGGTGCCTCGTGCTATCACCAACGAGGGAGCTCGCTCAGCAGGTAAGCCAGTGAATGTTGCTTTTTTAATTACAATACTCGAGCATGTCATGCAAATCTTGGTAAATGCTGGTTGATTGCTGTGGTGTTAAATAAGTTGCTTTAGCTTCAATTTTCAAGCAGAACATGTACACTAAAGATAACATGAGTGACTTACAGTACATATGCTTCTACTATGTGGCAACCAATAAGTTGATTCACTACTCGTGCTCCTACCTTATTGAATGATGAAACTTTGAAAGCTTTTCTTATTTGACAATCTTTTCTGTAATAATCATTACTTACCATCATGTCCAGTTGCTTTTCGAGCTTCTATTGCCATTTGAAGTTTGTAGCCTGATTTTTCCAAGAAGATTCTATCATCAATAGCCAATTTTTTTCTTGGGAAAGAGGGGCATAATTATTCTTTTACCCTTTTTTATACAAAAATGCACGTTTCATATCCTGTTTGGTGTGTGAGATAATGGAAAAAACTATTCATAGTAATCTGTAAGCTTGATTGTGAACAAAAGCAATATGGCCGAATGTTAACATACAAGAAAGATTTACACATTTCTGTATTGTGCCAGATTGCAGATGTACTTAGTGAGGCTGGTGCACCATGTGGGATAAAATCTGTCTGTCTTTATGGTGGAACTGCAAAGGGACCCCAAATATCTGCCCTTAAATCTGGAGTGGTAAGATAACACCATTCTTTTTTTTTCTCAGCCACGGTTCATATAATTGTACTAAATACTGATTAAGTTCTGAACTTCTGATATCGTTGCATACCAAATCACTACCGTTTTTTTTGCATGGATTTCACTTAATGGAAACTCGAAATGTTTCTGTACTAATTGCTACATAGGACATGCAACTGTCCCTTGGCATGTCAGTATTTGACAGTTAATTTGTGTAAAAACATATTGTTACCTAACCCTGTATTAATTTTTTGGGGGTTTGTGCTTGCAGGATATAGTCATAGGAACACCTGGTCGTATGAAAGACCTTATTGAAATGGGTGTTTGCTGTCTTAATGAGGTTTCGTTTGTGGTAAGCCAGTTGTGCCTTCCTTTTTGCTATTCTTGTTGTCTCTGAAGTGTGGTGTGCGTGGTATATTTGTTTTCTCCAGTCACAAATATGCAGTGCTCTGGACAGCAACAGGCTCACCCAAGTTGCAACTTTGATCACTAATTCACCATCCCTTGGTTCTTTTGTATTTGATATTCTAAATCCGAGCAAGTAATACCTTTTCATGTTTGGCATGATATGTGTAAACTATGTAGATTGTCTGTATGAAAGGTACACCACTTGTTTTGTAGTTAAAAGTAGTTCCATAGTTTAGTTTGTGTGTTGGGTATATCTGGGATTGGGCATTTTGCCTCTACCGCATATAGTTTTTATCTTAATGAATGACACCCTGCTCTTCTGTGTTATTGAGAAAAGAACTAGGCATTAATACTAAATTGATGAATTACCCGATAGAATTAATACTAACAATAGTAACAAACTAGTTGAATGTGGCATTTTTCCCACAGCCATTCATCCCAATCTTCCTTACCTTATCCCTCTTTTTCCGTTCTGTTCAGGGATTTAGGTCTAAGAAACTGTTGTCAAGATAAAAAGATAGTAGTAAAATGGATTAACATATTCTCTGGCACCAATCACCTCAAATGGTTCTTGGGACTACTGCTGTGCTTACACTTTCATGGTTATGCTTTAATGATTAATTATTGTGTTTCCTGTTGTTGAGGGACTTATATAGTGTGATAGATATCCTTACTGTTTTTTTGCAATATAGGTTCTAGATGAAGCAGATAGGATGCTGGATTTGGGGTTCGAACCTGAAGTCAGGGCAATTTTGAATGAAACATCATCTGGTTTGTATCCATTGCTTTCTCTTCCCTCTACCAATGTATGTGTCAGTGTGTTCACACCTGTTCAGGGGGAGTGGGGTGATTGCTTGTCCCAAATGGAAAAATCGATATCCTCCTGGGCAGGCAGGAGCAACAATATATATATATATTTTTTACCAGAATAGAGTGAACATCAACATTCAGAATAGGATTTTTTGTACTGCAATTGTGAGGTTTTTGGTAGATTTTAAAACTGGCAAGGCCAGGTGTCACTATTTTTTTGTTCACTATGTGCTTACTACAAACTATATAAATCTTACTGTTGATAAGGCCGGTGTCACTATTTTTTTTTTCACTATCTGCCGCAGTTTGGCTGTTGTCATAGTTATTTGATCAACACCTATTTTAACTTTGTGTTATCATATGAACATATACCTTTTCTGCATTTCTCTGCTGCATCCTTGACCTCAACCCTTCAGTTGTCTGTAAGATGATGCATATAGTGTTATTTCTCATGCAGTACGTCAGATGGTTATGTTCAGTGCAACTTGGCCTCTTGCTGTCCACAAATTAGCCCTGGAGTTTATGGATCCAAATCCAATAAAGGTTGTGCTGTTTGTCTGTTTTTTGCTTTCGAACAAGTACCTGGGCTGATAGTCTTTTCAACGTCTCACCACAGGTTGTTATTGGATCAGAAGATCTTGCTGCTAACCATGATGTGATGCAAATTGTTGAAGTATTGGATGATAGAACACGAGATTCAAGATTAGTTGCCTTGCTTGACAAATACCATCAAGCACAAAGGTAGATATCAGTTAGATTTCACTTTCTGCTGTATTTATGATTCATTTTCTTAAGGCACTGATTCTCGCTGGCACACTGGAAGCTAAGCATCGGGGTAGGTAATAGACTAATGCTCAAACATATATGAAACTTGATTATATGTTTTTTTTGATCGCATGGAATTTGGTTATAAATGGTGAAATTGGCGGTCTGCTCGAAATTCATCAGTATAGGTTAGGTTCGAAGATTTGTTTTACTAGAAGAAAATTAAATATTTTTTGATAAAAGTGCCTCAGTAGGATTAGAACTAGTTCACAAGTGTAAATTATGAAAATATCATGGCAATTTATAGTTGCAGAAAACATCCAGGTAGCTTTGGCCTTTTGATGTGGCACAAGTGTCTGCTGCAGGTTTTATGTATCTTAAGTTCTCCAGAAGCCTACTTGATCTGATATGCTGGTCCTACTTGAACCATGCCAATGGCTCACTTGAGAGTGGCTTGCATTGGAAACCAACATGTCAGGATTGAGGCAAGTTGTGGTTTTGTGAAACTGAACATAAAACATGAAGTTACGTAATTACATAGTTACATTACATGTGAGTATGTGACAAGCATTGATACCAGTGATTTTCTGTGCCTGTAAAACAAGTTTTCTCACAGGAAACTATAGGTTTTAATGTTATGAAACATGACTGTTGCCTCTATGGTGTTGTCACAGAAGATCACAAATGTTTTTATTTGATATCCATATCGACAAACAGTTGTGGTACCTCGATCTTTGCCCCTATGTGTTGCTTCACCTACAATACCATCCAAAATCTGATGGCCATCATTGCTGCTTCCTCTAGATTAGCATCCTAGATCTTGCAAACACTACTGGTTGATGCATGTGGCAATGTTTCCTATTCCCATTAACTACCTACCAAGGCCAACCATTGCTTTGTACACCAATGCCAAACATTGCTTTGTACCACTCATAACTACGAGATTTGGAGAAAACACACTTGGCGATTTGATTATAGCCACTGGAATATGTTACACATACACGTACTGTACATGGTTCTGTTCTGCTGACACTGACATAGTACCATCCCTGTCACTGTCATGAATCCTGATATGATCTTTTCAAGCCACCTCATCCTTTCCATGTCTCATGTCTAACATATCCGAGCAATGTTATTGAATGCCTTTTCTTTTCTTTTCTTTTTTTGCAGGTTAAATTATAGCATGTCTTAGATATTGTATTTTGTTTCCATATTATTCTACCAATCTTATTTTTGACAAAGTATTACTCTATCAATCTTTGCATTACCCGTGTTCTATCATTTCCCCCGAACCCCCCTCCCTCTTTTTTTTACACTATATGTTCTATTGGCGATCTTCTTTTATCCTTGGAGCCGTATAGTTAATACTCATCTTAGGAAGTTGTACTTGTGTTCAATGCAACAGCAACAGGGTTTTGGTTTTTGTGCTGTACAAGAAAGAAGCTGCACGAGTGGAAACAATGCTTCAGAGAAGGTAGCAGATTTGTTTTCATTTCTTCAATTTAATCTTGAACAATATTTCTCTTCATATTTTTAATCTATATATGTTCTGAAGGGGATGGAAGGCTGTTTCAGTCCATGGAGACAAGGCTCAGCATGATAGAACAAAAGCTTTATCTTTATTTAAAGAAGGGAAATGCCCTTTAATGGTGTGTTTTTCTATCACTTCTGTATAATACTATAATTTATTCAGGCCTGATAGTCCAATTGTAGATATGTATGGACTTTGCTTTTTAGATGTGGTTTGCTGTTTACTTTATGAGCTAAACCTGAAGACATCTAAGACATTTTTTGATTCTTTTCCCAACCTTGCCCACAGACACCAGCTTTGCTAGGAAAGATTGTGCAAGGAAAATCTTGCTAGTGGAGGAAATGCATGCTTGGTAGGGTACTATGATGTACCAATGGGATTCATGGCTGAATATTGCATTGTAATTCTGTGGTTGAAAGTGTATGCTACCTTGTATTCTCAGTTTTATTACTATATAAAGATCCAATTTAATGAAATCTAGGTGTTTTATTTAGTGATTCAAACATTGAAGAAACATGCGGTAAAAACCATTGTACTTTCTTTTGTGACGTGGTGAATTTTAGGTCAATGAACACAATTTTGCAACAATGCAGATTCTTCAAAATATATATTGCACTCTGAAATCACGTGCAATATTTGAGGGTTTCTGATTTTTTTGTTTTTGGTTTTTGCGTCTATGACTTTTCACGTTTTCATCTTAAGACCATTTATCTTGCATTTAACATCATTCTGTCAAGCTCTCTTATTGTGTTTCTTGTTTAGACTTTAGACGACAATGCTATTGTTTGTTTCACTTTGCACTCATTTTTTTTTGTAATACATGCAGATTGCTACAGATGTTGCTTCACGTGGACTAGATATTCCCGATGTGGAAGTTGTCATTAACTATAGTTATCCTTTGACCACTGAGGATTATGTCCACAGGATAGGAAGGACTGGTCGTGCTGGCAAGAAAGGTGTTGCACATACCTTTTTCACTCAAGCGAACAAGGTACTTGAGTCACTATACCCTTTTTGCACTTGATGCCTTTAGTTCTTGATGTTATGTTAATTTACAGGCACTTGCTGGTGAACTTGTGAATGTTTTGCGGGAGGCTGATCAGGTTGTTCCTCCAGCCCTTATGAAATTTGGCACACACGTCAAGAAAAAGGTTTGTATTTATCTGTTTTTTTTGTCTGAAATTATCTTCTGTTCATGTCTAGTCCATATTTGTCCGTGTCTGATTGTGTAGGTATGGATGTCTAGCAATGTCAGTAAGAGTACAGAAAGAAATACATTTGAAAATGCACATAGTCAGAGAGTACATTCTCAAGAAATCACTTTGATGAAATTGTCCTGTCTAGTTTAAAGCCTTCCTGTTGTTGCAAATATACTGCAAATGTGTGGAAATTGGTGGTCGTGTTTGCTAAAATATGCTTAAGATGCATTTTAAAACAAAGACAAAAACTATTAGTGAGAAGGGATATAAATTCTTCTCTCTAAATTCAAAAACTGACCTGGCTTGACTGAATGAAAAATAGTAAAAATACAAATACATACTTGTGAAATGATTGTCCATAACCCTACTAAATAACATGATACAATCAATTTTGTTCTTTCAATGCATTAGGTTTTGGGAGTGGAATATTGCAATAATACACTATTGTTTTTCTCATTTGCCGAACGTTGTGAAACTTAATTCAACTGCAACCACGGACAAATGTAGGGGGTCTCAGGGATTTTGGTAAATTGTGCTTCTGCAGCCTGCACAGTTCACCAAGTATTTTCTTTTGCATCTCACAAATGCATTTGAATTTAACCTTTTTCATTTGAATTTAACCTTTTTCTTTGCATCACTGAGCGAGTGAACATGACTCAATCTTGGATCTTTTTTTTTTGAAATTTGTTTATATAACTTAAATGCCTGGTTTTCATTTGACTTTTAGCACATTTCAATTTCGATAGAACATGCCCTGCCATTTTTGGAATATCAGACGGTCTATTTGCTTCCATATGAAAATGTCAGTTACTGGATAAGGCTATTTGTAATGACAAAACTAGAAATCATAACAAAACTAGAAATTATACACCTGTGTATCCCATATAACAAATATGAAAATCTTGGTTCATGGACATTTCAAGTTTTCAGCATCAAAATTCACTATGTATATTAATGGAAAAAAAAATCATGTATGTGATATCATGCAACATACATAACTCTTTCTGTCCAAAATGATGTGGCCAGTTGAGTTTCTTAGTATCATGGTATTCAGAGATCACTGTTTTTGTAACTATAATTCATGTGATACTAATATTAAACGTCCATAGACAACATAGGTCTTTAAACATATACTCTGGTTGTTCTGTAAGATCTCTTTGTTCAAAATTCATGTCTCTAGATGGAGCTAGATGCATATAAAATGGAAGTTGGGGGTCCTACAGGGAGCCAAGATCTAGTCTGTGTACAGCAGGGACTGATGATGCTACCTTGCAGAGTCCAGTCACAGTACAACTTAGGCAACCACAACCATGGGGATGGGGTACATGTACATGCAAAAACAAAGATTTTGTATGTTGGAAACATATTTTCCTTTGTTTTCTTCTCATGGACATGGAAGCACACTAGTAGAAAGAGAAGAGAGAGTGGCGATGCAGATTGCAAATTTTTGGTTCTGTGAGTGTTTGAGAGCCTATTAAATGACCCTTTTTTTTTAAAAAAAAATCGAGCCGCCTGTACACAGTACAAATGTAAAGAACACCACACGAGATGAAAAGGAGTACTAGGGTGTATTTTGGGAGGAGCAAGTCCCAGGTGGACTTTCCAGATACTCAGGAAGGGCTGTAGTTTCAGTGATACTAATAGTTTTCAGGACTATATGCTTTATTATATCCAAATGCATCTTAATCTAAGTAAATGTTTGTTTCTAAAATTCTAGTATTGTATAATGGTTTAAAATTTAAAAATCTGTTATCCTAAAAAGCCCTATAGTTTAGACAGAGAGAATGCTTTTCAGTTCTGTAAGTGTTAGTAAAGGCTCAATTTATTACAATCGAACAGAATGAACATTAAAGTAGTTTGCATAAGGGTGACTTATGATTTATGGCCTTTAATTTATTGGCTACCATTTTTTTTTTCAGGAATCTAAGATATATGGATCTCATTTTAAGGAAATCACAGCAGATGCTCCTAAATCCACGAAGATCACATTTGGTGATTCTGACGAGGACTGATCTAATGACAGCTTACTGATTTTTCATCCCTGCTGATGGAAGCTTGATTTCTCAGTTGATAACGCTATGGATATAATGAGATCTTTTGTTAGCTGATTGCTGCCACGGATGATTAATGTGGCAGTAGGCAGTCCCAAAATATAGCTCTCTGGTTTTAGGTTAGATTATTATAAGCATCTTTGGGCTTATGTTTTTGTATGTAGCATAATAAGCGGCATTCTGCTTATTATGAGCTGCATTCTCGTGGAGAATAGTTCTATTCAATGTGCCATAGTACAAGCAGCTCGGTTATGGTAATGATGGGATATTGAAAAGTGTACTTCTGTTCTGGTTTTAGAATAGAGAATATATGGTTTTCCTTGCTATAGTAAAAGAAAAAAAAGACGGTTTTGCAGTCTGCGCTAGATTGGATGTTTGGGTTCTATGTTTTGTGTTGGGTCCATGAACTTTGTGCTTCCACAAATTTCGAACCGACCGGTGCTGTTGCAGTAAGTTAAGTTGGCCTCAGGCTCTACGTCGAGTTGGCAATAGGCGTATACTTAGTGAACTTAAAAGGGTGTCAGGTTGGAGTTTGAAGCATATTTTTTGTTTGTTGTGCAGTGTTGTTTAGTCTCTGTTCCTGTGAGATGCGTCACATAATGTACCTTGTGATTTGTTAATTGCACTGCGCGTTATAGTGGAGTATGCTTTCAGCTGTCATGATGCTTATTTACCATTGTTACTCCGCAAGTTTCTTTTGTTACATGGTACTGCGGCCTAAAGTCTCGACATTATAGTAGAACGGCCCTGTTTATTCACATATTTAACCATAATTATCACTTGTCACCAAGGTGGGTGTTTTGAAAGACCCGGTTTCAGAATCTTTGATGATTGTGAGTTGGCCACTTGCAGTGCAGTGGTTGTCAACATCGTATCCTACTATACTTTATACTTGAGATCACAGCATTTCTTGACCACTCTTAAAGTACGCGAGTGCCTGTGCCTGTGCGTCGATATCACGCAGGCAGTGCCATGATGTTTCAGCTGCTGGTGACCACAAAGGGGCTGCGGACCAAGTGCTTTCCATCTGACCATGTTATGGAGCCCGACAGGGCGCCCTTGGCCGCCGCGTCGTCGTCATCGTCGTTCCTGCCGCGGGAGAAGCTCACCTGGAAGGTCAGCTTCCTAACGCCCCTGGTGAACTCGAGCTTACTGGGCGTGACCTTCACGTTCAGGCTGGCCGGCGCAGTGACAGTGACCGTGTAGGTGGCCGCCTCCTGCGCGCCAACGTTGGTGACGGTGCGCATCACCGTCCGGCTCGCTTTGCCGCCGAGGAGCCCTGACACGGCGATGGACGGGTAGTTGAGGTCGGATATGAGGTCCTTGCTGGCGTTGGCGGCGCAGCTGAACCCTCCAGGCACCGTGGAGCCGGCGATGAGGCTGATGGTGGAGGCGTTGTAGCCGTAGTTGCAGAGGAAGCGGAGGTAGTCGTCCTCCCCGGCGTCGTACACCAGGCCGGGGTCCAGCGCGGCCGTCGGGTGCACCTGCCCGGCGCCATAGTCGTAGGGCGTCGCCGGCGACCCGGAGTCGGTCGTCATCGGCGCGCGCTCGTTGTTGAGCGTCGTCGCCGTGGTCATGACGGCCGACCGGATCGCCGCGGGGCTCCACGTTGGGTTCCACGCCCTGACGGTCGCGGCGGCCCCGGCGACGTGCGGGCACGCCATGGATGTCCCCGACACGAGGTTGAACTGCGACGCCTGCTTCTGCCCCGGCGGCAGCGACGGCGGCGGGATCCACGACGCCAGGATGTTCACGCCCGGTGCCGCGATGTCCGGCTTGAGCACGTTCCTGGTCTGCGGCGACGGGCCCCTCGACGAGAAGTAGGCCACCACGGGCGCCGGCTTGTACTCCGTCACGGTGGTCGCCGGCGTGATCGTCGCCACCGGTTGGCTGCTGACATTACATATATTTATTTCGTGACACGTACGGCAATATATATGAGGCGTAGCTAGCTGTCATATATATATATATATAGCAGTAACTAAAGACCGAACCTGGCTGAGGCGATGTACTTGTGGATGGCCGCGGCGGCGGCGGAGGTGACCTCGGTCACCGGGAAGTCGATGTAGGCGGTGGCCACCGACCTGTCAGCGTCGTTGACCAGGATGCACCCCGCCGCCCCGTCGCTCTGGAGCTCGTCCGCCTTCACCAGCTTCGACGTGTCGCTCTGCGAGTGGTGGCACAGCACGATCTTCCCTCGAATCTTGCTGCTGTCCAGCGTGCCGGGCTCACAGTGGCTACATGGATGACCATCAGCATGGCGTCACATTCTCGTGTCGCATACTAGCTGGCATCAGAAGTGGAATGGTGAGTACCTTGCTGAGTCGTCACTGTCAGAAACTGAGCTAGACTTTGCCGCTGCACCAGTGATCAATGGATACTTGGGGGATCTGTCCAGGTTCGACAAGTTTATAGCCACACCCTGCATTGCATATATAGTACGTATATATATATCCTTGTGATACATACACTGAATCAAAAGCTGAGACACAGATCGAACACGTACGATCGACGTACCTTGACGGCGCTGTTGTTTCCACCCAACAGTACGTCGGACTCGAAGTCGCGGTCGATGGTGGTGGCAGCGACGGTGAGGATCCAAGGCGCGGCGTTGACGACGGTGGAGGCGTCGGGGCCGGCGTTCCCCGCGGAGCACACGACCATGACCCCCTTGGCGACGGCGTGGAAGGCGCCGATGGCGATGGGGTCCGCGGAGAAGTCCGGGCGGAAGAAGGGCGACGCGCCGAGGGAGACGGAGATGACGTCGACGCCGTCGGCGATGGCGTCGTCGAAGCCGGCGAGGATGGCGGACCCCGCGCAGCCGGACTCGGAGCAGACCCGGTACATGGCGAGCCTGGACCCCGCGGAGCCGCCCTTGGCTGTCCCGGGGGCCAGGCCGTAGTACGAGGCGCCCGTCACCGCGCTCCCGGCCGCCGTCGACGACGTGTGCGTGCCGTGCCCGACGTCGTCCCGCGGCGAGCCACTCAGCGATGGGCCCCGCACGCTGCTGAGGTCGTAGTATCTTGCTCCGATCAGCTTACTGCATGCAGATGCGGATGCGTCAGTCGATCGGTCTGGGAACCATCGTCAGAAACACGTACGAAATGCATCGGCGGGAAGTTAACTTGTTGCAGTTGGATGAGTTGAAGTCTTCCCCAGTCATGCACACGCCCTTCCACCGTCTGGGTAGGTTGTGGCCAAAGCCGGCGTCGTTGAAGCTGGGTGACTCGGGCCAGATGCCGGAGTCGAGGAGGCCGATGATGGTGTCCGCCGGCGCCGCTGGAGACGACGACGGTGCGGCGGCGGCGGCACCGGAGTCGTCGACCTTGCTGACGGCCGTCGTCGTCTGCTGCAGGAAGTCCCAGGATCTGGTGGTGTGCAGCTGGTACACCGGGTCGGCGAACACGGAGACGACGCCGGGCTTCCGCCGGAGCGCGGCGGCCTCGTCCTTGGACAGCCGCGCCGCGAACCCGGAGAAGGCGTGCTTGTACTGGTGCACCACCACGCTGTCCGCCCTCCGGCTCCGCCCCCTGGAGACAGCAAAACAAAAGGTGACAGAGAATATATATATATGTGTGTATGTTTGGCTCGTGTGATGCGAATATATATGTGGTGAGAAGCTAAGGACACCCAAAGGTGTTCGTGTTCGATGACAGTCCACCACCAGAGCGGCCGGCGGAACAAATGAACAGGCTGGTGACATCGGGAGACACACGTGCATATATAGCATAGAGATAACTAAGCTAGCTCTGTGACGTACGACGACCTCTTGAGCACGGTGCCGACGAGGCGCAGGTGGCTTTCCAGGAGCAGGTCGGGGGAGGTCCGGGGCGGCACAGCGCCCATGTACACGACGTACACCTGCGGCGGCGGCGGCGACGACGAAGACCTCCTCCTCCCGTCATCGCCGGCGGCGGCGCCCAACGAAGAGAACACGAATAGCAGCAACCACAGCATGGTACCGTTCGACGGCCTTGCCAACATATATATATGCCTACGTACCACCTCAATCGAGACAACTCTGTCTCGGATGATGGATCGCCCCACGAGCTAGCTAGTTACGCTGCATCTCTATATATAAGCGCTGCTTGCATGCGGCGTCCCGGCCGGCCGGCCCGCCGATGCATTGCGTGGCTGTGGTTGCGCGGGCGAGGCTGAGGTGGTGGCGCGCGGACTGGCCGGCCGGCCGGCGGTGCGTGCGTGCGTGGGCTGTAGTAGTGGTGCGGGCACTGCCGGATCGAGCGCACGCGCGGCGTGTGCACCGTGAACGCTAGTGTTGGAGTGGATGACGACTAGTGCACTAGTGATCGATCACCTTATCTCTCGGCTCGACTCGACTCGAAGTGGCAGTGGCAGTGCTAGCTATAGCTAGGCCAAATGTTTCTGTGTTGAGTGGGTACTCCTTTCTAGCTACATGCTTGGCTAAAAAACAAATCATTCTCTTCAGGATATACCACACTGCTGTGTGTACTACAAAGAAGCACCGAATTGAATCTCAAGATTAGTGGAGAGGATCAAGCGCTTTGGCATTAATTAGCCTAGTTGGTCAACAAATGTAAGCCTATTATTGGTACAAATTTCACCTCTTCATCAATTGTCAGGTAGATACATGCATAGACGGTATGTGCATAGATTTGGATGGGTTTTTTTAACCCAAAACTGTTATTTATGAGACTAAATAATTTAAATAGTTAGCACTAATGATTTACTCCCTCCGTTCCAAATTATAAGTCGCATTGACTTTTTTGGTTCATCCATATTGCTATGTATCTAGACATATAGATACATAGCAATATAGATGTACCAAAAAAGTCAAAGCGACTTATAATTTAGAACGGAGGGAGTAATTATCAGTCGTGGCCTTTTATATTTATCGGCTAGGCTGAATTTTATCCCATATATGGTGGGAGGGCGGAAAAAAATTCTCCACGACGGCGTCCCAGAGCGACTCATGTACAACACCCGCCAGCACGTGACACCGCATGCTCCAGCCGATGAACTGGCGTGGCACGCTTCCTATCAAGCCAATGAAAACGAACGAGCCGGCACCCGGCAGTTAGTTTTCGTGGAGGAACTGATCAAGCAAATTTCTAGTCTCATCTACTAAACATGCCGTCATTCTCTGGTCTCACCTACTACTAATGTGTCACGCGTTGGCAGGGTGTCGCACACGAGTTGCTCTGCGACGCCATCGTAGAGAATTTTTTCCCGTGGAGAATCTGTGTGAAATACATTTCCAACTCGATCTAGTCTGCCAAAACCAGCTTACCCGAATTTGGAAACTAATTTAACCTTCCCGCAAGTTCAATTTTCTCATTTGAACTCCAAATTGTATATAGATTATTTATGACCTTGATGGAAGGAACACAACGGTGAAGCCCATTCTATGATTTGAAGAAGTTTCTAAAACCAACTTAGCCATTCCCTCCATGGATTTTCTCAAAAGTGCAATACCCTCGTTTGGATGCGCAATATTTCGACGATGAGCGGAATCCAATGGGTAGTGGTGGACCTGGAAATTCAAGACTAGAGCCTCTTCCTAAGGACAAAACAAATCCTTAACATCATACAGAGAAATAAATAAAATGAAAGAAAACTTTGTAATTGATATTTGATACAACGTTTGAACTTTTTATTTAATAGTGCAATAAAGTTTTTAAGAACATTACATGGTACACTTAGAAATAAACACCCTATGAGGCAAGACATTTACATCTTCGAAGTAGTCTATTGGAAATGCTCTAAGAGTGGATAATGCTCTTGGAAATTTTACAAAGGCTGCTGCAGTAGCTATCTAAAAGTAAAGTCTGTAAATTTTACAAAGGCTGCTGTAGTAGTCTCTAAATCATAATTTGCAGATTTTAATTTTAGATAGTCTCTTGGAAATGCTTTAAGAGTGGATAATGAGCCAACTGTATTTTTTTTAACTTCCTTTGAAATTGAGATAATCTTATATATTTGCCTTACTCTGATGAACCGGCTTTTAACAGTTAAATGAGAAAAGCCTAATGAGCCGAGCTATTTTCAAATTATTTTCAATTAAAATCAAGTTATTTTCATTTAGAAAACAAAGAGTCTGATCTGAGCACTTCTGAAACGAGCTACCGAACCAGCTCAACGAGTTTTTTTTGTCCAATGATCTAATTAATGGGGACGAGGCAGTTTAGGGACGACCTTGATATCTTTCTAACATCACTTATTATAACTAGTATATTTGCCTGGGTTAACATTACGAGTTATATTAAATCTAAAGTTCTATCAAATTTGAAGTACTTCATTAAAATTTAAGGCATGTTTGGTTACTCTAGGAGCACCTAAAGTTTAGGGGGCTGTTTGGTTATTCCCTAGCTTAGCACAAAGACTCTTTTACTCCTCATTAATGGCGCGCAGAGAGAGAGAGAGAGGGGAATGGATAAGGCAGGGTTAAGGGCGTCCATGCGCCATTTAGGGACTTTTATCTCCCATGAGCCAACTAAAGCAACTAAACTTTAGGGAACACTTTAGGGGGTTGTTTGACACTTTAGGGACCAAAATCACCTAAATTTAGTGGCTAAACTTTAGGGGCTGTAACCAGGCCCTTAGTCAAAAGCATAATGTTGTGGCTAAAAAAAATTAGAGCAATTTAAGTTCAAAAGACATAGATGTACTTTTGTAATTTTTTTTAAGAATTCAAATCTCATTCTATACAAAATCATATATGACAAATATTGTTGAAATATATTATCCTCCCTCCCACGCAATTGTACCTAAGTGCCTGCCCCCGCTCGTGCATCGGCGATGAAGGCAGCGGCCATAGTGGCCGTCCCCCCACAAACAAACTTTCAGATGAAAGAAATTATCATTAAATCTCTTTTTGTTAAGTTGTTTTTAGATAATTGATAAAATTGGGCTTTGAATCTCTTTAAAAAAGGCATCGGTCTAAAATTATTACAAAGTCTAATTGACTCACTGAGTTTAACAATAGTTTTCATGAGTGCAAATCCTTCACAGAATATGGTTTTCTTGTTGTGTAATGGGTTCCAAACATTTGACCAACCCTATCGACCTCGATAGTTGTTTCTCGATCAAAGGCAGAGAAAAATTTGATACAACACGTCTTATCGGCGCCATAGAGGTCAATAAAAATTTACATGAATACTCAGACGCTACCATGATGTTGAAATGAAGAAAAGAATGTACTAACACTACTAGAATAGTGAACTTCTTCTAGTGTTTTTAAGTAGTAGTAAAACATTACCACTAGTCATAATAACATATGAGAATTCTCACTAGGATACATTTAATAGAGAAAGTTTGTACTATATTTTGACTAGCAAAACACTAGGAGAACTCTACCTCACTAGAAGAACTTTTAGATTGTGGTAGTGTAAGAAAGACCCCTACATACTTTCTGCCAGCTTGACGTCAAGAGGCATCAGTCTTTATGTCAGCTAGTCAAGTTATATTTTTACGATGGTACCTGGTTTACTAATTCTTTTACTGAACATCGCACAAAACGTCAAATTCTTCACGCAGCTATACATATACCAAGCAGTGTTATCCTAAACGCTAAACGGTAAATAATCGGTCACCTTCCGTTTAGCCTATTATTCGGATAAAACGGGTGTTTAAACTAGAAAAACGGTGTTTAAATGGTTAAAACGGCCGATTAAACAGAAACAGTGTACGCGAACAGTGATGCCAAGACAGTTCATACAAAATGGAACATAGCTATAGATTTTTCTTTGTACACTATGCACATATACATATCCATTTCGTTAAATCTATATAAATACAGATGTCCACTTGTTTAAAGATATACACAGACTCGCATAGCAAACATACATCACTACATGATAGTGACCCGATTCAAGGATGGTCTTGCTTTTTACTGTCGATCAGGAATCTGCGGGCTGTCTTTCCTGCTAGCGAAATCTAGGAATATCCATGCAGTTAGAACTCTGTATCATAAAATGTATATCCTATCCATATCTTACATACTTTCCTAAACTCTTTAGTTGTTTAGCCCACAGTGGTTTGATTCATAAATAAGTAGCCACAACTATGAAAACAATAGCATAGACTTTGGTCTACCATTGATGGTTGCAGGCTCGTAGGATAATGACTCACCTAAATCACCATTACTTATGCCTCAGCCGGTTCTGGGAGTGTAATCAATCGGGATGCAGAGTCGTACTCCAACGATGTACCACAACTGATGCACAAACATATAGCAATAAATGCTGCTCAGCATATAAGCCCGAATGCCTACAGAATTTGATATTAATAATGGAAGGCATACCTTGTACATTTCACCTTGTTTTTTGATCCACCGCTAGACACTGATAATATGGTCCCGAAGAAGGAAAGATTTTCAGTCCCACAGTTTGGACATGGACCCTGAAAAAAAAAATCATCTATGCGTGCTCCAGTTAACCACGCAATAATGTATGAACAACAAAAAGGAAAAATACCTTCAAAATCAGAAAATCTTTCACTATGACATTGGTGATTGCCTGTGCTACCCAAAATATTAAAGGCAGTGCAGCAAACCATGTGAAGATGAAACTGAAAGGCTCTGGCAACTGCATAAATAAGACAAATGCAGTTACAAATACTTAAATTTCTTGGTCAGCACAAGAACCAACTAAAGAACCTAGTACAGTATACTGAACACAAAAAAATATTTCAAATGTGGCATGCATGACTAATAGAAGGTTGTCGCTCACCATTGCATTAGGGAAAAGAAATTATTAGAAGTAAAACACATCCACGCGCAGTGTCGCACACAAAGAATAAATAATCAATGGTAAAAACAAGTGGAATAAATAGGTTGCAGGTACATTGCTTCGTCATCCAGTCTGATTGCCTACCATGAATATTTGAATAATTTGGACCAGTTTGGAATAAAAATCAGAGCTAAGGCCAAGCTGCTCACTTTATGGATGAAAAATATGATGTCATAGGAGGCCATTTTTTAATATAAAAAATGAATTTCCACTAGCCTGAGGTGACATATTATTATATATCCAAAAGGGTTCACTTAATAGTCAGATGGCCTAGGTAAGTATTGCAGCACTGCAGCAGCCCACACCAACTACAGCACCACTAGAATCATCCAAAGTCGAACCCCCAATTTTTAAACTTCCAGGCTTCCAGCTCAAGAGAGACAACTTTCACTATACTACAAGAACTTTTTTTGGTGAAGTATTATTATAGAATTTATTAATTCTTGTCCAGGATCCTAAAGCCCTAAACAAAAACAAGAACATATAGTAATGCTTTAATTTGCCAATACTTACCTCAAGAAGATATGTGATCTCAAATCCCGTCAAATCATCCAAGAAGAAGAATCTGTTAAGAAAAAAACGTGCATTAAACATCTAAGAGTTGTTATTGAAGAATGAAGATAGTGCCACTCCTAAAACAATAGCTATATTGGACTGCCATGTAACATGGTCATTTAAAATCAGGAAGAATTTAAGCAATCCACTTTTTATTCCTTTCATTCCAGAAAAAAAATCCATGTAATACTCACAGTGTCAGAGCTACCACAGCTGCTGGAACATTTAGCAGTAACATTTTCAAGTAGTCAACAGTCAAGTCACTGTAGACCTGCACAAAATTCCATAAAAGGTCAGGATTTTTCAAATGGACCAACTCACACTACTTAACCAAATTAATGAAAATGGGAAAGTCACGTCTAATCCTTACTATAGTGCAAACTCATCTGACTTGGCAGTGTGATACTTTTTTGTTAATTTTCCTTGTCTGTTTACTTGGTATAAGAGATTATGTTTCTCATCTTTGACTTCAAGGTAGGGACTTAACATCACAGAAGATTTCACCCATTGCACTAGAAAATTAAATAGAAAAAATATATAAAGACAAATAAAGCATAATTCAACCCACTAATAATGTTCAGTTACAGTTCACATGGTTTAGAGACTAAACACTGTCAGGCTTAATTTTGATCACTAAAGAAAGCATCAACATGTTGTGAAAAGGTTGGTGGCAAGCTAATGAAAGGACTGGTCCTAATCTTCTGATAGTAAGGAAAGAAACTATGCCTTTCTTTCCAATGTGTGCTGTCATGAAGAATAAATGGCAGGGACAGTAAATTAAATGACTATTTTTTAGAAAATAAAGACTTATAAGTGAACAAGTAGAGGTTAAAAATCATGGAGGCAGTACATACCTTTCGACTCCGTAGACTGCATCTTGGACCTTCCTGTACAATATCGCTTCCTTCTTTCTAGAGAGGAGAAATTATTAAGAAAAATGACTGCAGATTAAGAATAATGCTTTTTATGTGCTTACGGTGCAATCATGCAGGATTTTTAGCAATAGGCTATTTGTGTAATGCCTCTACTCATTTTACTTTAAGTTGGTATTGACTTGTTAGACCTTCCATGTTATTCTCTCTCATCATCCTAAAAAAACTCATATATGCAAAGAAGCTGGTGATGCACAAACTTAACTGATCTTGTGGAACATCAAATTGACAAGTAAACAAAAAAAATGCTTTAACCTTTTTAGAACTCAGAAAGAAAACTGAATTTGATCTTAGAACTTACATGCTTATTGTGCATTACCACTGCCTCTATATGCATGTGTTTTTTTTTTCAAACATCTAAATATATATGGTCTTTGATGGAGTTTTCACAGCTCCAAATGACTTTTTCCCCATAAGATATTTTTCCCTGCTTACTTTCTAGTTGTTTGAGTCATATATATACTTGAGAAATAGAGACAGATTAACATCAACATCCTTAGTAAAGGAGGAAAATTGGTTGGTACAAGCTTCGTGCTGTCGAGCTAATGCCCTCCACCACTAGTTTTACTGGAATCTGTGGTCAATATATCATTGCACTAGCAAAAGATTCAGAGGATAACAAGAACAAACCTTTAGTCTCAGCTTTAGTTGATCGAATTCATCATCCGTCATGATGGGGTTGCCAGAGACATATGCCATGGAGGCTTCCAAAAGCTTTTGCTCATCTGCGCCTAACCAAGGCAAAAAACAAATGAACATTGATTAGGAATTGGCATGAGCAAATCATTTCTGCGCGCTCGAGAGAAAGAAGAAAATGCTGAGTGCCCCAGCATCGATCTGTCTCACGTACTGTTATCCCACCAGCAATCACATAGCTCGTGTATCTTATCTAAGGAAACTACTATATGTGTGTCTGTGTGGCAGGCTTTGACATTAACATACGTTTATACATGCATCGACGTACAGTAAGTTGCAGGAGGGGCTAGCTTAATGAAAATGCACTCACTTAGCATCACAACGCTGCTTCCTTCCCACATGAGCTCCTCCTTGAGGTTATCGAACTCCTCGTTGGACATGATCGCCTTCTGGTCGTAATAGAAGGCCTATATATGTATACCAATAACACCATGAAAAACAGCAGCTAATTAAGACGTTGGGTTAATTCGACTTTAATTTTTCGTATGAGCATCAGGATGAAAAAAAAAAATTGGCTGCCTGCAGCGCCTGGAGAAACTCCTGCTCCATCTCCCCGATGGTCTTCTTCTGCTTGCGATCGATGCTGCAGTAGGGGAGCACGTTGCTGTCCACCACCTCATCTTCCACCTCCTGCTGCTGCACCTGCGCCTCACCCTCCGAGGCGCGAGGCCGGCACCGGCCGCGGGCGCGGGTGGTGCGCGCGGATGATACGGCCGCCGCCGCCCCGACGCGGCACCGCGGCAACCGGCGCAGCAGCACCGGCGGGGGCAGCGGCGAGTGCAGGCGGCACGGTAGGGAGAGCCGCGCGTCGGAGGCCATGGTGGCGCGCGCGCGCGGCGGATCGGAAGGGGCGGCTACCAGCCGGCGAGACGGAGATGGAGGGCGAGAGAGAGCTAAGAGGAGGGTCGGCGACGACTCCACGGGAAGGCTCCTGCTCTTAGTTGTGTGTGGCGCGGAGGGTCCCAAATGCGAAGGAAGGGATAAAGCTGTGGAGACGAATCGGAGATGCGTGGTCCAGGTAGTGACACCTGGTAACGGAAATAAAGCCTTCGCCGCCGTCAATCGAACTCGAATTGCATGCAACGACCGACGGAAATCGAAACAAGAGCCTTCGCTGCCCTGCCATCCACTTGGGTCTCCATCCCCGTCTCCGGTCGGCCGGCGGCCCCATCCCAACAGGCGCGACGGGGACGCCTCGGCCACGTACAAAACGATTGCTGTCTACTCCGTAGCTAGCTAGCGGCTAGTGTGTATAAGTCCCTGTCAGTATAGTGTGAAAAAAAAAATCGTTCCCATCTTTTTTAAAAAAAAAAATTATAAGGTACAATATTATAGACGTGCACAACACACAAGCATACTCATACTTACAAACATATAAGTCATACTTTTATGAGCATATTTGAATGGCCGATCTCAAGATTCATGAGTTGACGCGTACAGGAGAGTTTGTTTGGTTGAAACCCTGGTTGTCTTGCCTGAGAAAATACGCTACCTGCAGGTTGCCTGCTACCACATCTAATTTTGCCTGCCCAGGCAATAGCAGTACTAGTTGTTTGGTTCAGGTTTGATGCCTGGTAAAAAAATGCTCATGTACATTAATTACAGATGAATCCTTCCAGGCAAGTTACCGTGAGAGCCAGGCGATTGATTTTCTATGCCTGTGCCTGGAACTCTTGCCTAAATGAAGCAAGAAATGAGGGCTTCAACCCAACAAGTTACAGGAAGGTCCTATGCATGCTACAGGCCAGGCAAAAAATGTTTAGGGTTACAACCAAACAAGCCCTGAGTTTCTCGCCTCAGGCAGAGGCAGACCTGATGTGCACTGTCTCGGTATCTCCATAGCACCATGTGATGGCTTGAAAGTGGCTTGGTGATTGCGGTTGAATGGACGGGCAACCTTGAGAATTCCCTTAGGCCTTAGTGATTAGGATCCTTTTATTTGGAGGATTAGGATCTTTCATTTGGAGGAATTGAAATCTATCTTAATAAATTAAACTATTTTGGCTTGAAATTTAATATTCCATAATTTTTCAAAGTTCACATTTAAGCCTATCTTAAATTCATAGGGTGAGAGATGGAAATTAATTCTATAGATCACCATTCTATATTTTTATTTACAACTTATAACATGTTGTTCAAACTCCCTCCTCTACCATAGAAATATAACAAATAAGTATGTCTCTCATATAGTGAACAATAATATGCAATTATAATCCATATACAATCATATTAGCTTAATTAATATGTCTCTAAATTATAATTATTAAAATTAAAATAAATTTAATTTCATGGATTCAAACGGGGCTTTAATGATTGAGAAGATTAGCACACATGGAGAAACGGCACTATGGTCGGTGAAGGTGGTTGGTGAAGGTTCGCCTGGCAAGTTATAGGAGTAGCTGGATCTCGCGAGGATTCTTGTTCTCCTTTGAGTCCTTTCCATGTGATAGTTCTTTTTTCATGCACAGACATACTATACACAGTTATTGATAAAAAGAGGCACACTATATGTCACGTGTCTAAATCTATACCTATTAATAAAAAGGTAAAATTTCAACCTCTTTTTTTCATTCATCTATTCTTTTTAGATCCGTCTCCCCTCTAACTACCGGGTAATGGAGAGTTTATTCCGTCTAGAATTATAAATATACAACATGTGCTCATATGCGAGTTAGAATAGGTCTTGTCTAGCATGATATAGAGTTTGATTACAAATAGAGTTTTTTTAATATAACCTTACTAGGAATTCTAATTATAATCTAAATAGAGCTCTAAATCCTACATGCTATTATGAAACACGTTAGACTTCCAAATAACATAAAAATAAATTCTAATCCAAATAGAAATAGGATAATAAGAATAGAATTAAGCAATCTCGACATTGATACTAATAAAAAAAAAAATAGAGCTCTATATTAAATTTAAAAAGGCACGACGTTGACAATCATGACTAAGCATAAATAATCAAACAAGTAGACACGAGGTCAGCAGTCATGACTATGCACAAATAATCAAACATAAGGTATTTTCATAATGTAAAATCTTATCATGGTTGTGCACGTGTCGGTAACCACGTGAGACTTCCAAAAAACATAAAAACGAATCTAATCCAAATATAAATAGGATAATATTAATAGAAATTAAGCAATCCCACACTTTCGGTACTAAAACAAAACAAAAGAACTTCAAATCAAAATCAAAAGGACACCACGTTGACAGACATGACTAAACATATATAATCAAACAAGTAAGATATTTTACATTAAATCTTATCATGACTGTACACGGGTCGGCGACAACATCAAAGTTGAGATTGTAAAAATCAATCCCCGTTGCAACGCATGAGCATATTTGCTAGTAAAACCTAATGAGGCAATAATTTCTTATTCATTGGATTTAAATCAGATGGCTTTGGAGCTTCTTCCTTTGTGTGTTTCCTTTCCGTTGTTACATGTGTTTGGTTCTGCGGGCGTTTTCAGGAGCCTGTACTTTAGGAAGCGTGAATGAAGAATATATCTATATTTATATATAATAATAAACTCTTTTTTTCGTCCAGTTTCAATTGGTTGCAACTGTCGGCCCACTTGCTGAAAAAGCCCACACGACAGCTCCTTCTTTCCAGCGATTTTGCACCGCCTGCTCGGTTTATTTTAATCCTTTTGAGAATTCCTTGACTGGTCCGTTTACTTTAAATAGATGTGGATGTTAGTTTCTTTCGTGTACCATCAGGAATCAAAATAGAAATCCAATCGAATTGATATATATATATATATATATATATATATATATATATATATATATATACTAATAACAGCCGTTTTTTGGCTGCCCAACATAATCTGTGCCATATTCCGAAAGTCTGCTATACAAAATTCAACAGAATACGTACGCAAGCAAATCTTCGAAAGCCTCTTGTACAAGATCCAGTAGAATACGTATGCAACCAAATCTTCTGGGATCTCCTTACTAAAATTAAATACGCAAACAAAAACAAAAGAGCTATTTTTCATATATAGAAAAAAAATGTTCCAAATTATAATAAATCTGAATCCATGGTCTATTTAAAATTAATTCTAATCTGCGAGATTTGAAGATTATATACATCCAAAAAAACATAAGTCAAGGATCAACTGATAATTCTATAATATAATAATAACAACTAAAGAGTAATGGTCGGTTTTACTAAGAGATAAAAACACGATGAATTGTAAATTCTAGAGTCATATAATTGATTAATTAAATATTCATGGCAACAATGAATTACATAGAGGATTATTAAATGAAACAAAAACGTTGTGTCATTTCCATTCTTATTTTTCATATAATTATTTGATAGTTTTTTTATGTATTTTTTCACCCGTTGCAACGCATGAGCATATTTACTAGTCTAATAATAAAGAGGCAAAATTTCATGCTCTATTTTTTTTGGTACGACCTCTCTTAACTAACTTTGTGAATGCAGTATATATGACTTCTTTACTTGATAGCTGAGAATTCTAATCCTAATCCAAATAGATTCTCAATGCAAGAGAGAACAATTTTATTTCTTTTTTTCTTTCTTTCTTTCATTCATTCTTTCTTTCTTGTTCTTTCCTTATACACTCCCGTATTTATTTCTTTCTTTCTTGTTCTTTCATTATACACTTCCTTACAAGAAACGGATCCGTTGAAAATTATTCTTTATTTTTTCGTGAACTAAAACTCATAGAGTCGAGACGTTTTTTATCTCATTTTTCCTGTATTCTTTTTTTTCCCCATACAACACTCGTATGGATATGTGAGGCAAACTATAGTTCTTTGTCTTTTTCCAAACAAAACTCACGATCATCCAAAAAAGAAAACTCATGATCATCTACTTTTATTGCTCCAGAGATCGTTTCTATATCAAATTTATTTATCTTTATAGATCGATCTTCTTTCTTTCCTTTGACACTATAGTTTTTTCTATGTCCTATCTTCCAACGCCCAATCATACAATAAATTAGAAGCATCTAATAAATAAATAAAAATTCGTTTGTATCCATTGCCCCTCGTTGTAGCTTCCTCTGTTCCGCATCCTCTGTCGATCCCGCCAAGGATCCGGTTGTTGTTGGGCTCCGTCGCCACGGCGATGGACATGCTACCGGATGACGTCGTCACGACAGCATCTGCGGACACCGAGGAGCTCATGGGGTTGGTGTCCCAACAAGCATGTCACGTGGCTGCGCGGCTACGACCCGACCCTATGGTTGGACACTGGCTTGACGTAAGATGCCGAGGATGCCAGACACCTCTCGTCGAACCCAGAGTACTACGATGAGATCAATCAGCTGCATCCCAGCCGGTGGCGATCTCGATGTTGGTGCACCTGGCGCATTACAGGGTGTACCGCGACACGAAGAATGCGCTGGTGAGTCTCCATTGGCTGCTCCAACGCTGCCTGCAACGCGCACGGCAGGCAGCGTTGTCGGGCACTGTGGACGCGCTAGCCGTTCTGAGCTGGTGATGAGGTCTTGGTCTCGTGAACTTCCTTGGCGAGGCAGCATCCTAGTCAGCGAAGGAGCGGCGCAGGCGTCGCTGAGCCGGCATTGCGGAGACTGGGGTGCTCACGCTGCTGACTCATGTGTACCTGATGTGTACATGATAGTGACTCATTACCAGTTTCACCACGGTCGAACGAACGCATGTATACTGCGGGTGAACCTCATGGTACAACAACACATGTCCACAATGATTGCTAGCTTTGGGCAAAGTTGTTTGCATTCATCACTTCAACGCTTGCACCAACAAACAAGTAGCAGCGCCAATAAACAATGAATAGAGGCTTTGAACTCTATACGATGGAGAAATAAATATTTTCACCATCAAGTTATTATTGTAATATTGATTAAAAACATAACTCAAATTATTATAACCTGATTTTGTTGATGACCCAAAAGATCAAACCCGGTCTGAAACTATATCTTGAGTAGTTTGTTATCAATATGCATCAGTGCAACATCAACATCTGGCAATGAAATAATGTGAAAAATCGATAGCGGCATTCTGTCATAATCATTAGACTTAGTAGCTCACTTTTTCTCCCGTTGCATCGCACGGGCATATTTGCTAGTATAATAAAAGCATAGAAATCAGAATGGGAGGTACTACAATTGAAAACCAAAAAAACAAACACAAAGAAAACTCGAAACGGATGAAAACTTGGAAGGGAAGAATACAGACTGACGGAACCGGGAAAAAGGCACATAAAATAGACAATATAATTTTATTGGACTCCACATGGGTATATATATATAGTTAAATATATAATATGATATATTTTAGTAGAAAGTTTTTTCTAGCTTTAAATCTATACTTTTTTGTAATTAACTGGAAAAAACTTTGTACTAAAGCATATCATATTATAATATGTTCACTGTATAAATC
Source organism: Microstegium vimineum (assembly GCA_022036555.1). NCBI lineage: Eukaryota > Viridiplantae > Streptophyta > Magnoliopsida > Poales > Poaceae > Microstegium > Microstegium vimineum. The sequence goes on from CM039119.1 coordinate 18,251,640, forward strand.
TACTCATGTGAAATTTAAAAAAATTGGATTCTTTATTTTATGATTTTTCTATAACTTACTATGATTTTTCAAAAAATCAGCCAAACTAAAAAAAGAAAAAGACAAAACAATTATTATTATAGCAAAATTGTTGTCCAAAACTGGCCAGGGAGGTAAAATGAATGGTTTTCAAAGTTGAAAGAGGAAAAGTTTCTAGTTTTATAGTTCGGGGAGAATAACGAACTAATTAAGCATTATACTATATATATTGCTTAAAAAAGGTATTTTTTCTCAAAACGAAAAGGTAAAATGTCCTATACACTTATTCAAAAAGTTGGTAATGTTTTTTTTGGTGAAATAGTTTGTGCTGAAATATTTTCGGTAGTTTGTAAAACGTAAATAAATAAAACAAATAAAAAGGAGAAAATAACAAATTTCAAATTACATAGATAGACGCCATTGTGCCAAGAAGAGCCTTCTTAATTCAAGAGACGCGAAGGAAGTGAAACGATATTATCTAAGGACTGACAATTAACATCTTTAATTTCTTTCAGACTTAAATAGGACACCTTGCTCTCTCTTTTTATTTTCTTGAGAATATGGCTACAAGGGTTTACGATTAACATTCTTTCAGACTTAATTACGACAGGAAAAAGATATATGTAATTCCTTTCTTTATGCGTGCTCCTGAATAACTTTAGTTTTGACGGCGTCTACTTTTGAAATTTGAATGGATGGACAGCAGAGTCAACTGCGTGCTGACTAATGATGCGCCAGCATACTCTTCAATCGTCATCAGTAAAAAAAAACATACATAAAAGAGTTAATTTTTAATAAATTTAATTAAACATATAAAAGTATATTAATATTTATGATGTCTAGTTATAATTATTAAACTTATAGTGAAATATTTTTATAAATTTGAAAAAGTAACCTTTTGAGAATGAGACGTTTATTTCATACAATCCTTTTCCTTCTCGTGGAGGTGGAGCAGGTGGTTTCCCTCTCATGGGACAGACCGGCAGCTTCGTCGACGGTATGGTTGCTGGTCCTAGCTCGGTACTTGGCCACCACGGAAACCACCTCACACACGTGTGTGTTCTTCTTTCTCTTCACTAGCTATATATCTTTGCTCCATCTGTTTTTGCTACCAGGACCAGCTGGTTCATCAAACTGATGGTGGTGATTCAGAGTACAGTAAATGCCAAACACAGAGCCTTCTTACGTTGCATTCGGTATGTATGTATATATATATACATATACCCTTTTAACTGGCTTGCAGAAATATTTGTTGTACACACTTCACTTATATTTACACTTACAGTCTATTTGGCACAACTCAGTTTTGAAGTAGTTTTTTTTAAAAAAAAATAGTTTTATAGACAACTTTTTAGGTAAAGCTGAGCTGTTCTGAAAAAAAAATGTTTGACAAAACATCTTTATCAACAGCCTCTTACATGAATGAAAGAGAAATGAGTGAAAGAGAACTAAGATAAACTATTTTTTTAACTTCTTAACTCATGTCTTTGTGAGAGAAGATTTTTTTTTTAAAAAAAAGTATTTAACAAAAAAAATAGCTCATAAAGTCATTTGAGCTATGTCGAACAGACCTTTAATAAATGCATAATTGTTTCTCAAAAAACTTCATGCATATTCCGATCGTTCTTCCATCAGATTATTTCACTTCCTGTTCTCATGCATGTTTTTCTTCCCATCCCATATATATATGGCCAGCCTGTGATGACTTGCGCGTTGCAAGATTTACGCCGACATGGTCTGACAAGAAGTATCTTCGTGATAATAATCGCAAGAGCTGAGGCTTCATACATGGTCATAATTAATTTAACATTTTTCGTCTTTGTTTTCCATTTCTGTATATAAGTTACTACTACACAAGGACATAATTGCAGAGTGCTTGCACGCAAGTATGCTCCTTCTGTGCTTCTGGACTTCCCTACCATGAGCTGCAGAATTGTTGCCCGCATTTTTTTCACAAATAAATGACCTTTTTTTACCATGTTTGCAACAGATAATAAAGCTTTGTGACATCCTAACACTTTTCAAATTGGATCAAATCTATTGGAAAACCTTTTGCTGACTCTGACGTGTTCCTTGTATTTTTTATGAGCCTAATACTCTTGCTTTTTCCAAGTGTATGTCCTTTTATTAGTTTTTGTCATAAATCAAAATTTTCCTAACTTATAGAAAAATATAATAACAATACTATTAAAAGTATAGCCAGCCGGCTCACTAAGCAAACGCCATCTCTTCTCTCCCTCCTCTCCTACAGACAAACAACTTCTTTTCTCTCAACTCTCTTCTCTCGGTCTCTCTCACTTCACCATTCCCCCTTTTACCATGCTCCGGAAGTCATTGCTAACTTCATGTCACTTTTAATCATGTCTAATAATTTGTTGAAATGTTAAGGTGTGAACATAAACTTTTAGTTCCAGAGTTCAACTTTTGATATGAGGTCCACATGTAGATTTTACCACGGTAATTAACACAAAATAGTTTCATGTCACATCGAAGTAGTATCTAATAAATTCCTAACAATTTCACTAAAATTGCAAGGTGTGAACGCAATGTTTTAGTTTGAGTGCCTACCTTTTAATGTGGGGTCCACATGTGAATCTGGTAGTGCTAATTAGAATGGAGTGATTGAATTATCAGTAATATTGTTTAGTCAATTTCGATAAAATTTTATTACATGAATGCAAGATTATAAATCCAGGGGTCTGATCCATATATTTTATGTAAATAAAAGCTTGTATGTATCTTCTATGTGACACCACTGGTTCAACTAGTTGTGGGTTCGTTTGGGTTGTGCTGAAGCAATAAAAAAACATGAGGTGGGATGGGTTTGGAGAAAAGCTTTAATATATGGATTGGATTGGGAGTGGGTTCCAACCCATAGGTCAAAATGCCCCCATAACACGATCCCGGCCAGTAGCCCATGGAATACATCCTAAGCATTGCTCAAGATCAACACAATTTGCGATCGGCAGAATTTCAGTAGAATTATTATAATCATTGTCAAACGCCAGAAGAGAGAAACGTTAGTAGAATCACTGTAATTGTTACCAAATGCCAAAGAGAGAAATGTTCGTAGAATCACTGTAATCGTTACCAAATGCTACAAAGAGAAATATTTCAAAAAAAAAAAACACTTGGAATATCTAAGACCCTATCAGAACACATCAACATGTATATGTGTAACCTCCATTTCGCAGTTGTTATATTAAAATTACCAGCCCGATTCAAGTTCGTGACTTCAGTATCACATTGAGTTTGGAGAGGAACATTTTTATTCCTCTCATCATTCGAGGTACACCATGTTGATGCGTCAATAGAAAAATATATGGAGACTAACTTTGTAGTCTAATTGGAACCTGCGCGGCATGAGGGAACCAAATAGCAACTCCAGTTCCAGAGTTCCACAGGTTCGAACGCTCCGACTGATGCAATGTCATGTAACAAAGCACCAAACAGACAGAGGTTCAATGCTTCAAGAGGAAGTGCAGATGTGAGGAATTGTCATGGCCTCATATAGTCCTAGGGCGAAGTAGCATCATGGAAGATGGTCATGGACCCATATGGTGGAATGGTAAGAGCCATGCTCAGCTGGATTGAAATACCCATACTCATATGCATAAAGCAGATCCATCATTTATGTAGTGTACTGAAGTGTAAGCCTCAACTCACAGAATTCAAAACACAAAAGGATAAAGTAACAGTGAATGCCTGCCATTACGTTGCATTTTTCACATGGCAAATTGAACTTTGTTGCCGGCTCAGAAAGTAACAGTGAAACAACATGACTTTAACAAGCATACACGGTGCCAAGTGGATTTCAATAGGTTCTTGTGTAATATGTATGCTATAATGCTGCAACCGTTAGTGAACCCAAGGGGCATGATTAACATAAAGAAAACTGCAAATCCAAAAACCCATTCATTTCAACCATAGGAACTTTGGCACTCATTGGTAGTCACCCTTTACATACTTCTGATAACACTCTTGTTATCTTCTATTTAAACATCTCAGTGCCTGCCGTTAAAGCCACCACTTCTATCCCAATGTCTTCTTACATTTCTTTGTAAACCTCTTGAACCACTATCTAGCTGATTACCCCTAGCTCTGCGACTCTTATCCGAGACTGAACGGTCACGGTGCATATCAAAATCGTTGAACCGCTCATTCCGTTCTGTTCTACCATACCGGTCCCCACTAGACCGTCTTCCATTCAAGTTACGTCTTGTGTCACGGAAGTTACCCTCCATGTTCATGGAAGACTTAGTCCCCCTAGACTGGAACCGATCAACCATACCAGAATCCACATCATCAGAAAATGGTTCATCATCACTGTAGGCAAGTGCATTGTGCCTAACAGAAGCTCTGTTAGGACTTGCCTGACTACGGCTTCCATTATTTATAAAACCTTTGTCAATGTCCTCGTCCAGATCAGAATTGATCCCATCATCACTCTCTGATCCAAAAGATGCCTTTCTAAAGTTATTTGAACCACTCCGACCTCTGGTTTTATGCCAGGAATCAGCAAGATGAGTCGATCTCAGGGAAGGGTGGTCCTCAAATTCATCCTCATCCTTGGCTGCATATCTGGACTGATTATCGTTTCTGAACTCTCTACTATTATCGTATCTGGACTTTCTACTATTATCGTATCTGGACTCTCTACTATTATCCATTTCACTAAAACCTTCTGAATCAGAAGCACTCTCAAGATCTGAATAACTCATCCTTGATACTCCACCTGTCTGATTACCTTTTGACAAGTCAAGTTCATAACTGTCAATGTCATCCTCTTCATCATCAAAATCATCAAAACCATTTCTTGAAGATGGCAAGCTATCTCTTTCTGAGAACTTATTCTCTTGTCCTGTAGTCATTGTTTCAGCCATTCTATATTCCTCATCCTCGGAGCCCTTAGAAGCACCTCTATAAGACATGCTGTCTGCTGATGAGCTTTCCCTTGCCTTAGATGAATCAGCAAACTCAAATGCAGCAACATCTGCACCATCTGACTCATTATCATCAAAATCAAAGTTCCATGCACTAGAAACATCAGGCTTGCGTGGAGGTCTTTCCAATCTTTTCCGCAGTGCAGATTGCTTTGCTTCCATTTGGCTGTTGGAGTATTCATCTGCAGGACGGTCGTGTTCACAATGGAAACATGACATATTCCGCCTATAGTTCAAGAAATTGCACCTGAAATTTCATGTGCACAAGTAAGCTCGTAAGCAAAGGCAACTACAGCACATAACAAATTGATTCATGAATCACTGAAATGAGTGTCCTATTTCCGTTTTCCATATTCCTCAAGATCACCTCTTCAGAGACATAAGATCTCATGGAGAACCTTCTTAGAAATCTTAATTCCCAGATACCAAGTCATTCTTGCTCATAATCATAATTGTGTTTGATTACAGACAATACACATAGTGCAAACATGCATTGTTCATTCAATAAAGTTACTACAGAATGCGCAAGGAAATATACAGATGCAAGATATCAATTTGTTTCTTCACAACTATGCATGAGTAGAAAACATGGATGCAACAAAACATGATGAAAAGTGAGGGGTTGGTGCAGTGTGCGATATCACATGTATACAATTACAACAGAAGAAGACACGAAAATAGACATCAAAACAGAATTCCTGAGTACGCTTACCGAGGACATTCCCACTCTCCAGGGAGGAGTTGCCTTTTGGGACGCTTAGCATCACACTGCAAGCAGATAGTGTTTTTTGCAAAATTCATGAAATCACACCTGCAAAATAGACCCCAGGAATTAAGAATAATATTTGTCAAGTCAACAAGATTCCATAAATCAGAGGCAAGTGGTAAAATTACTTAGGACAGAGCCAGTCTCCTTTCTTCATCTCAACATCATCACGTCCCACTCGCTTCTTTGGTGTGGGAGGTGGTTGCTTCACTTTAGGAGGAGGCTTTTTTATTACAGGGGGTGGGAGATTAGGATCAATAGGAACAGCACTCAACTTGACAATCTCATGTATTAATTTCCGAACAACAGTCTTCAAAGATTTTAATTTGAGCAGAGGTTTGTTTTCTACAGTTTCCTTTATGTGATCAAAACCATAGATCAACAAAATGCGCATAACATCAAGAGTCCGAGCTTCATCTTCTTTACGTGTAAGGATATAGCCCCTTGTGCATACATTTCGTAAATTACAAGAACTACATACCTGCAAATTAGAAGCAAAAATATGGAAACCAGAGGGTCAGATTTTTCAACAAAATACAATATTTGATGTTCACTTGGCATTTGCATCTTATAGTGGACTGATAAAATTATATGCCCTGGAACTCATACCCTCCTTTCATTATTGCTTACAATGCTACACTGAACTCCATATGGTGTATAAAAAGTAGTGCACTAACTAGGAAAAGTGTAAACATTAGCAAGAAAGGCATTAGCTAAGGAAGTATAGATTTGACATCTGATAAGCTTTATCTGCATGAGAAAATACAGTACAAATAATCTGTGTAAATCACAAGCATTTAGATTTTTTTTAGAAGTCTAAACTGTAATGGAAACCCCATTATAAATGCATGAACTTATATGAGGAGAGCTACATAAAATAAGTAGAGAGAATGAAACAAGAGCTATCAAGCATAGGAGTAAAAACGACAACGAAACAAAAAAGAAGGCACACACCAGACAAGGTAGAAAGCAATTCGGATAGACAAACATCTGCCATTTTCATCATGAGAAAGCAATATGCTATCAGAGGACACAGAGTACTAACATAATTCATTTCAGTTTATTTTTTAGGCGCAACCAATGGTAGCTTCGGTAGTCACAAGGTCATATGTAAAAATAGCACAATTCTTGTCCATAAACTGCGATGTGCACAAACCAAGGTGTGTCGCTAATTCTAAGACATAGGTTAAAAGAAGTGACCACATATGCCCCTATTAAATGGCATGCATCAACCTAACATATTTCACATGACACTCCTGGGTAAAGGGAGACGTAACGTGAAAAATGGAGGAATTAATAGTAAACACAAATAAGTATTAACAAGTAAATTATGAATTTACCAGAACCAGGCCTCATTCTGTCCAGACACTTCTAAAAAAATCAGGGTATAAGTCAATGGCACCAAGACATAGGTTAGGTTGTCATTCGTCAGTGTAAAAAACCAAGATCGTTTAGCACACATTCTTTAGATTGTGGCCGTTACCGTATCCGTATCCAAATACTCAAATCACATATTTATGATGTCGATATCCATTTGTATCCTATCCGACATATCTAATTTATTTGTATTCGAATCCGAATCTGAATCCGAATAGAAATATGAAAACAAATGTAACATCAGCGATGTCCATTCGTATCTGATCTGTTTTCATCCCTACACAACACCCCTCCTCGTCCTCCCCATCTTCTACGCTAGGTCAATGGGACATTAGGCAAAACCAGCTTCCTGCCTAGCATCATTTCTAACATAATTTACCACATATTGTACCAGTTCATGTGAGAAGCAGATAACATGGTCCGAACCTTTCAATCACAGAAATCTTTTTCTGGTTCAAATTATCTTTTGTCTCTGTTTCATCTAACTCATAGATCATAAACTATCTGACAGATAATCTGGACAAAACAATTTGGTATCAAAACAATTTGGCTTTTGTTATTTCATATAAACTTACTTCAGATTCCTGTTACCATGTCAGTATCACGGTGGCTTTGGGGCTAAGCTACAACCAAGGAAGGATGGAGTATAAGTAAACCACAGGAATACTTCAGGCCCCACTGAAACACAGGAATTTCACTGTAATCAGTTCTTTTTCACACTAAAAACACAGGGAACAGGGAAAAAATCCCACATTCCAAATAGGGCCTTAGCTATTGTATTTCAGGTTATCATCAACTTAAGTTTACCTAGTGGGTCTGTTGACTGTTTCATCAATGGAACAGCAGCACATGGACAGGGCCTAGGCAGCTGAATGAGTTGATTCTAAAATATACTAGCACAACAAAAACATATACTAATGAATTTAAAGTTATTTGACTTCCCCAAATGGGGAGCTACCAAATTCAATTACTTCATATTGGAATCAGCATAAACAAATAATTTGTGTTTGCAAAGCACAGCTGGACTGAAAGAATCAAAGTCTATGTACTCCCAGAGACACAATTGTTGTGCTATGGTACTGTCAAATGTGAGACATCAAGTATACCCTTAATAAACCCAATATATCTATTATCAGTGTTCAAAAAGGGCTTAGGCTCACCTAGGCACGCTTCAATGCTAAGTGGAGGGGCACCGCCTCGCCTAAGGGGGTAGGCGGAGGTTAGGCGGTGTGCCCCCAGATCCAGGGCTGCGGGAGGGTCGATCGGAGGCGGCGAGCGTGCCAGGAGGCTAAAGGCAGGCGTCGGGGTGGCGTGGGGGTGGCGTGGAGGTCGGGCAATGATGGGAAAGGAGCTACATGAGGCAGCGGCGGCTGGTGGGAAGAGGCAGTGGCGGCGGGCAGATCCGCCAAGGCAGGGACGCGTGGGGGCAGCACGGACGTCGGGCAGCGGTGGGGGAGGAGGTAACGTCGGCGGGGGTGGTGACGACCCGTGGTGAAGGAGGTGGTATCTGGCGTTGGCAGGGGTGCGGGCGAGCAACGGACGTGGTGGCGTGGGTAGAGTTCGAGAGGGAGAGAGAGACAGGAACAGAGAGGCTGGGAGGGGAGGGAAGGGGACGGGATAAGATGACTGTGAGAGAGTTGGGCCCTTAAATGGGACTTCTTCTTTTTCTCCCTATTCCATGACCACTGATCTCCTATTTTTTTCTTCTTTTAAGTATTTATGCATGTATTAGTCATCGCCTAGAAAAACGCCTTGAAACGCCTAGGCTCTAGGCCGTGGGTCGTCGCCTAGAAACCGCCTAGCGCCTTCTTGAACATTGTCTATTATATCAACAGCAACAAAAATAACAAAGCCCTTTAGTCTCAAGCAGGTTAGTGAAGGCTAGAGTTGAAACCCGACATGAATCACCGACAAAAAGGGAGAAGAGAGAAAAGGAAAACCATCTATTGTAATAGAATAATTAAACAAAAAAAATGGACTCTTGGAGAGTGTTTCTTTGGTACTAGACATGTTACTATGACAACTGGAGAGCATGGTGGAATAGATACAACCATACAAGTCAGCACACATAACACAAAGTGATGACATGTGAATATTCGGGCATTTAGAAACAAACTTTGGTTTAGAATATGCAACTTACATCACCCTCATCAAGATGGACACGTTTTTCTATTAGTTTTGCAGAAAACACCACTTTTGCATCCATGCTAGGGCACCCATGGCCGACTAATATCTGAAGATCCTTCCTAGGCAATGACCTGCATAAGATTTAAGAACCAATAACATGATTATTAGTACAACTATCATTTGTTCATTTGTCGCACTTATGATCTATCTACAAAATTGTCCAAATGACTGCTGCAATAACAATAACCCTTTTCTGATTTCTGACTCTGGTTCTTTTACTACTTTTGGTAAGGTCAAACAACAACATTCACATGTGGTTTCTCAGATATTCCTACATTATATGTTAGATTTAATTTTCATGTGCTTCAGTCAAGGATTCACAAGAAAACATTCTGTGTAAGAAATCAATATCAATTATCTAATTTTGGATGACCATAATGATTACTCCTAGACAAAAGAATCACAAGACCCATTAGTATGCTAAAAATATAGGAATGATGGATTTTAAAGGTTAACCTCAAATATTTGCATTCTGACTTTCCAGGTTTAGCAATAACTATAAGGGAAGCTTCCAAAGTGTCAATGCAACTTAAAATATCTATTCCTTAACAATGACAGGATGCATCGTCATTATCCACTTACAGCAATGAAAAAGTTTGGTGCACTCACAAGGTAATCATATAATTTCTACAACAGTGGTATTCTTAGCATGAAACTATTTGGGGGGACATGCAACAATCCATTTCTGATGGCTATGATGTGGAATTATTCATCAAATCCTGAACTTTACAGAGCTTGCACTTGACTGCTCAAAGATCCAGATAATGCTGCTTCTCAGAAACTAGAGTGGTCTCCCCTCAATAGTATGCAACATTGGAATGGCGGCAAACTGAATCAAAATCTATGGCCTAGAATCAAAGTTTCGCTAGGCGGTAGGCAGATTCTAGGCGCTGACCCCTAGCCTAGCGCCTAGGCGGGATTAATCGCGCCTAGGCGTTTTAATTTTTACACACATATATATGTATTACTTTAAATTACCTTAAATAAAAAGAAAATAAAAACATTTATGGACCTAAAGTTTAAAAAAGACCCATTAAAAAAGCCCAGTAGCCCACCTTATCCACCCTCCCACCTTATTCATCCATCTCCACCCATCCGCTCCCTCCGCACGACTCGCCGCACCCGCGGAGCTTCCCACGAGCCGCCCGCCACCAGATCGACCACCGCCGGCCTCCTCCTCCTCCTCCTCCACCGGCCTCCTCCTCCTCTTCCCTGCCGCCTGCTCCTCCTCCTCCCTGCCGCCTCCACCACCGGCCGTCTCTTCCCAGCCGCGCCTACCACCTCCACCTCCTCCGCCGCCGCCGCCCGATGTCGCGCCCGTCCGAAGCTTCTCCACCCCCACCGGCGCCGCCGACGAGCTTCCGCCGCCTAGGGGTCCGCCTACCCCCATAGGCGAGGCGGGCACCCTCCGACTCGCGATTAATCGCGCTTAGGCGCGCCTAGGCGAGCGCCTAGCGGAACATTGCCTAGAATTACCTTAGTATAACCTACTACCTCTGTCCCAAAAAGATTGCAATTCTAGGTGCATTCTTTGTTAAAGTATGTATCTAAAGTTTGACCATATACATAGGTAAAGATATTAACATAATAACATTTATGACATTAAATAGGTATACCATGAAAATATATCTCATGATAAATCTAATGATACTCAAACTCAAGATACTTTAATTTGTTACTGTGCTAAATTACATTCTTTTCTCAGGACATAGGGAGTAACTTTTTAACGTTTAGAGCCTGGTTTGATCATGACACAGGCAAAAGGAAAATCAGACTACATCAACCTAATGAGTTCGAACCCCATAACAAGGAACTAAAAATTCAACCTCAGGAGCAATAACCATACTTGAGGATGTCGAACCGGTCTCGCCCAAAGTTCATGCAGGCGTTTTTGACAGTAGTCCAGTCTCTGGAAAAGTCGAACCCCACCTCCTCACTGACCTCTGAGAGGTCCAAGGGCACAGAGGCGGCCATGGAGCTCTCATCGGCACCAGAGGCCCGGCCGAGGTCGAAGTACCTCTGCTGAGCAAGCCGCTCCATCAGTTCAATCCATTCGGGCCAGGGATGCACCAGCTCCACCTCCCTCCGCAGCACCTCCTCCATGCTCATCCTCCCCACCACATCAGCGGATGCCGCCGCTGGAGCAAGTTCATTCTGACCATCCGGCTCCGGCTCCGGGCCCGGCTCTGCATCCAGCGGCGGTGCCTCAGGCGGAGGCGCGGGGCGGCGCCAGGACTGGATGCGGCGGAGGGCGGCGTCGCGGGCCGAGATCTCGGAGGAGCGGGAGCGGTCGAGGGCGTCGAGCTGGTCGAAGACGAAGGAGAGGCGGGCGGAGAGGGCCGGGGGCTTAGAGGAGGCGGACGAGGGGGGTGGCGGTGGGGAGGGAGAGGAGGCGAAGGGGCGGTGGCGGAGGAGGACGAGGAGGGACGAAGGGGCCGGGATGCCGCGCCGGCGGCGGAGCAGCAGCAATGGGCTGTGGCAGGCCATATGTGAGCATTGGGTTTTGGGATTCTTGTCAAAACCCTCGTCAGTCTTTTAGATAGAGCGACGATGAAACGGCAATCCACAATTCCGCTTTAGGGCCTGTTGATGTTACAGTTTTGAAAAGTTTATTAGTACCGTGGTTTTATAAGTCAAAGGATACAAAATTGTGGTTTAGAAAAAAAAAAGATCATGAATAGAGTTTTTTTTTTTTGAGAATGTGATGAATGGAGTTTTTAAAACTTAAAAAAAAACTACAGTTGTTGTATCCAAACATAGCTTTTGAAACCACAGTGTAAAAACCATATTCAATACTTTAAAAATACTTTACATCTACACAAACAGGTCCTTAGTAATCATTTTTCCTTTTTCTTTTTTAGATGAAAGTAATCATATTTTTTCTTAGACCCAAACTTGAAGTTTATGTTTGAATCATAAGGAGAAAATGTTGTCCCTTGACTTCCTTTGTAGAGCTTCGAGCGAGTTCGACTCCGATTTGTTTGTGTAATATACAAGAAATTAGAAGGTGATGTAGCTAACGCTAATCACATGTGTCGGCTCGTCCATGGCCCCGTCATTGTAGCAAAAGATTATTTAGATCTATTGGCGCTAAAATTAGCAACTCAATTTACGATGAGTACCAATGAATTTAAAGACGCCCCGGCCAGCACCTCGCCGCGGTCGAGCACGCGGACGCCGGCGACCCCCGCCCCACGGCAGTGAGATCCGGCGAGCACGGGCTCGGATCCCGGCCGACGAGCCCGTCCGTGCGACACCGATCCGCCTCGCCCCTCCTACCGCGCGCTGCTCCTCGCCGGGGTCTAGCGCGCGGGAGCCCTGGCGACGCCGCCCCACGGCTGCAAGATCCGGCGATCCCCTTCCCCTACGCGGCCTCCCTCCGGCGTTTCCCAGCGAGATCCGGCGGCTCTGGATGTGCTCCCACGTCACCTGTCGCCTCCTACGGCCCCACCACGACTGCGCCGGAGCTTTGCATCGAGGGGAGAGAGAGAGACGCAAATATACCTCGCGGTTCGTCCGACACTCAAAATGCGTTCTCGCTTTGCATCGTCTGTTGGAGTATGTTTTTACACCTAAAAAACACTGTGCGGTATCTATTTTGCGTTTGCCTATCGGTTTGCATCCCCTGTTGGAGACAGTCTTACAGAACAAAGAAATGTCAGTTTATGTTAAGCAGTTCTTTACACTAATGTTTTCCTTTTCATCACCATTCACTTTGGATCGTCAATCTGATTAGTAAAGGGACTCCATCTTATTTTCACATGTTCTTTGGTTGCCACTTTGTAGATCGTACTAGACAAAATGGGAGAAAAAGAACTGGTAGCCTACATTTTGCATCGTCACTTCAATTTGTGTTACCAGAGCAACTTCAGCTCTCTTAGCTTAGCAAGCAGAAGTAAAGCAGTACAAGGGAACCATTCGAAAAAATTTACATTAGCAGCCCGCCGGGGCATTATTCTGTCAAGGCCAAAAACCAAAAAATTTCATCAGCACTTCAAAGTTAGCACAAAAATGGTATCCTGGTCAAGTAAGTAATGGTTGGCTGAATACCTTGAGGAACCCACTATTGCGTGTTAGTATGGTTCTCTTCAGAACCCAGCACTGGGATTGGCAGATCCTGCCGCCACAACTCCCATTCCACTCCCCTGGGCACCTGTTAGCCCTCTCAGCTTCCCTTCTGCAGAAGTTTCCCATTTGCCATCTTTGTCCATCTCTTGCACAAGCTCGTTGATCTTCCGAAACTGATACGGCCACCTTGAATTGTACAGAAACTGGCGGAGGTCAAACCTATTGTCCTCTGGTGAATAGCTCTGCAAAAGCGGCAGCGCAGAGTTAGAGCAGCAAGCAGGCAGGTGTTATGAATGTAGTAGATCGGTACCTCAGCATGATAAGATGGTGTCAAAACAGTCATCTTATGCCGATTTATGGCATAGTACTTGAAGAAGTGCTTCACTTTGTCTGCCACTTCAGATGGAGATGATCTTCCACACCAACTATGGCACAAATTCTGCAGCAATTTGTATTAGCATAGTTAGGGCCCCACTCTGTTCAAACATATTTGCAAAAGTAAACTATCTGTTGATGGCAGAATATATACCTTTCAATACAATCTTTTTAGTTTTTAACAAAGCAGAAGATAACAATTAATGTCTCTCAATTTCTGAGTAAAATCTAGGGTCCCCTCCAAATAAACAAATTGCCTTTTAAGTTTCCCTATACATGTGACTCATCCTTAGTAACTTCTTTGAATTTGCTAAAGTAATGTTGTTTAGCCCTCTTCTGCATGATAGTTAACAAGTTGCAAACTTGTAGACAACAACAAAGTCATGATAACTTTAGCAAGTAGTGTTATTGTCTCAGTTAGATTTAAGGATGACTTAAGGTCATCTTTTTGTGTTTGGTTAGATGCTTTCAGCTAAATTTTGTATGTAAGTTGAGACTCCTCCCCTCTTTTAAATGAAAATTTCAGGTGCACTGTGGGGATCTCCCCCACAGTTTTTCTTGTCAAAAAAAAAAGTAGTGTTATTGTCATTGTATCAATTAACTGTTGAAGTTCTCTAGGAATTTCCAGGTTAGACACTGTATAACATGCAGGAAAAGTTTAATGTTCCCATGTGATTATGTGAATAGAACTGCTGCTATGAGATTCCTGCAAAGTTCATACTGATTCCTATATTAACTAAAATTTGCACAGCTCTTACTTTTTGTGCTTCAAAAACAGTTTTCAATCATTTAGTCCTACGCATGACTGGAGAGATGAAGCAATTGGTCATGAAAAATAAAAATATTAGGGCAAAATCACAGAAAAGAAGGATTTTTCACAACATAGAAGCCCCCCTATAAAAATACTTTTGAAAGAAACTGCTAACCACGGTAGGCTCAGTTGTTATACATGGACAAATTTAAAAGTTAGCTTAAGTAATTACGAAAAAAATGCTATCCCTCATAATACAAATCTATCCTGTGGTCAATATGCTCATAAAGCTAGACAGACAGCACATAAAAAAGTTAACTGCACTGCAAATGGAAAATGCAATTTCTACAGAATGTTGAGGAATAAAATAATCAAGGCTTTGTTTGGGACAAATGAATTTTCTCTGATTCTTGTGGAAATCAAAGGGTTCCTTGTGCAATCCCTGTGTTCTGAACAACCCCTTAAATATTTAAATACATACCTGAAACATTGAAACAGGACCACATCGGAAAATTTTCCTTAACCTTCCATATATAGACAACTCCTCATATGTCATTCCCATGTCTACTTCATCCAACTAATGAAATATAAATATGGTCAAATAACAAGAGATAAGATGGACAAAAGGAAAATTCAAGTTAACATGATATAAACTTCCTTGGCAGCTGGTTAAGACATAAACAAATGAACTTAACAACAGTGTAGAAAAAAAGGGAAATATGAGGATGATACTAAACTGAACCTAGTCTAACAGATATTGAAGTGAAGATGGTAGCACGACCGAAGCAGGAAAAAGTATATTTAGCTATTAATGAGTAATCCAACACAATGAATTGAAAATTATCGGCTACTTCTTATGTTAACCCTCAACAGTTCAACCAGGAGAAGGGTAGTCTATATCTTTTAATATGTAAAAATGCATTCCAATTGTCTACATAAACATGCATTAGCCACAAGGGCATGGGGACAGTCAAATTTTCAATGAGCACCTCAAAAGGAAGATATGAATATATGATACGAACTGCATAAACAGAAACTAAACCCACGTTAAACGCAACATGACACTGAAAATTTATGTAACTTTCGGTCATAGAAAGGAGTTCATACATTTAATTTTCACTTAATATGAAATCCATGTAGCTAATACGAACAAAAATTAATATGATACGCAGGAGGACTGCATATCATTGCATTAAGAAGGAACAGCTAGGATATTGAATGCCTACAACTGATCTTCAAGGCCAATATCCCCCATATCAAGCAAAGGTGCTTTAAAAATTAATTCAGTCCATGGATCCCCTTTCAGCTCTTATGCATAATTGTCAGGTTCAATTGTAAACAGTGCGATATCAGTTTTAGCCTCCATGTCTACATGAGGCTTCATTCTGTTCAACACTTCAACCTTAGCCCTCTCTGGTTCATCTTAATAACATCCCAGCTTAAAATTTTATACCATTATGTGTGAATGAGCATGCATGAGCCCTACCATGGTACAAGCCTCGAGTAAAAGTTCAAAGTTTTCACAATTTTGCAGACTCCTAATGATTTCTATCTAAAAGTTGGAGATCAAGTTTATATATAGTTATATACCTGATTGTAGTTTGCCCGTATTGGCTCAAGTTCTGCAGTAGGTGGTGCAGCTTCAACCTCGGCCAAGGAAGAATACTTAAGATGAATTGCTGCCCATCGTAAAAAAGCCCTCAGGTCTTGCTTACTTACACTTCCAATGGGGTTTATATCAGCTGAACTGCAGTCATACTTTGTAAAGCAAGAACAGTCTTATTACCATTTCCGCACACCAGCAAACAATACATTGCAGTTACAGAAACCATAAAGCAAATGCCATACCCATTGGGCATCTATGGAGACACCTAAGTTGGGCAATGCGTTACCTTTGTCAAATAACCACGCAGCCCTTCATCAACGTTTGAGCTTCCAAGAACAAGATAGAACCCAGATTTGTTGTGGACCCATGGCATTAGAGAAGCCATCATAAAGGCTAACACCATCCTGATTCGGGCTTGAATATTTTGCAATCCCAGATTCTCGGTATTTGAGCCCCCATCAACCTGAAGCAAAAGAAATGTTTTTGGGTATTAAAATGGACTTCCTCCCTTAAACTGAAAATCATATTCTTCTTAATGAAATGGCATGCAGCTCTCCTGCGTTGTTCGAGGACCAAAAAAAAAACTCATATGCACAGTTCAGTCTGATATTTTTACCGCTGAAGGGTAGCCAGATGCCAATGGGCTGTCTACCATCAATATTTTAATCTATTACCATTGCTAATAAGAACTTTTGGCCACAACAGTATCATCGAAACTCCTTGTACTTACAATACCAATCTATATTTTAAAACCTGTAGATCTAGGACTGGTAACTTATAAGGATAGCCTTACATATAAGGTGCTAAGGTATGTAGAGTATAAAAGTGTAATGTCCCTTAGATGTAGGGGTGACAATTTCCCCCCTTTTTTCATTGACTCCTTGTGTCTTGAGGTCAGGGCTAGTAGTTCCTCCCAGAAGCCCAAAGTGACAGTGAGACAAGACGAGAACCTAACCCATAAGAGGTAAGTTTGACAGTGACCAAAGCCACCTAAGCCTAACTACCCGTTCCCCAGGCCACAAATACAATGAAAAGGTGAATAAACATGAATTCAAATATATATGTTCTCTGCACACGAATCTGGACTAGCTTGGCCAGTCATGTATACCCAGACCACCCATGTTCAAGTCCTCGTCCACACGAATTTGGGTGCTTATTTTCTTCTCAATGAAATGCCACCTAGTTCCTCCTAGATTGGTCTAGTTTATTTTTATGTTCTCTGCACTGCAGTAATTTAGTAAATTGAAGTCACATTGAAGAAATACCTTGTAGCTTATTTTTATGTTCTCTGCACTGCAGTAATTTAGTAAATTGAAGTCACATTGAAGAAATACCTTGTAGCATGGCCGCTTCCCGGTCAATGTTTCAAACAAGGAAAGAAAAGCAGATACTATACTATCAATGGGTACATTCAGGTGGAATGAACCAATCTCCTCAGCTAGCCTTTTGGCACGTGATCTGGTATCTTCAGAACTGTCCAGAACATGGCAATGTAAATAAAGCAAACTAACAATCTACAACTTCAACAAAGAAATTTCTACAATCACATATAACCTAGAATACAAATTAAACAACAATGAATGAAAAGCAGATATCTCCTATTTAATGCTTTGGATTGATTTCATTGAAAACATATCATAATTAACATTTTAAAAATCACAAGTTACAATGCTGTAGCAACTAGAAATTAAAACACTTGCATCACATCAAGGAAAACTTTCAAACTTCAACTACAGCCATGCATGTGCCAAATACAATGTTTTAATGAAAAATAGTGGGGAGGTTCCCCAATCCCCACAGCACAAGCTGTTTAAAATTAAACAAAAAAAGAAAACATGTGTACAGAGTTTTAAGGAAACAAATCAAATAGATGTAAAGACTATCTAGCCATGATACCTCTTTTACAATAACTTCATCTTTGAAGTTCCTTTTCCACACTGAGAAACTGGGGATTTTGTGTTGCCAAAGTACCCATGGAGAATTGGCCTAATGTGAGGGTAGTTGGAGCGGAAGTGGGGATGGGTTGTACGGTCTGGATACTTATGGTACAAAGTAACAGGAATAGGAATTAAAGAAACTCCATGCCCTCCCCACACCATGGACAGAAAATCTAAAAAGGACACGTACAAAGTCTGTAACCCAACTCACACTACACAGACTATACGCCCAGAGCAAGTGACTTTGGGAAGAGCTCAAGGAGCGCTGTGGCGCCAGCCAAACACTAAAGAGAGCTTTCATTAGCAATGCCCTGCAGAACTACTGGAACGCTGGGTTCACCATGGAAGACACGGTCTCCAAATTGTCCAGGAAACCAAGAGAATTAGAGAGTGGACCCTTTTCAAATCTCGTTAAGGAAAAAAAAAACTTGGCCAGAGAGATATCCCCCTGGACTTCAACTATTCAACTGTCTAACCAATGTAACTCAGGAGTCAGAAGTTGGCGAATCTCCTTAGGGACATCTTTGAATGCTCTACACCATGAACTAGAGAAACAGGTCTAGTGGTTTTGGTGTGTTGGATGCCTGGTCTTCGACTTTGGTGTTGATTCATAGATTCCAGTTACAAATTTGTAAAAAGACCCTTTCCCTCATATCAAATACTATACTCTTCATATAATTATGATATTGTTTGACCGTGTTAACAGTAGCTCAAGTATTATTCAGTAAGCTGCCAATATACAAGAGGCATATGTGCATACCTATGCAAAGAAATCCCTCCACGGTGAATGAATTACAAACAAGTACATGTACATCTAACAAAGAGCATATACAGTAGCAATAAGCATTACCAACATAGCCACTTGCACAATAAATATCAATGCATTGGGCCTGATTACCATAGCACCCCAACCTTCGATCAGCAGATTCTCAAGCTAGTGGTGCTACCCAAGGATATGCAGGGGCTTAATTCACTCATTATTCTTGTGGCTTGAGAAATTTGGAAGTGTAGCAAATGTTGTATCCTCACTCTTCAATTGTGCAAATCCAAATGTCACGGTGCTGCTGCAAGCAGTCACAACTGAGTGTATCCTTTGGTGTGCTGGACTGCTGGTGGAACAAAGCGTCTCTAGGAGATGCTTCCCAGGTCGTCTCAAATAGGCTAGCGCTCCAGGCTTGTGGTTGTTTGGTTGCCAGCTGCTGCAATTGACTTGCTGCTTCTGTTTCTCCTTAAGTTATGTTAAGAGTGTATCTTGTGACTGTCTTGGGTGTGTGTTTTTAGGGTTTCTCTACTTCCCTTTGTGTTAAGAGTAAATAGGAATAGTACCACATTGTCAACCCACATGAGGTGTTAGTTCTATGTACTCTATATAACCAGCCCATGAGGCCCAATGCAAAACAACCAATATTCCACCAATTCTATTCTCTTTCATGGTACTCTCTTCTTTCTTAATGAAATCATACGCAATTCTCTGTGGTTGAGAAAAAGGAAATGGGAAGTGCACACGTTACAATAAGGTCACTAGTCACTACAAAGAAAAACTCACCTATTTTCAGTTCCCATGTAAACAGTGTAAAACAAACGTTTAGCCAATTCCCTGCTATCTGTGGGGATCTCCCCATCTTTATACTGCCCAATCCGAAGAGCATCTGCCTTAACTTGCTCATCTCCTTTCTCTATATCTGCAGGTTGTTGACATGATCATTAATTCTTTTGACAAAATTTGATCAATTAATCAAGAGGAAATAGAACGCCAGGAACTTTATGCAATGAGATATTTGACGAGAAAGAATTCAAATGTGGGCAATTCACAGACTTAGGTCATATCAGCTCAAGTGCAGATTTAAAGAAGGCATATATTTCAATGAAGCATAGCAAATGATGATTGCAACTTCACAACTCATAAGACAATTATTTAGTATGGTGGATATTCATCAACCTGTTTGATTTATTCAATTACATCAAGCTCAAATGACAAAAAAAATGGAGATGACGTCAAATAGAGTATTCCATCATACCTATTTTTAAATATCTGAATTACAAGCATTCCATCATACCTCTTTTCAAATGTCTGAATTATAGCGCAAACCCTCAGTCTGAATTAGAGCTGCGTGTCATGCATTAAGAAGAAAAAAGGGTTTTGAACCCATACAACACCATACAGTCAAACACTCAAACCACACAACACTTATAGATGCCACTGAACATAAACACCAAAATGACCTCGACCAACAAACTATCACTTGATCCAAGAGCAAGGAGATGTGAAACCCCTCGAGCCCCAACCAAACACCAAAGTTGTAACTCCTCCCGAATGAACTCTATTACCCCCATTTAAAATTTGAAATTAGGCAAGATCCCATCAAACATGCAAAAATTGCGGTGATTCCAGATTGTCAGGCTCCAAGGATGATAATGGAGTTTAGACCTTTCTGGACTTGGACTTGACCATCCACTCTTTCATTTGTTTTGGCCCACCAAATGCCAACTAGAGATGTGAACAGAGACACTTTATTCAAAAAGGAAAAATTAAAAGGTTATGACAATGCACTGAGCCTTATACATGTCACCCCAAAATAATGCTTCAGTATCGTTCCATTTGATCATCATGTACAGTTTCCATGATATTTTATATGTGTTAATTTTGATATTAGAATAATTGCTTTGCACTAATTTATTCCCCATGCCATGACATGAACCATAGTTTTATTTCAATGGAATAAAGCAACACTGCATCTGATAATTCATAGTCATGTGGCTTTCTCATCCCTAAATGTTAGCATATGCATCTTAAGTGTTAACAAGTCTGATAATTCATAGCCAGGTGGCTTTCTCATCCGTAAATGTCAACATATGCATCTGTTAACACTCCTGCAAACTATGTTTCAAAGACAATTCAGAGAACCTTTTACTAAAAGGTTTTTCTTATCACTAAATAATAACTTATGCATCAGTTAACACTCCTGTAAACTATGTTTCAAAGACAATTCAAAGAACATTCTACTAAAAGGTGAAAGAAGGAAGACAGAAATTAGATCTGACCTTTTATGACAAGTTGGCACATGCACCCGACTATTGCTGCAACAGATGAACTATCCGCACCACCAGAAAGTGGAAGCAGGAATCCTGATGCTTGACTCCTTCTCAAATAATCCCATAGCCAACAACTAGGTCCAAATGCAATCTCTTCTTCAGGACAGTGATACATAATCTGTGCTCAAAGATGGACGTGATAGAAAAGGTTACTCCAAATACCCATTTGCACAGTTTTCATGATGATAAACCAGTCTATTGTAGGGATCAAGACAGAGACAAGGGAGAAAGCATTTGTCTATGAATACTTAGTAAAATGACAATCAGGGTAACAATGATTTTATGCAATGTTTTCTCAGTATAAAGCACATGTTCAAATAGATTGTCAACAATAGTTACGATATTAGCAGGAAGAAACTTTACAAAATAAACCCAGGATGCTAGAAAATGTATACATAGGATTATAATAAAATTTGAAAGCCCAAGCATGTTTAATCATTAAGGAAATCAATAAACGCTCCAAGAATTGGCACATACCTTAGTCTAATTTAAGATTAACAAGTTGGGGTCTGCTGTGAAATTCTACAAGCGCATTAGTTCATATTGTATATATGATTATGGGATGAGCTAACAGGCATTAGCTATCAAAGCTTAATCATCATACACTGGTGACTGGTTTACGTTGTTGAGGCCCATACTAAATGCTCTAACAGGAAGAAAGCTTGAATTGCTTTCAGATATGGCAACAAAAACCCACCTACGAAAGCATTACAGAATAACATTGGAATTTTGGAAGACCAACCAACCTCAACTGGAGACGTCGGAACCATTCCACTCTGAAATGATTGGCAAAGCTTATATGGTACCTTCACAAAAGGTACATTCTTTCTGTGGCTTGCTTGCTCTCTGAAACTAGAAACAGATGCTCGATAACTCGATACCTGATTACAGAAATGAATGATTAGCTGTGCTAGAATAAGACTCCTGTTTGCATTAAAACTAGCTCATAATTTATAGTAAAGGAACAAATGTGGATTTTGAAGAACTGCATATAGTAAAGCAGAATGAACCCATGTTTGCACAATTCATAGCTCACAAACTTAAACCTTTAGAAATATAGTAAAGCAGAATAAATATAGACTTTGGATAACTGCAAACAGGCAAACGCCAACAAGAAGTATCTAAAAGATGTAAAGAATAAGTAAAAGCACAGAATGGATATACCACACCTAACAGCTAAATTAACTATTATACCCATAATAATGTGATCATTTCTTAACTAATATTCTTTCTCTATGCAAACAAGGAAAGTTGTTTTAAATGGTAGATATAGAAAATTTGGGGAGTAGTTGAATGAATTGTTTTTGCCACAAACCACCTTACCAATTTTTCGTAGGGTCCAGAGAATTTTGTGCTTGCTTGGATAGTTGCAATTTTTTTTAATGCTCATGGCCCTAGGTCACATCATATGAATTTTATTGTCAATCCTGCTCCTGGCAATCTCATGGACACTATGGACAACATTTTTTTTGGCTAGGAACAATTTTATCAAGGTTGGTTTGATTGGGCAACAAACCAAAGAACAATTTCTGTAACCAAAAATAGAACAAAAAAAGAACAGGAAACACTCACAGGATTACACAAATACAAAAAATACCTAAAGGATTAGAACTTACAGCATCAAGATCTACCAGAGCATCCAGAACTTCTACATCCTTCAACGAGAATTGAGATCCCTGAGCTACCAAATCACCATTTACCGCAATGCAGCAACAACCATCTAGTGGAAACATTTAAAAAAACAGAAAATTTCTCTGAATAAGTATGATCAACATAGAACACAATTGCAGAATTAAGAGAAAGGGCCAAATCAGGAACATCATTCAGAAACCTGAAAGCACATAGTTAATACATCTTCTGTAAACAGAACTCTCAGAAGGCACTTCAGTTCATAAAAGAACAATTAATTTCTGTCCCCAGTAAAACATTGTCATGGATTCATGGATAAGCACCTGCTACCCCAAGCATCAGCAATTATGAGGGATAGCCACAGGAGTTATTTGTGAGAAGAATTTTTTTAAGAATTCCATTCATAACATCACATCCCCTCTGTCGGACTACCCAAAAACACTAGGTCCAAACTGACATGCCACATATCCTACATACAGTTTCAGTGCTGAAACCTCCAACAATAAGGGAGAGGACAAAGCATTTTGCTCCTCAGTTTTGTTTGTGCAGTGGATAATATCATGTGGATGTATAAAAGAATAAAAAACTCATGAATGTCTTGTTGGAAATAATAATAAATTGGTTGACAACTGAAGATGAGAAAAGAAAATCAGATAATAAAGAACAAGTCTACAAGAGCACAAATAATGGCATTTTGAGATACCATAATAAAGACGGCCACCATCGCATCCCTGCTGATTAGCATACATATAAACACCGCCACATGTTTGAGTTGCATTCCTTATGCAATCAATCCGAAGATTGAGCTTCCTTAACTGATGGTGGCTTCCACTTGCATTCATGAAAACCTCAACACCATTCAATGCTAAGTCAATCCGAGGAGCGTTTGCTGTAAAGAGCTCTTCACAGGTTTCAGCAGCCAAAGACCTGGACAAAAGGATTTTTTTTAAAAAAATGAAATAGTAACCAATGCTTAGGTAGTGCTTTATCATCAATAATATACATCACAGAGAGTATATAAATTCACTAGTTTACAAAACATATAGACTAAACCTTCATAATAAACTGCAGAACATTTGAAACTAAGAAAGTGGTATGTCTCATTTCAATCCATTATCCAACTCGGTTTGAAAAAAAGTTTAAATTGAACTTGAACTCTTTAATACCGTGTACTCCTACATGATAAAAATTGACTTTTAAATCCAGGGCAACAAACCAATGATTGTCTCTAGCATTTTCACTAGAAAAGCAGGAAGCTAAAATTACAACCACAGAAATAAATTCAACTAGTAGTCATACTTTTTTTTAGAACAGTAGCAGTCATACTTACACATCTAAAAAGCGCATGTATCCATAACCAATAGGCACAGTATCCTGGGATATAGCCTCTGAGACTTCAATGGGGAGCTGAAAGTCAACAATCTCGTCTTTAAATGTCCAAGCAGAAAACCAACGGAATTCCCGATAGTTTCCATCATTTGCAAGGGACATCTTTGGTCGGATCATGATTATCTTGCGATTTAGGCAGAAGACCTGACAATTATACCGCACACTGTTGAAAATAACTGGCATTCCTATGCTGCATAAGATGTTGTCCGTATAGTCCCCAGTTAAAATGTCCTTTAAGCACTCCCATCTGCAGATTGATACACAGAATAACTAACACAGCTGCATATAATAAGTCACATGAATAATATATTGTCTTCCAGATAAGGAGTGCATATTTGGCAGTTGTATCAAGCTAAATGGAATGGTTTCAAGTCCCTGAATGCAGAAAAATACAAATTAAATGACATGAGTGATTTGGTTGTCCTGCCGAACATTTTGTTTTTGACTTACTATCAATTTATTTGCATGTTCTTTGCATAGCAGACAAAGACAGCTTTTTCCTAGAAAAAGACTAAAGCTAATTAGTGCAACTTCTAGACAACATAGCTAATTCAACCAAGGTTGAGTAGAGAAGTAACCCATTGCACCCCAAGTGAACTGGTTCAACCAGAGTGAAGTAACAGTGACCAAATCTACCAGAGTGCAGTTGAAGTAGCTGATCCTATCCTACCAGAGTTATATAGTCTAGCAGAACCCCAAACTGTGAAAAAGGATTAAGGCTCCACCACACGATCGAGAACGTAGACACCGCAATGCAGTGCGGGATACTTAATCTCCAGCAACACGGTAATCTACCGAATTTTATATGAGTGAGTCGGGCTGGGCCGGCCGAGACTAGAGACAGAAGGTAGGCGCTGACGTACGCGTGGGCGGAGGTGTCCTGCTCGAGGAAGTGGTCCTCGCAGCCATAGCCGGTGAGCTCGAGCTCGGGGCCGACGCGGATGGCGGCGCCGGCAGCCTTGGCGCGCGCGATGGACTCCTTGACGTTGCGGAGGTTGGTGTCGAAGTCCATCGCCCACTGGTTGAGGTTGCACGTGGCGGCCCGCAGTAGCCTCATCTCGCCCGCCACACAGATCAGGGGCCTACGCGCGCGCGGGGGAGGATTGAAGGCGGCGGCGGGCCGGCGGCCGAAGAATATTTGGGTTCGGCTTCCTTTTCGTGCAGGACTGTGGGGAATCGAATCGACGAACATCGAAAGCACCGGAGGCGTGGCCGCGTAGGCGCCTCCGAAGGCCGAATCGGGCGCCAGCTGTCTACTGGGATCCACCCGTCAGCCGTATGCTACGCTGCTACAGTGCCTCGCCGTCGCCGGGCCGATAGGTCCTAGGTTCCGACGGATCACGGGAGGCTCCTGCATTTGTCCAAAAGCAAAGCATTTCTGCATTTGTGATACTACGACAGGTTTAGGCCCCGTCTCGCAGGCTCCTATCAGCTCATCTTCTCCCACTAACTTTACGAGAGGAAAGGAGCAGAGAAATAAAAATAACTTATATAAATAATGTACAAACAATGAATAAATTAGAGAAGCTGAAATTAATAGCAATCCTATTAATTGGGATCTTAGTCGGAAATAAGGCAATCGAAGTTTATTGTAAAAAAAGATAATGGGAGTTTGGAATTAATCTCCACTGGAGTGGGAAGCCTGGATCTCACCCTGACAGCTAGGCTTTCCACCCTTCTTCTCATCTTCTCACCCTATCGGTTTCAAACTCTAAAACAAGGGATCGATTCCTGAAATTTACAAGTACAAATAACAAAAGGAAACACACGATGTGAACAATAAAAAATACACAAATTCTGGATGTCAATCAAGTGATCTCGCCACCGAATAAAAAGGAAAACAAATAAAAAAACACCGATCGATCTCGCCACCAAATAATAAAAGGAAACAAATAAAAAACAACAAAATAAACACATGATCGCCATTGGATAAAAAAAAGAAAACAAATCAAAATAAAAAAAAACATATGGACACGATTCAGAACAGATCCAAAGAAATGCACGTTCATCTCGCTGGCCGCCGTCTCTCAGATCCACCCGAGTCTCGACCATCACGGGCACAACGTTCTCCGCCTACAATGCGATGGATAGAGCGCTCATGGCAACCACGACTAGCTGAGCAACCCTGCTGGCCGCCCACGACTACTGCAGGCTGGCTACGCCGCGACATACGGGGGCGTCGGCAGCAACCACGACCATTTTTAGAGTTAAACCGGAGTAAAACGTTAGCCTGCACCAACACTCTGGTGACGATCTGAAGTTCAAGGTAACAAAATCATGGAAATAAGACTTAAATGTATGATTGGTAGTCCGAGACATGAAGGACTAGGCTCGCGAGTTGGCGCAAAAGATGATAAGACGGCGGCGACGGACGCGGCACGAGTGACGCGAAGGGCAAGACAAGATGTATTACGACACGATTCAATAATACCCGCTATCACGCCGAGCAAGGTGAGGTTTCACAACTTTTTTCTAAACTCCCCGTCATCTAGAGTTGTTGTCGCTTCTCTGTTCTTAAAATCATCAGCTATTTGCGATTATCATCTTCCAGTGCTGATTGAAGCTTTACATGATCAGCTACTTGATACAGGTTGCGACGAGCAACCGAGTAGAACGCGGCAAGTTGTATCGCGTCAGGTTCGATACAAACGACCATCACGCTAAGCAAGGTGAAGATTGAAAGCAATTTCTGAATTTCTAAACTCCCCATCATTTGGAGTTTTTCTACTTCTCTGTTCTAAAAATGATCAGCTATATGCAATCATCATCTTCCAGTATTAATCAGCGGTGGTGGATCTATACGCAAATAATGCATGCAAAATCCATCCATTGATTTATTCCCTTCTCTCTATATATCCGTTTGTTTCACTCTTATTTCCTAGCCTTCCTATTTCATACGTGCGACGGACCACTTCGGTGCCGCCACATTATGGATCCGCTTCCTCCATTTGTATGTTACAAGGGTTATGATCCAAGCATGCCATATACAGCTACATTTCACAATATTACTAAAAAGTTCAGTCTCGCTATGAAACCCACAAAGTTTTCATGGAACAACAATCTTTATTCCTCAAAACGTGATTTCCTAACATATGTTCCAAACAAATATAGACTGATAATCACGTATAATATGTTTCGATCTTCTTTCTTATAAAAAAATACTTATTTGATTTATGCAGAACAAAAAAAATACAGACATGTTGTAAATGAGATGATGCAAGAAATAACTTGATTATGACTTTTTATGCAAAAATATTTCCCGGATTATATACGTGTTCGATTACAATTTCGTAAAAGATCAACTATTGAAAAATATCACTTTTGTTGTTTTCATGTGCATCTCTAGAAAAAACGTGACGTTAGCACAGGCACTGTACTAATGTCTTTTTAATATGGTTATTTTAGGTACAGTTGTGGGGGAGGGAGGATAATATATTTTAAAAAATTTGTCATATATGATTTTTTTTATTAAATAAGATTGAATTCTTAATTTTTATTACAAAAGTACATCTATGCGTTTTGAACTTGCATTGCTCTATTTTTTTTGGAGCCACAACATTATGCTTTTGCCTAAATCTTAATAAAATACTTCAAATTTGATAGAATTAACTTTGGATTTCACGGGCAAATATACTAGTAATTACTAGGAATTTAGAAATATTCTGATTGGTTTGTGGAAGCAAGAGTTTTTGTGAGAAGATGACAAATTTAGAGGTTTTTTTAGAAAGAATAGAATTGTGTGTTTAATGAAAGAGAAAGATAAATATACATCATCACCGTTGATCATGATTTCTCATATAACTTTTTACTCAAAACTCCTCGCTCTTTCCCGGCACCAAACAGAGGGTATGAATTTCCTTTTTAAGTCTCTCTCTTCCTTATTTTCCTCCGTGAACCAAATACGAAATTAATTAGGACTAGAAGCTAAATTTTCATTTTAATTTTCTCTATCAATTCTGCTTGCCATACCTTTTTATATATTATATTATTTTCAAACACATACATAGTGTTTTCATTTTTTTTCTATTTTATTGAGTTTATATCATAATATAAAGCCCATATTTGCGTTTATATGTATTGTGGGAACATGAGAGGAAGAAAGTAGAAAAGGAAAAAAAATAAAAAGGGAAGATGATTCATGGGCTCAAAGCAGACCTTCACTCTCACTCCCTCACCTCCTCACTGTGGGCTAAGCACACGCGCGTGGGCCGGGTGGCTATCCGGTGAGGTCTTCTAGGGTGAAAAACAAAATTATTTTTTATAGCTAGTTTTGTTATCCCTGGAAAACATATTTAGGACGCGACTCGTTTTTCAGCCACCCCTATAACTTCGGATAGTCTAGCGAAGTGATATCCGCGATTCCATGGTTGTGCAACGGCGGTAGCATATATGTAATCGGATTAAGGTAATAAATAAATCTAACTCAAACAACACCTAGCTTGTTACATAGGAGTAACTATAATAATGAAATGTTGCACACAACAGATGAACCAGTTGGGATTGATCGAATAATGACATGTACACCGTACCTAATACAAAAACGACGACGATGGGCACCTGAACGAAATAACGGCATAACACACCCACGATGTAATGCAGTACAGAATCTACAGACCATTCCGTACGTGTAATTGTAATGGATCAGGCAGGCCGGTAGTGCCGTAGCTAGCGACTGCGGCGGTACAAGGAGTGGGCGTTGAGGATGGTGAGCAGGACGAGGATGATGGAGGCGATGAGGCCCAGGAAGACAGAGGCGCCGATGTGACGGCAGAAGTTGCCGTAGATGTTGCAGATCTTGTTCCAGTTGGTGTGAGTGTTGCCCTTGAGCCCGATCCACGCTACACCACCCGCTGAGCCGGTCGCTGAAGCCATGATAGCTGCGTATAACTGCCGCCATATGCACAAGGTAGCTGGATGTTACTAGAAAACAATAAATACATACTACGACATTTACTTTTCGTAGCTGAATAGTAGCGCTTCGATCTTGAGAGTTTTTTTTTTTGAGAGACATGGACTTCAAAAGTTGGGACGACTAAATACTTGCTCCTCCATACCCATATTACTTGATGTTTATGACAGCGATATGGTCTCCAAAGCGTAACTTTGACTGCTTATTTTTCTAAAAATTAGTTATTAAAATATAATATATATATATTTTTATAAAAGTATTTTTTAAGACAAATCTACTGATATGATTTTTATTTTTCCAAAATTAACAACTTAAAAGTTATTCATGATTTATATTATCTGCGCGTGAATTCAATTCACTTATATTATCCTAAGTACCAATTTTAACCAATAGTTTGAAATACATGTGACATGTATAGTCAATAATTGTTGCTTAATTTTATCATAGAGAAAAACAACAACTATATATATATTCTTATTTGCTAGCTATTAGCAAATAAATCAAGTATATTCACAATATTTATTACA
Organism: Microstegium vimineum; assembly: GCA_022036555.1. NCBI lineage: Eukaryota > Viridiplantae > Streptophyta > Magnoliopsida > Poales > Poaceae > Microstegium > Microstegium vimineum. The sequence continues at coordinate 18,281,215 of CM039119.1, forward strand.
TTGAAACAAACCTTTTAGCAAAAGGATATAATAATTAAAATACTATTGTGGTGAACTAATTTGGCAATTATTTATTGAAAATGGGAAAAAATAAGTCTATGTTGTTTTTTTTTCAGTAGTGTAAAACACGTACCTCTAATAAGCTAAGCTAGTACAAATAAAGAAGGAATATATTGTTCAAAATTTATTATTCTATATATATATTGTACTAAATAGTAAATATATATATGCTCATGCGTAGTTTTTTTTGAGTTGGACATGGACCTTAATTAATGATCGATCGATCGGTACAATAAATAAGGTGACGACGCATGCTCACGTACCACATCGAGCAGAAGGAGGAGGAAGAGAGTCTTGGCGGGGGAGGAGCAGGAGACGAGCTTAAGCGAGGCGAGGCCCGTCAGCAAGCTGTAGAAGCACGTCACGCAGAGCGCCGCGAGCAGATATCTACATACAAGCGTCATGCAGATAATAAAGAGTCAGAGACCATGCATATATGGGCGCTAGCTCCATGCAATTAATTATATAAGACGTTAACTAATTAGGTAGGGACTACTCACATGAGCGCCGGCGAGTCCTTGAACTTGGCGGGCATGGAGAAGAAGACGACCCGCGGTGCCGCCGGGATGGGGACCGGCACGAGCGCAGTCTGCTTGGCGGTGGCCAGCACGATGAGCCCCGCGAGCGTCACCGCGAACAGGAACGCCCTCAGGGCCAGGTTGAAAGTGCTTGCGCTTCTGCACGCCGACGCCGGAGGGGACGGCGCCGCGCCGCCTTTGCCGGACTCCGTCGCCGTCGTCGCGTCCACGGTGGCCATGGCTCTCTCTCTCTCTCTGTCTCTCTCTTTCTCTGGCTAATAGAGAAGCTGCAGGGCTGCGCAGGGCCGGAGCTAGGAATATTTAAGCCGGCAGCCGGTCGTCGACCGGGGCGTGCAGTACGTGGCTCTTGTGTTGCGGCACGGCGCTGTGGCCCTGTAGACGATGTTGCCGCGCGGCGGGCAACCGGGGTAGGGTGGCACGTACGTACATGTGTGTACACACACGGCGTGTGTGTGGCAGCATAGCATAGCATAGCATGCAACGGCGGCGGGCAGCACGTGAGAACGCGACGTCAACTTGTCTGATACGGGAGTAGGCAAGGCCGCCGGGCCCAGGGCGCCGGAAGTCCTCTAGCCTCGGACGAATTTTAGATGCCCACATTAGCTGGAGCTTTGATTATTCTCTGAAGACTAGTGACTAGTGAGTGGAGGAGTGCTACGCCATCCTCTCTCATCCGCAGTGGCGGACCTAGAAATTTAACACAGGGTATACGGCACAAAAACTAAAAAGAGTAGAAAAATAAAAAAAAATAGTGACAACCACAAGAATTGAACCAGCAAACTCTTCCAACAGCTTTTAAGCAACTAAACAGCACAATACATGATCACTTGTGCACAAAATTGTAAATAATTTTTATTTTAAAGTAAAAATTCAGTGTATAATGATATTTGGCTGCCCCACAGGGTATGCGGTCGCCCACCTTGCATATCCTATGGGTCCGCCCCTGCTCATCTGACGATATCAGTATTATGCATGTAGTAGAAGAAAGATGAGGGCGGATTAGTATCGGAAAGCATACAGACAGGGCAACCTCTCAGCAGCTCATCGATATCGTCAGCATACTGGACAACCTTATTATATATATATATACACACACACACCACGTCGTTTTCGAGTGCTTTGTTCACACTCGACAAAAGTCAAGCAACCTTCTCGTGTGATGCCCACATGCATGTTTATACGTGTGTGTATGTGCATTCGGAACGGAACCGGACAATCTGTTCGAATAGAACGTTCGATCGGCTCGCCGTTTTTTCCATGGACCTTAGCTAGCTAGTCACGGGAGCCCGGCCAGGGGTGGTGGTTGTGCTTGCATTGGCCGCTGGAATAATGCAAGACCAAAACATATTTTCAGGCATGTTTGTTTTAATTTATGGTATTCATTCTGTTGTTTTTTTGGCTGTCGCATTCATTCTTCTATAATTCTATATAATATTCGGTAAGTGTTCAATTTAATTCTTTCATTAATTTTTTTTCAGTTTTGACAGCATGTCCTATACATGTTTTGATGCAAGTGTCTCCAACAAATGATCATTTGCGGATAGAGTTGACAGCGATTACACAGCACATATGACTCTGAAGTCTGAACAAATATATTGCGAGGTGTGAGAGCACAACTGGGTCAAGTAAGCCGAGAAACGTATGTCCCTTGCATGTGAGCACAAGATTAGTTAACTGACGCAGACCAGTTCCATCAGATATGCTGACGATGCTTTGTCACCCATGCCTGAGTGGACGGATCTTTTCCACCGATACACACAAGACACAAGAGAGCAACACATTATCTACTAGAGGGATAGGATAAAATAGAGTATGGGTTAAGAAAGCTGGCTCGTGCTTTCATTAGCATACTCCCTCCGTATCATAATTAGATGATGTTTTAGACAAACTTTAAGTCAAACATTGGGAATATAAATTATCAATAACTTTTAAGTTGTTGAGATTCTAAATGTGAAATTTATATGAATAGATTTATCTTGAAAAATACTTTCATAAAAGTATACATATATCATTATTCTATAAATATTTTTATAGAAACAAGAGGTCAAAGTTGTATTTAGAAGACCGTGTCGCTGTCCAAAACGTCGTCTAAATAGGATACGGAGGGAGTACATACATTATTTATACTTGTGCCTCTAGACAACATATATTCATACCTACCGGGATATCCCAGTCACTGTTCCTTAAATTATTACGCGAAACCATAAATAATCGGCCGCTAATTTTTTGTTAGTCAAACAAGCAATATAATTACTAGCTCTAGAATAGACAATTAATGCATCCAAATCTCTTTCGACGACCAATATCCTCCACTTGCAGGATGCCTATCTGGTTTCAGATTTCAACAGGTCGCGGAGAAACCACTAATGAATTCAGCAGTCACGGACTCATGGTTCACTCATGATATATGCACAACATCAATGAAGTTAAGTATTGCCACTTTCCTCTGCTGTAGTGCTTATCTCAACCAGTATGCCTAAAAGTAAATCCTTGAATTACGACATGAAAAATGAAGCACGGCTTTGGAGTGCATCAAAGGATTTGGGTTGGTAAGGATGGGCTTTCTGAACAAAATAGTAGCAAACACGCAGTTACATTTCATCTTGAAACAAAGCTGCCTTTATATTTTTAAAAAATGTGCCAAACCATAAAACCTAGAACTTTCTGCAATTAGCACCACAAAGAAAAGGGATTTATGAAGGGTTAATTGGATACATGCCATTATAAATATTACACCATTACTATTCATGATATTGGAAATATGCCATTATAATTTCAGACATCTTAGAAATATACCACTACTTACCCCTTGGATGCATTTAACATAATTTCTGAACCAATTTGTCTTCATCTTCTTCCTTCCTTCCCTTCTGTCTCTTCCGTTTTGTACCGAGATGCACCACTGTGGCGGCGGCATGCTGACCGGCGTGTGCTGTACATGAACGTGAAGTTGGCCACAAGAAGCTGAGGTCCTGTGTTGATGGTGGACAGTGGCACAACGTCCACGAGCCGTTGTTAGCGATGGACAGCCCTGAGGAGACTGTCGACATGGCAATGACGAGTTCTGGACCAACAACAAGGACGAGTGCAGGCTGCAGTGAGACGAACAAGCAACGTCGGGGAGAAGGACGGCTATGCACATGCCATGCTCGCTCATGCTTGCAATCGCTGCTCGCCGACGACTGGACTCGTCATCGTGCGCGTGGAGCCACTCGAGCAGCACGCCTATGCTCGCTGGTCGCTGCTCGTCGGTGACCGAGCTCGCTGTGGCGCACGCGGAGCTCCCCGAGCAGCACGCCTATGCTAGTCCCTCGCTGGCAAGGGCTGTCGCACGCACCGAGCCACCTGAGCAGAACGTCTGTGCTTGCCGGTCACCGGTGACCCAAGCTCGCCATCGCAAGCGCCAAGCCATCGCCGGTGACCGAGCTCGTCGAGCTCCCCGAGCAGCACGCCTACGCTTGTCACTCGCCGCCGCGCACACTGAGCCATCCGAGTCAACACACCTGTGCTCGCAGAGTCGCAGCTCGTAACTGACTGAGGTTACTGTCGCACGTCCGACGAGTGCATCCACAACAACGACGGTGAGCGTGGGAGAAGTGGGCGAGCGAACCTGTGCCCGGATGCATGGGGGTGGCGCTGGCGAGCCCGGGAGAAACGGGCGAGCAGACCTATGCACGGACGAGTGGGCCAGACCGGACAGAGACCTAAGCATGGAGGAGCAGCCAAGGATTACTAGGTCCTTCAGAACGGGAGAGAGAGAGAAGGGGAGGAAGAAGATGAGGGCAAATTGGTCCAGAAATTATGTTAAATGCATCAAAGGGGTGAGTAGTGGTATATTTCCAAGATGTCTGAAATTATAATGGCACGTTTCTAATATCTTGAATAGTAATGGTGTATCTCAGAAACACAATATTTGTAATGACATGTATCCAATTAACCCATTTATGAATGCCAGAGCTGAATCAGCTCATCAAGTAAACAAAACAATGTCTTAGTTAGCAAGACATAATCTAAGGGGAAATTGAAACAAAAAAGCAAGATAAATATCACATTTCAGGGAACAAACACTATGCATCCTAAATAAATTGCCACTAATATTATATGGCTTTTCAACATACATGCTAAATATGGGGGATAGGAACCTGATCCTGATAAAATCTTGGCGCCACTCTGTGAAACCAAAAAATTCTCCAAGTGTCACTGCAATGATAAGGGCAAACTTTTAAAAGAACAAATCGAGGAAAAACAATACAAGAACATGATGGCATCAAAAGTAGTTGATACTGCATATTGTTGATTTGAATATATAGTGTAGAGAGAAGCCTTATGTGTTCTTTTGGCTATGACACTGCAGTTGAGGTTTAAACTGGACATAACTCGTATTTTGAGCATATTTGTATCAGCAGTTTTGCAGAGTACTCGTGGTATATAAAACAAAACATTTCATTTTAGTAACTCTTGTGGATCTATTTTATATGGTAGTCAACAAGACAGAACTACAATCCTCTGTCTTCCTCTCTAGGTTCAGGTAGTCTTTCTGCTGTGTAGCTGTAAATTCATAGACACGACATCTATGAAACTGCACCGTAAAGTAGCCCAGTGGCAGTTAGAGTGCTTTGACGTAGTATGAATAATAAGATTACATTTGATAGAAATCTACAGCTTATGGTTGCTGCTGAAAAAAATGCCAGATTTTATGGCTTGTGACATAAATAACCCAGGCGGCCAGGTTTTGTAGATTTGCATCCTGTAACATAATGTTATATGGCCTCATAAAACCCCAAACAAACATGCTACTTATGAGCAGTGTCCTAATTGTCAGCATGCAAAATGTGGATAGGCCAACAGTAGAGTGGTGTTATAGGAGTGATCAACCTATCGGCTTGGCTGGTTACGATAGGTTCTCAGAAACAAACTGACAATGAAACATGGTGTCAAAGTTATAAGCCAGAACTCATCAATCCCAAAGTAAATAGTTGAATTAATCTGTCAAAGAGATAAAAACTATATCTTATTTTGCAGGACAGGATCAAAAGGTCTAAAAAAGAAAAATAACGGCTGCGATGAATAAGCAAACAACGCTTCCTGGACCAATGTTGAACTAATATCATCTAGCTTTTCCAAACATATGCAGGAATAGAATACTAAACAGTTGCTGAAATGTGGGGAGAACAAACCTGATCTAGACCCTCTTCTTCCGGGCAGAAGGCCCAAGTGATGAACTAGCAGTACTGCGCCCAGAGCATGAGCAAAGTCCACGTAGAATGGCAATGACAGCAAAAACGGCAAAAGGAGCATACATCTGAAGCAGCTTTGGTGTTGCTTTGCCTGAACCCAATATCTCACCAAGAATTGCAGACTGCAACGATTAAAGTAAATTTTAAAAGAAGAACCAAAAAAAAATGTGCTCACATATAGCATAACAGGTAAACATTCCTCCAGGGAGCCAAAATGATTTGGTATCTGATATCGTGACATGAATTAATTTTTTCCTCCTATCTTCTAAAGACACTAAAGTTCAGATTTAACCTGAATATAACTCAAAAGGAATCATGGTTCAGAGAACCAAATTAAAATGTTGGCAGTAGCTTGACATTCTGTGAATCGCCAACAAGAGATGCAATTGATATGCTGAAACAATATGGAAGTAACTCTGAATCCCATGGGTCTAACAAACCTTTTTCCAGCACTATTTTATTTGAACAACCAGACAATCATATTCAATCAGCACACGAGAAATTAGGGTTGCATTCCATATCAACTGAACTGACTCTAAAGCGTACAATTGTGCATCAACCATGGTAGTGTTTTGGATCTGGGGCAGAGCTGCAGCGGTGAGATACCAGTTTCACGAAATTGCAGACATCATGCATTACAATTGTGCGTTGTGCCTCCGCTACAAGGGAGAGGGGAAAGACAACTTTACCATGGAGGTGAGGGTGGCGACGCCGGCCATGAGGGAGGTGGTGGCAGCCCAGCGGCGGCGTGTGAGGATGCCGTAGAGTGTGGCGACGGCGAGCGGCCATTGGAAAGCGAGCTCGAGGTAGACGAGGCCGCGGAAGAACCCGGGGGGCTGGGCTACGAGGTAGTCGCCGAACTCGGCGGCGTACCAGCGCTTGAGTTCCAGGAGCGGCGCCGGGTAGAGGCTGTGTGGGAGGACGGACTGCGCGTCGATCAGCGGCGCCGCGACGGCGATGGTCAGGGAGAAAACCGCGACAAGCGCGTCCGCCGCTGCCGAGACGACGCCCATTGCCCCCGCGCGCTCGCCGGCGGATCTGCTAATGCTATCGCTAGCGCTTCGGCGGCGACTGCTCCGGGAATGGGATGGGATCTGGAAACTCGAGTTGGAGTTTGGATTTGAATGGGATCTTCTCGAGCGGACACGCCCCCCTCATGTGGGACTTTTTCTTTTCTTTTTTTTAAAAAAATTTGGATCGAGGAGCCTGTCAATAATTCGCGAGGGGTAAAATTTCCAGCCCCATCGCACTGAACGTCATTAATCCTCACAAGAATTTTAAGTCCCTACATGAACTTCTAACAGAATTAACAACATAAGCCAGTAACCAGATCAACAAGACCGTCAACTCATCATTAAAAATAGATCTGCTATGTAATTCATAAAAATAACATAGCAACACTACTAGATTGCGTAGCCACAAAAGTAAGAGTGCTCCGCAGGAACGCAAACAACAATACTTGGGCTGAACTAGACATGGCTTTGACATTAATTTTGTCTTTGGTGTTGTTTTGGTTAGGTCTTATTTAGTTTCCTTCAAAATTCCAAAATTTCATAAGATTCTCCGTCACATTAAATTTTTAGATGCATGCATAGAACATTAAATATAAGTAAAAAAAATTAATTATACAATTTACCTGTAATTTGTGAGACGAATCTTTTAAACCTAGTTACTCTATGACTGGACAATAATTATCAAATATAAATGAAAGTGCCACAATATTTTTTTTTCTAAAACTTTTCACAATCAAATACAGATGAGTGGAACAGAAAATGAAATATAATATAAAACAATACATATGAAAGAACATAATAAAAGATATATTACATCTTACACATTCCGCTCTATGGTGGCTGCTTATTTGGTATATCATGTCAGATCTATTCGCTAATGGAAGGGGTATGAACCTACGGTGAACCACTTAAAAAGTTAACGGATCCAAAAATACAATTGAAAGTTGGTGGACTTAGATGACACACCACTAAAAAAAAATGGACCCAAGATTACATTTTAAAAAATGACACACTACCAAAAATTAATGAATCTAAAAATACAATTTGAAAGTTGATGACCTAAATAATATTTAACTCTTTTTTTTCTTCTAAACACCTATTTCCAAAACAGTTTTATAGGTGAAACTTTTTTTTACTTCCATCACAAAAAGATGAGTTGAAATAAAGCTAAAAAAGTAACTTATCTCATTTTCATCTACTATTTTATATAATCATTTTATCCCTTGTTCCATCATGTGACGTTGTTTTGCCAAGCAATTGTTTTAAAACAATCTAGCTTCAATAAGAAAGCTACTTATTATGAAGCTATTTTTTTTATAAAAAAAAAAGCAGCTTAATTGTTGAAGCTATTGGAATTAAAGTTGAGAAGACGAAAAGATGTATTTCTTACTGAAAACATGTATGCAATTACAATTTGAAATTAAATAAAAATTAGCCTGCCTTGGGAGATGACACAAGCGCAGTCAAACTTTCTCGACTTTGACTAGGTTTGCACAAAATACTCCACATAAATTTATTATAAAAGTATTCAATGTCCTATCTAATGATATATATTATAAATATTTATATTCTTTATATATAATTGATCAAAGTTGAAAAAAGTTTCACTTCTCTATAAGCAAAAATGATTTCTATTTAGAGACAAAGGGTATATGCATGCGAAATACATAATGAAGCTGCTTTCAGTTTCCAGCAAATTGCAAACATACAATAACTTTGGAAGATCAATGAAGTTAACAGATCTTCAAAAAAAAAGAGGACTATACTAATAGCAAGCATGCGCTCACGATTAGCTTAGCCGCACTGGAAAGTTGTCATTTCAGGATTCTTGAAGCACCACACAATGATAAAAGGAGAACACGGGATAAGTCGATTCCACACACCCATCTCAGTTTCCAGATATGAGATATGGAGCATAATATATACACGTTGATGCTGCTAAATTTTCGAAATTCTAATGCTAGTGTGCAAGCACCGCTAAGGTGCGAACAATAGCCGCGATCAACTGGTATAGCCACCAAAATGTCCACAATGGACATAACAAAGACAAACAGGTGAGACGAAACCCAAAGTGAGACCCAGCCAGCAAAAGGCTTAACATAGTGGCATCAGGTAACAAACTAATGAATTAACTTGTTTGCTTGACACAAGGTACAGTTAACCACCAAAATAAACAATCCACTACCACAGCTTTGTCAACAGCGCACTGCAGAGAACACAAAATGAATAGTTAACAATAGCTGATGAAGTGTCATATGTTCAATCATGCTAAACTGCTCTATTCAAATTCATGAGACATTGTCAAAATCATACCTTCACTTTTCATAGTGCCAAAATCCTCTATCAAATAGTCAATGTTTCACTTCGTTTTTTTGACCAGTAAAACTTCAGGTAGTGATGCAGGATCAAGTTCCCAGTAACCACAAAGATTGTCATTTTCATTTGTCAAGCGGAAGGCAGGAATCTGATGAGAGAACATAATCAATGTCACTCCTTGCTATTATCATGGAGCTCCTGGATTCACCTTTCTGCTCTGGCATGAATACTGTGCTAAAGCCCTCCACTTTAGTAAGACATGACACTGATATATTAACATCAGAAATCTCCATGACCTCAACCAGAAAATATTCACATCTACTGTAATCTTCAAAGCTCCATGCACGGCTCCAGTTCTTGTATATAGCCCATACCTGGCCAGTACATGGAAGGATTTCATATTTTTTCCCTTTACCCATCAGCATCACCTCCATATTGTGAGAGAAGACTTCTAGACAATCATAGGTTTCACTTTGCCTGCTGACTTCAAATATTCCACAGCCAATAGACAAACCATCTTGTGTCAAACGCTTCTCCACTTGTTCACATGGACAGTGCTCAAGCCACTTTATGTGAATTCTTAAGTCTTCTGAATCGACGCTCTTTATTAAACCATAGTACTTTGGGAACTTGTCAGTATCACAATACAGTGCCCAAACTTGCCCTTTCTTGAATTTGTCAAATGATCTCAAACTAGTGAAGTTGCAAAACACCGTATCAGGGTAACAAAAGCTAGTTGGAGATTCTGGTGGAGAGCTATCATTCCACCCATCACCACAATGATCAATCACTGAAGCTTCTGAGACATTATCTTGTTCAATCTTTGTATTCTGATCCAATTCCTCAACTTCATCCTTCACATTTGTACCAGTACCATCCTGACTCTGTTTGGTCTTTCCAACTGGCACTTGACAAGAGCTAGTAGATGAAATGTTACATGGAGTGTTACCATCTCTGGTGCTCATAAAACTGCTGTCGAAGTTCACAGGAGTAAATGCTTTCTCCAAATCAGAAGGTAGTGATGCAGTATCCAGCTCAAGAGCACCATTTGGGATATGTTGCCTGTTAGTTTCTGCCAACCTATGAAAAGGGATGCTGTGTGAGAAACTAAGGGTGTTGCTACTAGGTATTAGAAATGGTGCTTCATTGCTTGATCGAACAAATAAGCTGACAAAACCTTTAATCTTTACCAAGGGGATCACATTAGTGCCTAAACCCATAGCAAAGTCTGAGGTGATTTCAACAATATCATAATCATAATGTCTATGATCATCGCAATCTGAAATCCACTTGATGTCCCATCCCCTTAAAAGTGCCCAAACTTCACCTTTCTTGGGATAAATCTCATATCTGTTCCTCTTCCTTCCTTTTGTCCAAGAAACAACATGAGAAAACATCTTAGTATCTTCAGTCAAGAGTGTTCTTCCAAGTCTGAAATTTCCACAAGCAACAGGCAGCTCCTTAGAACACCATTCCTTCTCAGCATCACACAAAGGATCATGTTCTAGCCATGTGAACTGCAACATGAAGTTTGGAGAGTAAACCTGCTTAATTCGAGCATAGTATCTTGGCATGCCATCAAGATCATCATAAATTGCCCATATCTGATCAACTGTGAATCGATCTGCATCCCTGTTTTTTTCAAAGTCGTAGAAGTCTGAATCTGGACATGAAACTGTAACATTGCAGGAACTATTGTCCACAGATTTACCAGCAGCATCGCTTCCACTTCCAGAACTTGTAGTTTGGTGTTTTCCTTTTGTTCCTTGCAACGCATCGTGATTTGAGCCACTGATCACTTCTTTTTCATTTGTCATCTTCTCTTTGCTTGAAATACTATGTTTCTGCTGGCTTTTTGCTTCAGCAACTTCATTTTCTGTTGTATGATCACTTCTGCCACCAGTGTAGGAAGAATGTTCTTCTCTTATCCTTTTCTTTGCAGGAGAATCAGGAAGATGATCGCTAACCTTTCTAGACCCATCAGACCCATCTTCAACAATGACATTTCTCTGCTGGCTTGCTGTACAAGGATGCTGCCCAGATGTTTTATCTACACTTTTGGCAGTAAGAACATCTTTCATAGCAACCTGGCTACCATTTATGGCAACAGGATGACTGGATCCTGTAGCTACCTCCTTTCCTTCATTTGCTCGTTTACTAGATGAACTTTATCAGAATTCACAACTGGTGATTTTGTTCTATCTTCACCATTTTCATCATTGAATGGTCTCGTAATCTTTTCTCTATTACAAGCCCAGCTTCAGCTGTAAGGTTACTATTTGCAGTTGCATTATTGTTTGGGAAGGCTGCCCCTCGAGAACTCGCTACATTCTTTGATTCTGAATTGAAAGGGGGCTTTGTAGATTGCTGCTGGGTAGTGACAGACGCATTCTTATCCACAACTTTCAGAGATTGCTGTTGATGGTCAGTGACGGGAGTTTGATGATCATTGACAGTGTTTTGCTGACCAGGGGCCCTTTGGTAGTGGTGTTTTTGGTCAGATACACGTGTGGGTTGACTCGGAGGACACATTTCCTGTTGCATACCAGATCCACCCCATGGATGAGAATTTGCCACATTGTTTGGCCCTGAACTGAAAGGGAATTTTTGTGATTGTTGTTGCTGGTTAATGTCTGGAGTTTGCTTACCAGAGACATTCCGAGGTTGCTGTTGCTGGTTGGGGACAGGATTTTGATGGCCAGTGATAGGATTTTGCTGAGTAGGGACACTCTGGTAATTGTGTTGTTGGTTGGCAACGTGTGTCCAGAACATTTGGTGTTGCATCCATGGGTTTGATGCTTCCACTCTGACAGAAGGTTTCTTAGACAAATCATAAGCAAGGAAGCTCTTTGAGCAGATCTGGCACCAGAGAACTTTCATCAACAAACTATATGGATACTGGTATTTGGTTCCGCAAGTCAAGCAAATGGTCCAGAAAGTTGAATATCCAGCATCAGTGTTCTCCTTATTGGCCCTCTTAGCAACATAATCAGTTTTCTTTGATGGCCGTCCACGCTTCTTTGGTACAGATTTTGGAATAACTGATTTCCTTTTTGAGTCATGACTTGAACGTTTTACTTTGTCTGTCAGTATCATGTGAGCTTCTCCAATTAGCTTAAAGGCAGCTTCAGCACCCACAAACTTGTTCTTATCTGGGTGGAGTAAGAGAGCAAGTTTGCGGTATTGTTTCTTGAGTAACATGTCATCTGCAGTTGTTTCCACTTGAAGGATACCATACCAGTTAGTCTCCCATTGATCTTAACAGCAGCACAGCAATGAACTTCACAAACAGTTAACAGCTGAGAAATATTTTCAAGGGCAGGGAAAAGCCTTTGAGCCTTAAGGGCGATCCTTTTAGCACTAGCATAGTCTGCTTCTTGCAGCTTTACCACAGCTAAATCCTTAGCCCTTGAAGCTTCTTCCTTGTTACACTCCATTCTGATGAACTGCCAAAGAGGGATTGGTTATTAATCTTGTGGAGTATTCTAACAGCAAAGTATATTGGTTGTGTTCATCAATATCCTACATAAGCAATAAGAGACCAGTTATGTCATATAATTGGAACATTCAATCCAACATTCAATCCAGTGTGATGTATTCACTTTAGAACATACCAACTGGGTATGAAAGAGTAAAAGTATATAATTTCAAAAATAGCATTGCAAATTAAATTTCTTCTAGAGAATAAAGTCCTATACTTTTGTAAGTAATAAGGAGAATATCAATAAAACACAGCGGAAAAATGTTGATAGTTTCTATTAATATTGTGATTTGTTTATTGAACAAAAGAGAATGGACTATGCGAGTTCTAGCTCCTGTCTTTGCCATGTGAAATCCTACTTTTCCAATTTATTTTTATTTTTCTTCATTTTGTTGAATTGTATTGCCTACCCTCATCTGGTTAGTGCAGTCCACTCTTAACACATTTCACTATTTAGTGGAACAAGAATTGATGAGACTTGATCCTTTATAGACTTATATGTTTTGTCTTTGTATTATTCTGTCAGATTTTAACAGCTCTCAGCACATTGAGATAATTGTGGAATATAATGTCTTGTTGCACATCCTTTCTTACTTGTTTCCTGAAAATAGCAACTAGCCATGAGAACAAGCCCCTCTTGAACCTACTGCTTTCCAAGCCTCCTTTATGAAAAACAGAACATAAGCATATTCATATCCATTTTGCCTGCCTTGTTACGTTTCATCTGAAATCATATAATTCCAGTATTCTAACGTTTTACTTTCATACATAATCCTATAGCAGGCAACCTAAAGTATGTTAAGAACAGATCTTGAATACTTTGAAGAATCACTGGTAACAATATGCTTTTGCCCTGGTAATCTGGAACACCAACTAGAGCAATCAATTTGATGATTTAATAACAAAAGATGCAGATATATGAAAGAATGAACTGAACAAGTGTAGATAGTTGGACTAATGTGATATTCCTTTACTGCATTGATGCACTGAGACATACAAACTGACAAGTGCTGTATTCTCAACTATGATGAAATTTACAAGGAAAAACCAAAAAATATTAGGGAAATGAAACGTCATATCCATTCTTGTTTGCCAAATAACATCTCTTTGATAGATGTCCCATTACTTCAGTTTATGTAAATGGGCCAACACCAGAAACAATAAGGAGTACAAACACATACTGTGCTGCAAACAGAATATGGATAAAGTAGTGTTTTAATATAAAGGAAAAATCAAATCAGCACATTTTCGCTCTCGAGTGTACAGAAGGAGACTTGTACAGCATTTACCAATTGGGCAACAGTGGTTTTTTCCTTGCCAGAACTACAACCAACAGTGGTTTTTCCCTTGCCAGAACTACAACCAACAAAGAACCTTTCATAATGTCATATCCAACTCCTAAGAATCTAGCAGAACTTAATTGCCTTAACTTTGCCCACTGTACAACAACCTTATAGCACTTTGAAATTCAGCAAGATTTCAGAACAAATCTACATGAACCTAAATCCACTAAGGGAGTAAGGGCTGCATAGTTTCCCCCAGAAGAAGACATCAAACAATATAGGTCGCCACTTCTCTCAGTAAATCCAGTATGATCAACAAAAAACAAACATGAAATCCAGATTTTCTGGCGGCATTTTAATTTAGCAGGTGTGTAAAAAATCCAGAACTACGAAATTTGCAGAGAGAAAAGCAATAGCTACAGGGATGGGGACTGGAGAAGCATACCGTGCAGTAGACAGTGAAGGCGATTGATGGCAGACGGTGGAGTGGATGCTGGCGACTTCTTGTTGCATGCAGACTGGCCATACAATGAAAACACAATCATAAGAAATGCACTAATGTATGCAGAACAAAACTATAGTGAAAACACAATCAATGAGACATTCATTTTTTTTTTTGGCATTGATGTGCTGGCAGATACAACAAAGGGCTATTACAGGTTTCTCTTGATGAAAATTTACATAAAAAACTAAACAAAGATGGGAAATAAATGTCACATTTATTCTTGTTTTCTAAATGACACTCCATTTTATCGTAACAAACTTGATTTTGGAATGCGCCGTTGCACACAGGCAAAACAGTACAGCACTCTAAGTAGCAAGCAATCCAAACACATGTTACGCTGGAAACAGGCAATTCAAACGGTCAAACCCACGAGTTTCGGCCAGCGTTCATCCCCTTCAAGTTGAAATCCGACCATTTAAATGTTAGTAAAGTGAGACTCAGAGTTGTGCTGCTAGGGCTGAATTGCCTCTAGTCTTTGTTCCCCTTTATATACACTAGAGCTCAATAGAGCTTCTTGGGATACAAGTTTGCTTCAAGAGCATATTCCTAATGCTGTAAAGTAAAGCTAGCCTAAAGCATAAAGCAACTGTCCAAAAACTGAAAAGGACTAACAACTAAAGTGCTCTAGTAGCCAAGGCTTATCTATCAATTCTCCCCCTAAGCCTTGCTTCAGCCAGTCTTGATGATCTTCTTGAGCCCAATCTTGCTTCTCATGGTTTCAAACTTGGTTCTTCCAAGTGACTTGGTGAGAATGTCTGCAAGCTGCTCATTTGTACCGATGTGATCTGCCTTGATGCTCCCCTCATCCATGCAGTCTCTGATGAAGTGGAACTTGGTCCTTATGTGCTTGCTCCTGTCATGGAACACTGGGTTCTTGGTAAGTGCAAGTGCTGACTTGTTGTCCACCTTCAACTCCATAGTTTTCACTCTCCTTCCTAGCAAATCAGCCAGCAACCTTGATAGCCATAGTGCCTGAGTTGCTGTTGTAGTCATGGCCACATACTCAGCCTCACAGCTAGAGAGTGCCACTACCTTCTGCTTGACAGACTGCCAACTGACCAAGCTGTTGCCCAGGAAGAAAAGGCAGCCAGTTGTGCTCTTGCTAGAATCAATGTCTCCAGCAAGATCTGAGTCACAATAGCCCAAGAACCTTGCTGAATTTGGTGCCTTGGTGAAGTAGAGGCCATAGTCAAGGGTACCAGCCAAGTACCTGAGAATTCTCTTGACTGCCATTTGATGTCCAGTGGTTGGTCTCTCCAAGAACCTGCTTACAAATCCCACTGAAAAGGCCAGGTCTGGTCTAGTGTGGACCAAGTACCTCAAGCTTCCAACCACTCTTCTGTATTGTGTTGGATCCACTTCTTCTGTTGTGCTCTCCTTGCTCAGCTTCAATCTTTCTTCCATTGGAGTGGCAGCAGGGTTGCAATCGGCCATGCTCCCTAACTCCACAATCCTCTTGGCATAGTGGCTCTGCCTCAGAGTGATCCCACTACTACCTTGCTGCACTTCTACTCTAAGATAAAAGCTGAGTAACCCAAAAGCACTCATCTCAAAGATGGACTGCATCTCTGTCTTGAAAGCTTCACTTCTTCTTCCTTGACTCCAGTGATGATCAAGTCATCCACATAGACTCCAACCAGTAGAACAGAGCCATTTGAGCCTCTTCTGTAGATGGCAGCTTCATGCTTACTTTGAACAAACCCATCTTCTTCAAGGTTGAGTTCAGCTTTGCATTCCATGCCCTGGGTGCCTGCCTCAGCCCATACAGTGCCTTGTGGAGTCAATAGACTTGTCTTCTTCTCCTTGGACAACAAACCCAGATGGCTGCTGCACATAGACCTCCTCCTTGAACTCTCCATTGAGGAATGCCGATTTGACATCCATGTGATGGACCTTCCATCCTTCTTGAGCAGCCAAGGCTAGCAGCAGCCTGACTGACTCCATCCTTGCCACAGGGGCAAAGGCGTCCTCATAGTCAATCCCTTCTTGCTGCACAAAACCCCGAGCCACAAGCCTTGCCTTGTGCTTGATCACAGCACCCTCCTCATTCTTCTTCAGCTTGAACACCCATTTCAGAGTGATTGGCCGATGACCAGCTCGGGTGTGGCACCAGCTCCCAGGTGCCATTACGCTCAATAGCGCCCAGCTCTTCCTCCATCGCAGCTTGCCAAGCTGGATCATCCTTCGCTTCTGCGTAGGTAGTCGGCTCGCCCGAGCAGGAGAGGTACAACTCGGCGAACAGCCTCTGAGCCAGCGGTGGGGTGGCCTCATCCCCGATGAGGTCAGTGATGCGGCGGGTAGCGCAGTGGCTCACTGCCATGGTAGGCGTCCACCCTTTCTTCATCGTCCTCCAGGGGAGTCACGTGCTCGACCCGAGGACTAGAGCCGCTTGCCGCTGCCGATGGTGCCGCTGCCGATGAGGGATCCTCTGTTCCTCCTCACCTTGTGACGGCTCCGGTGTATTGAAGCGCGACGGAGGAGTTGGCGATGGTGATGCCGATCTGGGAGCTCCAGGCACCACCTCTTCCCAGGGAAAAACACGGTAAAGTCGCTGCCGCCTTTCCCGAAATGCTTGCCGCTGCCGAGCCGGGCCCACCGCGCCCTCGTCGAACACGACATCGCGGCTGACGCCACCCGGGGACACTGGATCGTAACCTTGTGGGCCCTTTCGCGCCCTCCCATACCGATGAACACCCCCTCGCCCGTCATCCAACTTGCGGCGGGGTCGGGCCCGGGGTTAGGCACACACCAAAAACCCCTTTGAGGTGGGCCCAAATTTGGCGACGCCATCCATGCCTCTAGGGGGTGATCCCCCGTGCCCGCGGGGCACGACAAAAGGCCCGCCATCATCACGGCCTCCCCCCAAAATTTTCCGGGTAACCGCGCGCTTAGCAGAGCTCGCCCATGGCCACCACCGTCTAATTCTCCCGCCACGACCCTATTCTACGGGGGATGGGGGGCACTGAATGCCTTTTGTACTTTAAGGGCCTAGGAGCGAACCGACGACGGTGAACGCCGCCATTTCCGTCCAAACCTTTGAGCGCGCCGCCCTCCACCTCTGCTCACCTTGATGCCTTGAGCCTCCCCACACATCCTTGGCGGCAACAAGTGCCGTCCAATGAAGGGGGGGGCGTCGTCCACCAATAAGGGATGTTATCGGTTTCCCCCGAGGTCGCCGGCGTCACAGTCCGCAGAGGCGCCGTGCCCATTCGTCTCCTCACGGTACGCCGTCGCGGAGGAAAAGCTCGCCGCTTCCCCTTGGTGGGGACGCAGAAATCACAGACCTGCTCCGCTGGTCGATCTTGGGGATCCCACGGGCCATCTCTCCTCTCTCAGACGCCGTGTGCATCGAAATGCAAATGGCAGCCCCTCGTGCCATTGTCATCCTTTCTCCTTGCGCAAGCGAGACAAACGCCACTTCCAAGGGGAAGGATTAAGGGGGTAGCCCTCAGAACCTTGGGCAGCAACGACCGTTTCTCCCAGAACCAGCCTCATTTTCGTTTTCCACCTTGGAGCCGCCTTCGTCCACTCCCCCAAACTCAATCGAGTTCGGGGGCAGGGGAAAAAAACACCCGGAACACCCATGCTCCCGGTCTTTCTGGAAAAACGATGGTCCGCCCGCGGATTCCACCTGGGGCCGTCCCCAAAGTGCCGTGCCGCGGACGCCTGTTCAATCGGGGGAAGAGCTCCCCCCGTCTGGGTGCTTGCTCCGCTTCGAGGGACCACCTCCTATCTTCTCTTCTTCTTCACGCCCGAGAAAGGCCCCGCCCTTCTCCTCCAAGTGACTTCTTGTGCACCAAAAGAGTAAGCCACGCACCTTGCCACCACAACACATTGTCCTTGAACACCGCCGTCCTCCTTCCACTCGCACGCCCAGCGTACCCCCCACCGCCGCCCAAACCTCCCCCCTTATCACCTCCTCGCCCCACGGCACCCCCCCCCGCCGCCCCCCGGCCTCCCCGCGCTCTCGGCGTGGCAGCGGCAAAACCCCCCGTGGCCCCCAACCATATTTTAGGCAGTGTTCGGCCCCCCTTGCACCCGGGGGGCCCCGTCCCGCGGCCCGCCGCGCCTCGGCCCCGGCGCCACCCCCCCCTGAAACCCCTTTCCCCCCCGACCACCTGCTGCCGGGACCGAGCCATCCATCACAGCGCCCTTCTTCCCCTTCCAGCCTCTCTCCACGCCCTCAATGTACATCACTTCCTCCGACGAGATGGCCCACGATGCTTCTCTTCGCTCACCACCGCCTTGACCTCCCGTCACCTCCTCGAGCTCCCCAAAGTCGAGGAATTGCTCGAGGCACGACGATCGCACTACTTTGCCGGCACCGTTCGAAAAGGGACTTCCCACCATGCGCGCCTCGGTGATTCCCACCCGTGGATGACAATTGCTGATCGAGTCGACAGACGGACAAAGTCGTCGACTTGTTCATCGGGCTTAATGTTAGGGTTTTCCCTCCCGGCGAAGTCGCGCGCGTCGCCCGTCGGACCTGTCCACTCGATCCTTGCTGCAGCAAGGCGTCCCCCCTCCTTCGCCGATCCTTGTCCCCTGAGGGGCCCTTCCCTTGGCACGCACCCGATCACCCGACGCCCCCCAAAACGTCCTAGGACCAAAACCCCCCCCCCCCCCACATGCCCCGCCTGAAACCCAACTCATAGCGGGCCACTCATGGGTTGGCTTGTCCGATCGGGCCCCCCGTCGCCCGTCGTGTAACCACCCTGTCCCCGACTCATGCGCCCCCGTCGGGGCCACCCGCCAAATCGAGGGAACGAAGGGGCGCCGACCCTCCGATCGCCCTCTCAGAGCCTGGCCCCTTTCTCCCCCCCCCTCCCCCCCTCTACACGATCCCCCCCGCTTCCCCTTGCGGGGTCCTCGCCCCTGCTCGCTCCTGCAAGGGGGGCTTCCGCCGGGATCGCCCCCCCGCTGCTGTTTTCCCCCTGCACCACAGAAAAAACCGGCCCGGGGAGCGCCCTCCCCCCCCCGGGGTACCAGGTACCATCCTGGGGGGCCCAAAACCCTTTGGGGCCTTTGGGGGGCGGCGCGGGGCGCCTGCAAAAAAATGGCGGGGTGGTGAAAAGGGGGGGTTTTTTTCTCTAGCAAACCAAAACTCCGCCCCCAATTGTTAAAATTTTTAAAACTCAAGTTTGCTCAAAGGCAAATTTTGTCTCTATTTTTTTTTCCCCCCTTTAATACATTTAAGAAATTGAGCTTTTTAGAAAAAATTTGCTTTAAAAAAAACCCTAAGCAAAAAGGGAAAAAAGAAAAAACATAAAGCAAATACCCCAAAAAACTAAAAAGAACAACAAAGTACGGGGCTTACCCACTTTAAAAAGGGGGGTCACGAGAAACCCCCCCCCTTTTTTCCCCCCCTTCGGGGGGAAAAACCCGCACGAGCCCGAAAAAAAGGGTTCCACCCCTTTCCCGCTCCCCCCAAAAAAGGGGAAGGGAACGCAAAGACAGAAGGGAAAACGCACGCACGCCGCCCCCCGGCCCGCGGCGCGCACCAAAACGCAAAAAGACCTGGGGGTTTCCCCAAAAATTCCCCCCCACGACTTTTCCGGGGGGGCGACAGGGGGGCGGCCCGGCCCCCTAAAAAAAAAGACTCGCGGAGAAAGAGGGGAGGAGCACGCCACGGGGGACCGGAACCACCGGGGGGTCCCCGGGGGTTACCGGGCCGCCACGCTCCCCCCGGGGCCGGGGGGGGGGGGTGGGCCCGGGGGGGCCCCGGGGGAGTCGGGGCCCCGTGCTTGGGTTTTTGAGCCAACCTTGTTCGCCGCCCCCCCGCGCCGCCCGCTTTTCCCGATTTTTTCCCTTTTTTTGAAGCAGATACGGGGGGGGGGGAAAGGGGGTTTTTGCCGTTTTGGGGGGGGAGTAAATCCGGTGGCGCGCACCCTTTCCCCAAAAAACCCCAAAAAAAATTTTTTCCCCTTTTCCCACCGCCCCCAGCCCGCCACACCTCTTTGCCACCCTTTTTTACGAAAAAAGGGGGAATGGGGGGAAACAAATAATTTTTGATTTGCAAAAAAAATTTGTTTGAATTTTAACTTAAAATTTAGCCCAGAAATTTTGGGGGGAAGCCAAAAGACTTTCCAAATCCTTTCTTAACTTTTGTTTTTTGGGGTTTTAAAAAAAAAAAAAACATCCCCAAAAAATGGGGGTCTACTCCCTAACCTTTTAGAATTTGAAAAAAAAAATAAATTTTTTTGGGAAAAAGTTAAAACCCCTTCCAAACGCCACTCCCTAACCTTTTAGAACTTAAAAAAATCACTGGGTTTTTCCCTAAATTAAGCGTTTTCCAAAAACCACAAATCCATCCTAAGGGGGAAAGGGGCGGGAAAAAAATAAAAGGGGAAAAAAAATTTTTCCCCAGCAAATGAAAAAAGAGAAAATAATATATATATTTTGGGGGTTTGGGTAATTTAAAATAGTACAGATTTCGAAAATAAAAATTTTTCTTATTTTTTTTCTATTTTATGAGGGGGTTTTAGAAACTCTAAAAATCTTTTTTTTTCTAATACATTTTGGGGGTAAAAACCCTAGAAAAGGGAAATCTTAATGCTCGGGGTATGCTTTTCTTGTTTTGGGCTATTTTGGGGGAAGTTTTAAAAGGGGGGGGGAATGACAAATTTGATTTTAAAAAAACTTTAATTTTTAATTTTTTCAAAAAAGGGGGGGTTTGAAACTGGGCCCCCTCCACGTTTTTCAGCTCGCTCCGGGGGTTTTTTTAGTAAACGGGTTTAAAAATCCACACACAAAAAACCCCCCAAAAAAAAAGGATTTAAAAGGGGACCTAAAAGTACTTCCAAACCCTTTTTTTTGGGGGATCACGATTTGCAAGCAAATTTGGGGATCCAAACAGCCCAAAGAATTTTGTTTTAAATTTGACGTCTAATTTTTAGTTTTTTATTACGAAAACTTTTGGATCCATAAAAATTATTATTATAATATAGACCCCAAAGGGGGTTTTTTTTTTAATTTTGAATTCCTTTTTATTTTAATAGCTAAAATTTTCTAGTCCCCCCCCCAAAACAAAAACCGTTGTTTCCTTTTTTTTATTTTTGCAACATTTAAACCCCTTTTTTTCCCAAAAATTTCCTCCAAAATTTTTTTTTATTACAGATCATATTCACACCACGGGGGGTTAAGTGGGTTAAAATATTTAAATATGGGAAAAATTCCCAATCCTTGTCAAAATTTGTCTAGAGAGGACAACTCCAACAAAAAAAAATTTGGGGTAGAAAACGGCCTAAAAAATTTTTAGGCTCCAAAGGGGGAAAAATTTCCCAAAAAAAACCCCTTTTTAAAAATACTCTCTATTTTTTTTAAAAAAAAAGCTGCACATGCTAAACTTCTTTGTGCAGGGGGAACCTCAATCGCCCCGGCCCCAGGGGGCCATGGGGGGCTACCAGCCAAAAATTCAGCTAATGAATAATCAATACTTCTAATAAGCTGCTTTTAGTTTTAACTGGGTTTTTGGGGAAAACCCCGGGTCTTTGGGGTTCCAAAAGATTTAAATTTTGAGGGGGGGGGGGGAAAAACGATCAACTAAGTTTGGGAAAAGGGTTTTTTTAACCCCAGTATAACGAAAGTGATCTTATTTTTCCCGAATAATCTATTAGATATTGGGTGTTTAGCTCAAAAAGGTTTTAAAAAAAACACTCCAAGAAAACTCTATCAAAAAACCCCTTTAATTACTACTAAAAACAAGGGGTGAGAGCTAAAATTTTTTTAGAACACCTAATTACTTAAACCCCGTTTTTTATCAAAAGAAAACCCAAAAACTAGTTTTTCAGATCTCACATTTTTGGGGAAACCAAAAAACTTTTTTTTTCAGAAAGGTAAACAGGAAATTTTTTTGTTTTGCTCAAATTTTTAACAGGACCAAAAAACCTTTGGGGGATTTTGAGCATGTTTGGACAACAAAAAAATTTTTTTCAATGTTTAGGTTTTTTTGAAAAACTTTTTTTTAAAAAATTTCCCCCAAAACTTTTTTTTTCCCCTCTCCCCAAAATAAATGAATAAACTAAAATGGGAGTTTATCATAGCCCCTCTTTCCCCCCCTTTTTCCCTCTCAAAATTAAACATAAATTATTTGAAGCTTTTTTTCCAAATTTTTTTCAAAAATTTTAAATTCACCTAATTATTCAAAGCTATTTCTAAAAAAAAAGAGCGGGCCCAAAAAAAAAACCCTTTTAAATTTTTTAAGTAAAACCCAAAAATTTTTTTAAAAAATAATTTCTAATCCAATAAATTTGGGGGAATTTCAAAAAAAGCAACCCGATTTTAACCCTCCCAAATTTTTTCCCAGATTTTGCCCTTTAAAAAATTTTTTTAACCAAAAAACCTTTTTTTTTAAAAAATTTCCTTGCCTACACCACCAAAACCCTTTTTTTTTTTTTTAATTTTAAAACCCCCCCAATTTCCCGGGGGACATACAGACACTTTCGCGCAAATTTTTAAAATAGTTCGAGAAAATCTCTGGAACTTTTTTTTTTTTAAAAGAGTTTCTTTTATCAAATTGGAAAATTTAAAAAAAATTTGGGAGTTTTTTGAAAAACCCCTGAGAACATATCAACAAGGTAGGGGGAAAAAAATTTTTAATTTGTGATTAACAATAATTCCCAAAATTTAAAAGGGAAATTTCTGAAATTTTTTTCGTCCAAAATATTTGGACCCAAAAAAATGTCTTTTAGGGGGCCGTTGTCCCAAGGGGGACCCCCAGATCCAATTGGCGTTGCCTTCCCTCCCAAAAATTTCCCCAGCCTTTCGTTAAAAAAAAGGGGGTCCAGGAATTATTTCAATTAATAAACTTATAAAAATTTTTATACCTTCAAACTAAATAGATGACTTTTGGGAATAATGAAAAGTCAAATTTGACTTTTGGGGGAAAAAAATTTTGGGCTTTAAATTTATATCCTAAAATAAATTTTTGATAAAAATTTTTTTTAACAAATCCTAAAAAATTAAAGTATTTATTAAATTTTTTATATAAAAAATTTTGGGGTTAAAATTTTTTTAAAAACTGACCCCTTTAACAACTTTTATTTTGGGGGCCGAGTAGTTAGCACCAAACCCGGGGAAAAGGGGGGCCCGGGTTTTGGGCGACTGGGGAAAAAGGGGACAGCCGCGGTTGGGCTCCATGCCGCCGCTCGCCACCTCCACACCGGCGCCTCCCCCCCACTCCCGGGGGCCCCGGGCCGCCCCATGCCGGCACTCCCCCTGCCGCCACCAAATTTTTCCCCCCCCCGCCAAACCCTCTCTCACCTCTTCCCCCCCACCCGCAATCAGGATGACACGGCGGCGCCGAGGGGGAAACCCCCCCTGCGGGGGGGGGGACAAAAGGGGGCCGGGGGCCCCCCTTTTTTTCCATCAACCGTCCAGCAAGCAGAGGGGGGGGAAGTACCTTTCCCGG
The DNA here is from genome assembly GCA_022036555.1 of Microstegium vimineum. NCBI lineage: Eukaryota > Viridiplantae > Streptophyta > Magnoliopsida > Poales > Poaceae > Microstegium > Microstegium vimineum. The sequence continues at coordinate 18,305,058 of CM039119.1, forward strand.
AAAAAACCATGAATGAAACAACTGATTTTTTTTTTTCCCCTACAAACTATGGGGGGGGAAAAATTAAAAAAAAAATAAGAAAAATGGTTTTTTTCCCCCGCTCTTTTGTTTTAGGGAAAAATTCATTTTTCATTAACACCGGGCGTTCTTTTATACTTCAGAAAACAAAAAAAAATGGGGGAAAAAAAAAATTTTAGCTTTTTTTGAAAGGGGGTTTCAAAAATTTCAAGTTCCCTTAAAAATCGGGAAAATAACAAAAAATCTACTTTCCAAAGTGTTTGGGACAAAAAAAAGGGGGTTTTGGGGGGGGGTTTTAAATAAAATAATTTTATATTCATTACAATGATTCCCCAAATTTTTTTTAAATTTTAACAATGTTTTTGTTACCATAATTTTCACTTCAAAATTCCCCTATGGTCTATACACACAAATTAATATGTCAATCAATATTTAAAAATTTTTTTTCCTCCCCCCTTTTTTAAGGGCTAGCACAAACTTTACAAATAACTTCTTTGGGGTCGTTTTTTGGGGGGCCGGGGAAAAAAACAGAAAGGGGCGTCTAGGGGGCCCGGGGGGCCCCCGGGGTTCCCCGGGTTTCGCTGGGGGGCCGCAAAGCAAACACCCCCAAGTGCCAAGGCTGGTCCATCTTTTAATTTTTTTTTTTTAAGTTTGGGCCGCATTTAAAAAAAAAAAAGCACCAAAAACCTTTTTATACAAAACATATCATTTATACAAAAAAAATGGGGGGGCTAAAACACGTCTTTTTTTTCCAAAAGTTTAAGGATTGATGGGGCCCAAAAACATGTACTTTTTTTTTTTTCCTTCCGCAACCTAACACGAAGTACCAGAGTATTTCGAATGTTTTTATTTTTTAATAAAAATTTTTTTTTTTCTTTTTAAAAAAAGCCCCAAAAAAAATCAAAAAGTTTTATTTTTGGGGGCGGGAAAAGTATTGCGAAATGTGTAACCAGTGCATCCATTGGGTTTTACAAAATTTTTAAAGATGGTTTTTTTGAAAACCCCCAAAAACCCCATTTTTTTAAATTTTAGTGGCCTGAAAATTTTTTTAATCTTAGTTTTTGTATAATTTTTTTAAAAGTTTTTTCTTTGACTTTGTACATAAACCCTTTTTATTTTAAAAAAAATCAATTTCGCTGAAAGGGTTTGGGCCCCCAAATTTTGGGAAAAAAAACCCACCACTTTAAATCCAAAAATTAAATTTTTGGGGGGTTTTCATCGTCAGCAGGGGAAAAAAAAAAATTTGGGTTTTTGGGTTTTTAAAGCAAAACTACTTTCCATTTTTTTTTTGGGCAAAAAAAATTATTATGGGCCCAAAACTCCCAAATTTAATTAAAAAAAAAAAAGTACTCAAACAAAAACACAATTTTTGACAAATTTAGTTTCACATCTTCCGTTTTTAAAAGTTCAGCTGATTTTCCCAGGGGGCCACTAAAACGGTTTTTTCAGGCCCCAAATTAAAACACAATTTCCCCCCCACCACCATGAGTAAAAACGAATTTTAAAAAGGGCTGAAGACCCCCCAAAAAAAAGGGTTCAAATTCACACACCCTTTAAAAAGGGGAAACCAAACGGGAACGGGACCCTTTTTATGATTGCTTAGGGCAAAAATTTTCTCCCCTTTTTTAGCACTTCTTTTTCCTCGCCCCCGTCTTTTTAAAATTCTCATTTCCCTTGCCTCACCTTGATACGGGGGACAGGGGGTTTCTTGTTCCCCTTTTTCCCAACGTATTGCACCTTCCGTTTTTTTTGGCTGAAAAACTAAGCCCCTCCCACCCTTTCCCGAGGAAGAAATTTCTACGTCGCCCATAAAAATTTCCCCTCCCCCTTTCCAATCACCTTCTTAAGAAGCATTCCCCAAATCATCCGTGATTTTTCATTGGGCGGTTTTTGGGACCCAATTTTAAGGAAAAATGCAAACGGGGTTTTGGGGTGCCCCCCTGGACACCCCCCTTTCTTTGGGTTTTTTTATAGCACGCAATTTTTCTCCCCTGCCCTTTTTCCATCGTTGGTCTGGGACCCCTCATCAATTCATCAGTAAAAATACGAAGTGAAAAAAACAATGGCCCCTCACATCCCTCGCTTTCCCAATTTTTTTTAAAAAAGGGGTTTTTGAAAGTTTTTTGCACTCACAACCCAAAGGGGTCGCACTGAGGGAGGAAAATTTCTTTTTTTGTTAAAACATTCTTTCAGCAAACAAGGGGAGTTTTTGGGGGTTTACAAAAAAATACCGGTCATATTGGTGCAAAAACCAGGCAACATTCTTGCATCACTTATTTGACTCCCTTCCTCAACAACACAGCCAGAGCCAACGACCCAATGAAGAAGTGCAGCCTGGTGCGGGAAGCAGCCCCACACTCAATGCTTGCTCCCTCTGGTTGCAGTGAAGGACTGCCACGCGAGAGCCTTCAAGCACACCCTCAGGGATTCTCGAACCAGCCTGATTTATATGGATTTAAATAATGTAAAAGATCAGGCTAAAGGAGATTCAACGACATTGCTCTATTCATGGCCAGCATTTACTACAGTGCCATGTCTAATGACACAATCAATATTTAAAATTATTACTTTATTACCATACAGACATGTATTGTTTGTTTCTTTCCAAAAAAAAGGCAGTGCTGGAAAAAAGTATGCAAACAAATATCATGGACCACAAATCTGATGTACAGGGTTAACTAACTAACAAAAGCGCACATCAATCCATTTTTATTCCGATAACAAAATACATCAATCTGGAGAACCCAAACTTCATCTCTGAACAATCAAAGTTAACAGTTAACTTAAAGTTATAGTATCTCAGTTTCATACCTAACATTCAATCTGTACTACTACACTCCATTAGTGGACCTGAGAATATACAGAGACCTCATGTATGCAATTTCAACATGTTGAGCAAACGGTGGAAGTTTAAATAAATATTTTTTCAACAGAAAAAAAAATAACAGCAACTCATTCAGTATTGAAATCTGGATCAAAGATTGTTAGCGTCATTTCTATTTCTAATACAATAGCATTTCATAAACAAATTTCAATACTATTACCAATATTAGGTGCTTGAATTTGAATGGAGAAACACCTAACAATTCATTTGACTGCTCCAATTGAAGTCAAGTATGGCTATATATATCCCCCTTTTGTATAGAAAAGTTATGTTGCCTCTTGAACTAGATAATGCTTGAACATCACGTTTGAGATTAAACTACTTATTACTTGATCCTAGACCAATAAACGTTATAAAGATGCAGAATGTTGTTCCATGTCTTGAGACTATCACAACACCTTCCAACTTGGCAGACATTATCAAACAGCGTTTGTTTCAGAGAATTTGTGAGTGGTAAGGCACAAGTGCTTGCTAATTCCTAGGGTACTCTAAATGTGACCATTGATTGTTTTGATTTACATGCTAATTCAAATAAAATGACAGAATTTAGCTATGCATCAGTTCTCATCTGTTTAATTGCTCAACCACACTAACATGGCATTGCCAATTACCTTGATCAAACTAGCAAGGGGAGGCACTCGATGCCTCAGGCACGATACCGCTGTTGAGCTCTCCCTGACATGCTCCTCCTGGCTGTTCTCCGGGGTGATCCGAAATCCCCTCTGCCTGAAATTGCAAAAGTATATTTAAATGTTGAATTCGACTGCGCTCCTACAATATTTACAACTCCCAAACCCCAAACTAATGGCTTGAACAACCTGAGTCCATCCTGGGAGTACAGCCTCTCTTGCATGCAGAAGGATCTTGGGACCGAGTTCCCCTTGTCACGTAGCCACCTGCATCGCTCCGGAGACACCCCGAACACGCTGGCGCTGCACGAATTCAAAAGAAACATCAATAATCGGCTCGGACAGAGCATGATCTGGGCACAGATAAGAGAGCAAGGTGGGGTTCCCAGACCCAACAGACCTGGCGCTGGGACCTGGCCGGGATCTCGACTCGAACTCGACGGGAGGCCGAGGAATCCTGGAGGCGGTCGAAGTGACTGCCGACGTGCGGACGTCGTGGCCACCGATCTCCATTCCCAGGCCGCGCCCGCTGGTCGTCGCGTCCGCCATAGCACGCACACCACCGACTTGCGGAGCGCGGCCACACCAGCGCAGCACCTGCCCCTGCCCCGCTGCTCCCTCCCCCCCTTCCCCCGCTTCCCGCACCACCACCCTCGCCGCACCGTTGGAGCTGGCACCCATCATCACCTCAGCCATGTCACTCCTTGCGGTCGGGCACCTCACGCGCTTGTGAGGAGCTGCTGCTGGCTGAGCTGAGCTGAGCCGAGGGAGTGACGGCAGCAACCTCGATTTGGGAAAGCGTGGCATTTTAAAAAACGCAGACAACGCTTTTGTTCTTGCGGTGCGATCTGCGATTTTGAATTGGGAAAGCTCGTGGGGCCCGGCCCACACGAGAGGGAGCTCCAACGCCGGAAATTCAAATGCCCCCAGTTTTGCAGCTGGTACCTGATCTTTACCATATCACAAAAAAACGCCTGCACGGACCGTGTAAGATTAAGATGTTTTACTTATAAATTATTTTGAAAGATTAATAGTTTAATAACGAACATAAACAGGTGTTTCATTTCAAAAATTACAATGTTCATCTCTTAGAATAGAAGTCATTCTCGCCTTCCTGAAAAGTCAACATATTTTGACTTTGGCTAATTATATATATAAAAAATATTAATATTATAATACATAATTAGTATAATTAATAATCATTGAATAACTGGAATGTTCTATTTTGAATGCAAATTTTGGTATTTTTGCAAAACAGAAGGATGTTATTGACAAAGATATAAGTTGAAACACAACATCAAACAAGTGAACCAAAATCTTTTTGGGTTTCATAATAACCTATATGTTGTTTGCACCCAACCCTATCCAATTTAATTTGACAAAATTAGAAACAGAACACAACATCAATCAAGTGAACTAATATCTACTGAAGAAATTATGTGGCATACATACATTGCTATATGAATTATAGGTATAGCACTTCATCAGCTCTCTGCTCTCCTATGGTGTGATCCTATTGGTGCAAAGTATGTGTCATCCAATACTGCCTTTTATACCAGGATAAAACATATTGAAGTGCTATCACTTTAATTAGAGAGGAAATTATTGAAAATTGATTTTATGCTTTAGAAGATTAAGTGCCAGATGCATTCACAAAATCTCTAACAGTTCAACAATATGAGAAATATTTCAAGTAGAATCTCAACTTGGGTAAGTTGTGATTTATGGGCATTGTTAAGCAATTTATGTGTGCATGTGTTTGATAAGTAATCGAGTAGAAACCTATAACTTATGTCCGAGAGATTTTGTTGTGCTGTTGTAGATTAGTTTGGATGGAATCTATTTGTTGTAAGCTTATAACAAACTCAATCAGATACCTCTCAAGGTTATTGCCCATCCATCTATGTATAGCCATGCCTGGGGCTATTCTAGGCATCAAGATCAACCCTAGATTAGGTACAGTAATTCCCTGCGCACATTTGATTTCTTTTGGTTAGATTTAATTTAGAGAAACAAAAAGAAGACTAAAAGCCACAAACTTGTCACCTCATCACACAACTTGAAATTGTCACCATGTACAGAGGACAAGGAAATATAGCGTGTCATATAGTTTAAGGTTTGGATTAGAGTTATTCCTTCAACTGTTTTATTGCGAGTTCAAGGCTTGTGAGTGGAAATGATGGGAATGTGAGTGATACTAGCATCATTGGTGACAGAAGGTGTTACAACTGCAAGAGTGGGTTGCAAGAAAGAACGAACAGGTGTAGCATTAAGGACAGTGAGAGTAGAATACGGTTAGGGGGATGGTGAGAGATTTATAGAGATGGGTGTTTAGGCAAAACCTAATGCGGCGACCTAGCTAGTAGCCTGACATGTCCACATAGGTTTAGATGTCATGTTATGCAAAAGACGAGAGAAAGACTAAAGGAGTTCAATTGATGATAAGATTAAGAGGATGCCACTCCTACGAGGGGAAGTACAATGAAGAGCAAGGATTAAGAAGAGGAAAAAGTGATTTTGGGTTGTGTGAAATTATATGCTCTTAAATTCTCTTTGTTAATGTGAATCGTTCATTTCTACAGAACCATAATTGTAATCTCAGTACTACATTTGTCACGTAAAGATGTAATTGTACAATAATGTTCATTCAAACACAATTAAATTTAACTAAATTTATAAAAAAATTAATATTAAAAATTATAACAATTTATTAGATTCATCATAAAATGTATGTTCATACTATGTATAATACTTTATATAAACTGAATCAAAATTAAGACTGCTTGACTCGTACCAAATCTAGAATTGCATCATTTATAGGGCAGACCGACAAAGGGAGTATAATATTGTGATGGATCTTTATGGCCACATAGGAAGACATTAACAGGGAAGAAGGGAGGTCACTCATGATCAAGGTTGTCAAAATCGGGGTCCTCAGTAGTATTTTTTTTTGCTTTATAATATCAGATTGTAGGATCAGATAAAGCTGAGATATTGCTAGATTTTACAAATCATACATTTTATGTAAGATTTGTGCCATATTGTATAGATTGAAGGCTATAATATTTATTTTGATTAATTTATACTTTTCACATTAAATATAAACTCAATTATTGGCATTATTTTCAGCACCCCTTAATAATTGAACCATTTAAATTTTATTTATATTAATTGTTATTATGATAATAGTAGAACCGAGATACACAAACATTTATTATTGTAAGATCGAGAAACTATAAAATTTGAGATGTATAGTTGGATCAATATCACTTTGATTTGATTTAGAGTCTATTTGGTAGAGTCATAATAGTTTCACGAGCTGTTGTGAGTTCCTTTTTTTATTTTACTAAAAATCTATTTTCAAAAATAGTTTCATGGGTAAAGTTATTTTTCTCCTCTCACATAGACATGTGTTAAGATAAAGCTGAAAAACTAGCTTATTTTAGCTCTCTCCTTTATTTTTTTCTCATTCATGCATGAAGCCGTCGGTGACGTGAAGCTGTTTTGCTAAACATTTTTTTAAAATAGCTCAAATTCACCTAAAAAGTTGTTTATAAAACTATTTACTAAAAAATAGCTTTACTAATGATGAAAAATTATGCCAAAAAGATCCTTAATAGTATGGTAGTATTATATGATTCTAGGATAGTAGTATCCTGGATGTTGATCATTAGGTCTTCTTCGATGTAACCTTTTTACTTAAAGCTAGCTTTAAGTGTCACATAAGATCAAATAAAAAAAGAATGTGCTCTATAGTACTTGGCTTGTAGAAGCTACATATTCTTAGAGAGAAGGTGATCCATACTTAAAGTAAGAGAAAATAAAGGTAGGACAGGATAAAAGAAAAAATTACTTTAGAAAGTACAAGTAATAATAATTTGTATTGTGTGAATATTAGTCTTAATATTTATTAGTTTATGTGGATTATTTTATTTATGTCGAATCTCTAGGAATTAGCCTCTGCCCTTCGCCAGTTTTAATGGGAGTTTCATGGACATTTAATATTTTGACATGACACTATATTTATAAAAAGAGATAATTCAAGTTTCATGATAGTAGAGAGAGTTTCATATAGATAAAACTTTTCAGCACATTTTCTAACATATGAAAGCATTAAAAATTGAAAGAAAACTAACACTGAAAATGACCTTAGTACAGTTGTGAAAGCAAACCCAGTGGTAACCTAAGCCGCTCTGCTTTTTTAAGACTTGAATAAAGGGAATCACAAGAACACTGTGAGCTTTTTTTGTTTTTTCACTTGGCATGTTCATCAACCAACACGAACCACGCCACGCGAGATGGACCGGCCTTGGCGGCGGTACGCCGGTCTGCCACGTGGGGACCGGCACCACAGTTGAAGCCCCCGCATGCCCGACCACATTCGCGTGGCGTGCAGGCAGGCGGCGGGCCGGTTGCCGGTTCGGGCGCGTGGCGGTTTCGAATTTCTCGAGAGGGAAACCAAAAGGTCTCCTGCCCAATTTATGAGCATTTCCACGAAGTCTATCGGTCCTAAATTTATTTTTAAGATCTTATTTTATTTTAAAATTTCAAAATTTTACAAAATCATCAAATTTCTAGACGTATGTATGGACCATTAAAGATAGATGTAATCACGAAATAATAATAATAATTATCAAATACAAATAAAAATGTTACAATATTATTTTTTGCATCTAAACAAGGCTTCAGTTTTTATGAAGTATACCATAAGTTTGTCAAAATACATAAAATATTTATAAATATAAATAAATTCAATAAAAAACTATATTCAAAGAGTTTTCTAATTATACTAATTATATGTCATAAATATTAACACTTTTAATATATATTTTATTAAAGATATTTATAGAATGACAAAAAAAAATTTAGACGGAGGTATGCATCAGCAATTATTGTCACACACAAATACCGCAGTCCGTCTTCCACATAGCATTTCCACCTCTCTCGGCAGGTCCTCGAGGTCCTCGAGTTTGCTGTTCTCACGCTCTCTCTATTCTAAATTATAAGTTGCTTTTTTATAAGTAAAATTATAATTCATTTTAAATGTAAAGTTAAAATAATTTGAAGTTTAACCAAAATTATAATGAGAATTATAAAAATTACGACATTAATTAGTTATTATACTATAAAAATATAATTAATGAAAAAATACCTAGTTGATATTATAAATGTTATTAGTTTATTATATAAAATTTATCAAAATTAAAATATTTTGACTCTAAAAAAGTTAAAATGATTTATAATTTAGAACGGAGGCAGCAATAGTGAATAGTACAATCTAGTTTGTTGTGTTTACTTTCAATTTCAGATTCCTTTTAAAAGGCAGAAATCATTGTACAGTTTCCCATCAGAGCTCAGGAGACCCTTCAGGACAATGCACCATCAAATTTTATATAGGACATGGAAACACAAGTCTTTTTCATCAAAAGTTAAAACTTTCACTTGGGGACTGCCAGAGCTCAGGAGACCCTTCAGGACAATGCACCATCAAATTTTATATAGGACCATGGAAACACAAGTCTTTTTTCATCAAAAGTTAAAACTTTCACTTGGGGACTGCTAATAAGCAAGCCATAGTATTAGCAATGGCATCTACATACTCCATCCATATAGGTAAAAACTACACAAGATGCGATTTTGTAGAAGTTGTTCGGTTCGCTACATATATAATCACCTGCCCGTAAGGACTAATCTCCTCCCCACATACCACCAACAAAAGTGTGCAAGATTATGGAGCTTGCATGTTTCGCTCCCACATTTCAGATGAACCGTGTAGATGCTTTATGGTGTGTTTGGTTTGCGGGTTCTAGTGGGTTGGAATGGATTCAACCCTTATTGGCCCGCGTTTGGATGATCGGTTTGGGTGGAAAAGATCGACCTGGAATGGGATATACTCTCATATGCGGGTTGGCTTGCTCCCTCCAAAAATGAGCGGACCACGCCGACCCAGATGGACTCCGTTCCTCTCCGTCTTGTATGCGTCCGCCTCCGCCTCGGCGTGACCTGTCCCCGTCCGCAGCGTGGCCTGCGCCAGCCCCGAGCCCCCGACCAGCCTAGGCGGAGCACGCGCGGCCCCGTCCCCAGCGGCGCTCGCGGCGGACCCGACCATCCCGGCGGACCTCGTGCGGCCCCGCCCCGTCCACGGCGGCGAACACGACGCTCCATCCCCGGCGGTGCTCGTGACGGGCCCGCCCCGTCCCCGGCGGCGCTCGCGCGGCCCCGTCCAGTCCCCGACGGCAAACGTGGCGACCCCGCCCCGTCCCTAGCGGCATCCTCGCCCTGTCCCTAGCGGCGCTCCCGGCGCCGGACGCGGTGGCTCTGGGACAAGCGACGGCGGGCTCGGGACGAGCTCTGCCCTCCATGGGGGCGATGATGCTCTGCTCTGCTTGATTGAGCAAGAAGATAACGTGGGGAAAATAGTTAAAGAGACTGACAAGCTGGTCCTACAAATAACTAGAATTAACGGTGTCAAAGTGTCATCCATCCCATTCTTCTCAATCCTTCTAACCAAACAAAAAACTGGGTTTAACCCACCCACCTAACCAAACACGAGATGGGCTCATCTCAACCCAAAAAATTGGATTGAACCCAACCCAACCCACATCATCCCCAAACCAAACACATACTTAATTCCACCAGAACACATCTTTGAGGCCTTACTCTTGCTGAACTGGGCGCGCCCACATACCTATAAATTGCAGGCTCTAGCACCTTCGGCTCTACTGAAATCCTTGAAGCCATGTAGACTACTAGCAACACAGGCTAGACAATCTATTCTCGGTTCTTGCACTTTAGTTGTCAAAACCAATCTCGCTAGTAATTGTGAGGTGATACAGACACTTCAAATTTTCACAATAATTCTTGCAGAAGCTTTTCTCCAATTTATGTACAATACTCTGCTGTTAACTAAGGCCACGTTTAAATCCGAAAATTTTACAAAATTTTGAACTGTAGCATTCTATTTGTATTTGGTTAATATTGTCCAACCATAGAGTAACTAGATTTAAAGGATTCGTCTCGCAAATTACAAACAAAATGTGTAATTTGTTATTTTTTACCTATATTTAATGCTGTCCAAAAATTTTAAGTTTTAAAATTTTGAAGCCATCTAAACATGTCCTAAATCAATGAAAAAACTTTTATATAGAAAAATATGACAAGTGGCTACGTACTGCTCTAGCATTGTGTTGGGTCATCTACAGAGGCGGTTTTGGAACACTACCAACACCCCAAATACCCAACACCACAACCGTGAACCGCATGTCGTGACTCATCACTAGAGAAAAAAAACTAAATAAAGAATACCTAGTCTCTCTGCCCACGCCTCAAAACCGAGGAAGTGTTTCGAACAATGTTTTAAATAGCGGGCTAAGGTGTTTAGCGATACATCTCTAAAACCGCTAATAACGGGATATAATGGCTAAATTGTAGATGAGTACAAATAGCAGCATCGTATCTCAAAAGACTATAACAGGCTATAGTGGTAGCTTTAGCGAGAAATTTAAAACTATGGTCCTAACGAACCCTCTCTTTTGAGAACCCTTCCTGCCATGGTGGCCGTCACGCTCGTGTCGTGTTGTCCAAGTGAGCGCCCACCTCAGCGCTAGCATTTGCCTACGACCTTGAAAGGTCCTATGCGATGGCTAGAGGGGGGTGAATAACCTAATTTAAATTTCTACAAGGAATCTCAACAACAAGGTTAGATAACTAAGAAGCGAAGCGAGTTTTGCACTAGCCTAGTGGGTGTTGCGAAGGCACCTATCCACAATTTCTATCCTAATAGTTCTAGGATCACACAACTCCTACACAAGCTAATAAGCTACAAACTAGAGAACTAACTAATCATAACCTAATATCTCTACTAAGTAGAAGCAAGAATGAGATAGGAGGGTTATACCGCCGTGTAGAGTAGTGGATGAACCAATCAAGTGATCACCAAGAAATCCAATCAATTACAATGGAGACAAGAGGGTTGACACTTGATTTTTCTTCCGAGGTTCACTAGTTTGCCAACTAGCTAGTCCCCGTTGTGGCGAGTTACTCACTTGGAGGTTCACGCGCTAATTGGCATCACATGCCAAACCCGTCATCGGGTGCCGCACAACCAACACAAGATGAGGCTCACACAAGCCACGCGCAATCCACTAGAGTTGCCAATTGCGATCTCCCACGGGGAATGCACAAAAACCCCTTACAATCAACTTGTAGTCGGCGAAGCACAATCACCAAGCTTCTCGAACTACCACCACTGCTCCAAACCGTCTAGGTGATGGCAATCACCAAGAGTAACAAGAAATCTGCAGCGAGAACGCCTCCCAAGTGCCACTAGATGCAAGCTATATGCGAAATGCACTTGGATCACTCAATCTCTTTTGGAATTTCACTAACCAAGCATGGAGATGAGTGTGAGGGAGAGTGCTCAGCTCTAAAGAGTCTCAAGATGTTCAAATGTGCGAGAGAGGACCCCCCAAGCCGACTAACACATATTTATAACTCCCCTCAAAGTCTTCTAGCCGTTGGGCTGTTAAGTTGGCGACGGATGCTCTTCATAGGTGCGACGGACGCTCTGTCGCAGCGTCCGACGCCCTGTCAGAACTAGCCGTTGGCCTCTATCTTTGAAATTCTTCAACCGACGGACGCTCCGTCGCCATCGTCCGACGCCTGTCTCCACAGCGTCCGGCGCCATCCCTGCGAGCTGCTCATTTGCAGGGCTCTCTGGAAGCCCGATGGACGCTCCTCAGCAAGGTCTTCAGAGTTCGTCGCGATCGTCCATCGCCGCGAGCAGAAAGGACCAGAGAGCACCTGAGAGCTCCACTTTCCGTCGGACGCGTCTGTCGCTTACCCGACAGACGCTCCTTAGCGCCCGACGCCATGTCTTCACTGATACAGAGGTAGGGTATGCCCGTCGGACGCTCCGTCGCGCTTTGCTCAGCGTCCGGCGCCCTATTCTTGTCCGAACTTGTTGCTTTCTTCTCCACCCTTGCTCCAAGATGCCAACCACTAAGTATACACTTTAGAGAGCAGATTTTGGCATGTTTTACTTGTCACTTAGGCAGGGTGTATGACACTAGGTCCTAAATGCATATGCAATATAGATAACACCTAGTGACACTCGATAAACCGCAATCATTTTTGAATTTCCCCTCTTAATAGTACGGTTGTCTATCCTAATTGTGATCACACCCACTTGGTGTCTTGACCACTAAAAGAAATACCCTAGCTTATACCTTTGCCTTGATTTTCTTAGGGTCTTTTCACTTCCCTTCTTCTCCAAGTGTGAGCTCTTGCACCATTTAGCTTCCTTTCTTGCTCCACCACTTGTCATCTTCTTTCTTAAGTGTACTAAACCTACTCAACCACTTAGAGCTAGGTTAGTACTTAGGCTTCATCAATTACCAAAATCACTATGGAGTCTTCAATCTCCCCCTTTTTGGTAATTGATGACAACCCGAGATAAAGATATGAAATATGATTTTGATTTCAACTTGAAATGCTTGTCCAAGCAAAATACCAATTAAAAGGAAGTGGACAACCATTTCAAAGTTGGTTTGATAGTGTTTACTCCCCCTACATATGTGCACTTCTATGAATATGAGTCAAAGCTTTGCACATATGCTTAGATAGAACTTTTGGAGGGGTGAACATCTAGCAAACTATGACATGATGCTAAGGTATAAGAGATGGACCTTTGAAGCGTGATACCAATCGAAGTGCGCCATACATTCATCCCTTAGCAACATGGTTAGCTTGATACCAATTGTAAAAACATATAAATCTCTATGGTTCTAGCTAACACCTATTCATACTAGTGATCAAATCATCAATCAAGATTATAACTAGGCATGAACCACACAAACATGTCATTTGAATTTAAGAACAATGCAAGCAAGCATATGTGTGAATGCACATCCAAATGCAACAACTTGTTCATAGGCTTGCCCCCCCCTACTTGTGTGCTCAAATTTTAATTTTTCACTTTCAAAATCTCTCCCTTTGTCTTTTTATCCCCTTTTATCTTCCATTTCATATTTTTTTATCTTACAAACTTCTCCCCCTTTGTCACACATTTCCACAAAGGGTTCACTTGTTAAAGTTATATCAAGTCAATTCATAAAAGAAGTGAGGTGAATATTATTCAATTTTTGTTCATTCTAGATCACTTGTCCTATATATTTAACATGGTTTAAACTATGGACAAGCTTCTTCACACATCTTGCAATGGTTATCTTATCCATGTTGGTTAAATACAAGAATAAGCATTCTAGACTAAACATGTGAGGTTGCAAGCTTATCAACATGTCATATGTTATCACTAGATCATACAAGACATAGAAGCAATAGTGATAACATATGTACATCCAAAATATTTTGTTTTATCATGAATGAGCCTAATTTAGCAAAAGTGACGTCTATATGCTCTACACAAGTCTAGCAAAGGATGAATGCTTATGTCAAACAATTGTACCTTGCTTTCTTGGAGTAGAGGCATGTCATAAGTGGGGTGCATCAACTCATGTTGGAGAAATCCAAGATATTCAACTCATTCCTCAACTTGCAAAACCTCTTCTCATCAAGTGGCTTGGTGAATATGTCGGATAATTGATCATCGGTGCCCACATTGTCATTGTAAATATCACCCTTTTGTTGATGATCTCTTATGAAATGGTGTCTCACATCTATGTGCTTTGTTCTAGAATGTTGGATGGGGTTGCTTGTAAGCTTCACTGCACTTTCATTGTCACATAGCAAAGGAACTTTCTTGAATTTGATTCCATAATCATTTAAGGTGGTTTTCATCCATAATAGTTGTGCAGAACAACTCCCCACACTAATGTATTCGGCTTCGGCGGTAGAGAGTGCCACACTATTTTGCTTCTTGGATGATCATGAGACTAGTGATCTTCCCAATAGTTGACATGTTCCACTAGTGCTCTTCCTATCAACCTTGCATCCCGCATAGTCGGAGTCCGAATATCCAACCAATTCAAATCTTGACCCCTTGGGAAACCATAATTCAACATCTTGTGTATGATTCAAATATCTCAATATTATTTTTGTGGCTTTCAAATGACTCTCTCTAGTAGATGCTTGAAATCTTGCACACATGCATACACTAAACATGACATCCGATCTTGATGTGGTCACATAGAGTAGACTTCCAATCATTGACCGATATAGTGTTTGCTCAACCATTGAGCCACTTGTGTCATTATCCAAGTGTCCATTACTCCCCATAGGTGTACTAATGCCTTTTGCATCTTCCAAGCCGAACTTCTTGATCATATCTTTGATGTACTTGCCTTGACTCACAAATGTTTCATTCTTCATTTGCTTGATTTGAAGTCCAAGGAAGTAACTAAGTTCACCAATCATTGACATTTCAAATTCATTTGCCATCATTTCCCCAAACTCTTCATAAAAGTCTTGATTTGTAGACCCAAAGATAATGTCATCCACATAGATTTATAAGACAAACAAGTCACTTCCAATATTTTTAGTGAATAGGGTGGTGTCAACCAAACCAATCTTAAATCCCTTAGAGAGGAGAAAACTTCTCGACCTCTCATACCACGCTCTAGGTGCTTGCTTCAATCCATAGAGAGCCTTCTTGAGCTTGTAAACATGGTTGAGCTTCTTTGCATCTTCAAATCCGGGTGGTTGCTCAACATACACTTCCTCATTGATGTACCCATTGAGAAAAACACTCTTCACATCCATTTGATAGAGCTTAATGTTGTGAGCACAAGCATAGGCCAATAGAATTCTAATTGCCTCTAATCTTGCCACCAGTGCATAGGTTTCTCCAAAGTCAAGACCCTCTATTTGAGTGTACCCTTGTGCAACTAGTCTTGCTTTGTTTCTCACCACTATTCCATCTTGATCTTGCTTGTTCTTGAATACCCATTTGGTTCCAATGACATTGTGATTTCTTGGTCTATCCACTAGTTCCCAAAATTGATTTCTTGTGAAGTTATATAGTTCTTCATGCATAGCATTTATCCAATCCACATCCTTCAAGGCTTCATCAATCTTGGTTGGCTCAAATAATGAGACAAAAGAGTAATGCTCACGAAATGAAGCCAATCTTAATCTTGTTTGAACACCACTTTGAATGCCTCCAATCACTTGATCTAGAGGATGATCTCTTGCAATATTGGTAGGTTGGAGCACTTGCATGTGAATATCTTGAGCAATTGGTTGAGATGATGGACTAGCTTGATTTTGATCTTGTACTTGAGCTTCACTAGCACTTGCTTGATCTTGAGTTTGAGAGCCACTAGCTTCTTCATGTATTGGAATAGTTACTTGATCTTCATCTTCATCTTGCACTTGTCTTGGTCTAATGTCACCAATATTCATATCTTTCATTGCATTGACCAATTTGTCACCTTTCACATCATCCAAGTTTTCTTGTTCATCTTGAGAGCCTTGTGTTTCATCAAATTCCACATCATGCACTTCCTCAAGAATTCCACTAGATGAGTTCCACACTCTATAAGCCTTGCTAGATGTAGAGTAACCAAGTAGGAAGCCTTCATCACATTTCTTCTCAAACTTGCTTAGTCTTGTGCCTTTCTTCAAGATATAGCATTTGCACCCAAATACCCAAAAATAAGAAATATTTGGTTTTCTTCCATTCAAGAGTTCATATGGAGTATTCTCAAGCATTCCATGACAATAAAGACGGTTGCTAGAATAGCAAGCCGTATTGATAGCTTCAGCCCAAAAGGAATGGCTAACATTGTATTCACTTAACATTGATCTTTCCATGTCAATCAAGGTTCTATTCTTCCTTTCAACTATCCCATTGGATTGAGGAGTGTACTTTGGAGAGAATTGATGGTTGATCCCAAAGTCATCACAAAGTTCATCAACTCTTGTGTTCTTGAACTCACTCCCATTGTCACTTCTAACTCTCTTAATAGTTGTTTCAAACTCATTTTGGCACCTCTTGAAAAATGACTTGAAGATATCAAAAGTGTCACTCTTGTCACTCAAGAAGAATACCCATGTGTATCTTGTGAAGTCATCCACTATCACAAATCCATACTTGTTTCCACCGATGCTTGCATAAGTAGTTGGTCCAAAGAGATCCATGTGCAATAACTCAAAAGCTTTGCTTGTACTCATGATGATCTTCTTTGGATGAGTGTTTCCAACTTGCTTGCCGGCTTGACATGAGCTACATAGCTTGTCCTTCTCAAATGTGACATCCTTCAAGCCTCTCACAAGATCATGCTTGACTAACTTGTTCAATTGCTTCATTCCCACATGACCAAGACTCCTATGCCATAGCCAACCCATGCTAGATTTGGTGATGAGACAAGTTGAGAGTTGGGTCTCACTAGCATTGAAATCCACAAGATATAGATTCTCATATCGAAATCCCTTGAAGATCATATTTGAGCCATCCACACTAATGATTTCCACATCTTCAACACCAAATATGCACTTGAAACCGAGATCACACAATTGGGCAACCGACAATAGATTGAATTCAAGCTTTTCAACTAGAAGCACATTGCTAATGCTAAGATCATTGGAGATAGCAATCTTTCCAAGCCCTTTCACCTTGCCTTTGCCATTGTCACCAAAAGTGATACTATCAAAGCCATGAGCACTATCTTGATTGATTGAGTTGAACATCCTTCCATCACCGGTCATGTGTTGAGTGCACCCACTATCAAGTACCCAATGCCTCCCTCCGGCTTTGTAATTGACCTAAAAGAGATATTAATTCTTTTTAGGTACCCAAACTTGCTTGGGTCCTATAAGGTTAGTTACCAAGGATTTTGGTACCCAAATGGACTTCTTAGTAGTCATCCATGGTGCACCAACAAACTTGGCATGAACTCCATTAGTACCCTTGGAAAGGACATAGAGTGAATCAACTCTTATTGAGGATACATATTCCTTGGGCTTGTTGTTCTTGCATTGTTGCTTTAGGTGACCAACTTGCTTGCAACTCTTGCAATAGCTACTAGTGTTCTTCACAAAATGAGTTTTGTGAGGAGCAAAAGCGGCCTTGCCTTTCTTAGGGGTATAGCCCAATCCCTCTTTGTAGAGAGATCCTCTTTGACTACCCAAGCACATAAGCAAGCGGTCCTCACCTCCATAAGCCTTGGCTAAGGAGTGATTGAGCTTTGTAACCTCCTTCTTGAGGGTTTCATTTTCAACCATTAATGAGGCATCACAAGTGAAACCATCACTAGTAGATGAAATGGAAGTAGTAGTGCTACAAGAGGGGTTAGTGGGAGCAACAACAATAGGAGTATAAAAGGATTCATCAAGAATATCACAAGTTACCCCCATGTTGCATGTTTGAACAACCTCCTTCTTACTTTGGTCAAGGAGGGAGGAATGAGCTCTTTCAAGCTTAGAGTGAGACTTCTCTAGCTTCTCATGGGCTTCCATTAGCCTCTCATGAGATGCTACGGCCTCATCAAGGTTTTGCTCAAGAGCTTCATTGGCCTTGCGTAATTCCTTACATTCCTTCCTCTTCTTGTCAATGTATTCCTTAGCTTGTTCAAGCATGTCCATGAGTTCCTCCTTGGAGGGACCCTCATCCTCACTATCACTCTCACTTTCACTCTCACTCTCATCATGAGAAAGTACCTTAGTGGACTTAGCCATGAAGCATGATGATGGAGTGTCAAATAGAGAGATCTTGTCCTTCATAGCAATACTTGCAAAAGCCTTCTTCTTGTTAGATGTCTTCTTTTCATTACCTTCATCTTCACCACAAGAAGAGTCACTATCCCATGTCACTATGTGAGAATACCCTTTCTTCTTTTTCTTGTCAAAGGTGGGCTTCTTCTCTTTCTTGTCTCTCTTCTTGTGATCATCATCATCCTTGTCACTATTGTATGGACAATGAGCAATGAGATGCTCAAAGCTTCCACACTTGAAGCACTTTCTTGGCTCATCATAGTTCTTGGAAGAGGTCTTCTTTCTTCTAGCCCGGTAGCCCTTCTTCTTCATGAACTTGCCAAATCTCTTCACAAAGAGTGCCATTTCTTCTTCATTAACTTCACTAGCACTTGAGTCTTCTTCTTCACTTGATTCTTCAATCTTTGCTTTGCCCTTGCTCTTGTGTGATGAAGTAGCTTTGAAAGCTATGCTTTTCTTCTTCTCATCTTTCTTGTCTTCTTTCTTGACATCTTCTTCTTTGTTGTCCCGGTAAGCATCTTGAGTCATCACATCTCCCAATACTTGATTCGGAGTCACGGTGTCCAATCCACCTCTCACAATCAAGGTCACAAGGGTCTCAAACCGAGATGGAAGACTTCTCAAAAATTTGTGAGAGAAATCCTTGTCCTCAACCTTCTCACCAAGGGCCGTGAGATCATTGACTAGCACTTGTAGCCTATGGAAGATCTCCAGCACATTCTCATCATCCTTCATCTTGAAGCTTGCAAACTTTTCTTTGAGGATGTATGCCTTTGCACTTTTAGCGGCTTGAGTACCTTCAAATGATTCCTCAAGTTTCTTCCAAGCCTCATGAGCACTCTCTAGATTCTTGATTTGCTCAAATACTTTCTCATCAAGAGCAATGTCATTGTGTTGCAACTTCTCTTCTTCGGCCGTGGTGGGAGCTTCCTCATTTGCCACTTCAAACTTCTTGTCCACCACAAGCCACACCTTCTGGCTAATTGACTTGATATGATCGGTCATCTTGACTTTCCAATAGACATAGTTTGTGCCATCAAACTTTGGTGGTTTCTTCATGTTGTTGATATGTGCCATCTTCACACCGTAGGTTATTAAGCCTCAAATCAACGGTGTCCAAGCTCTGATACCACTTGAAAGGTCATATGCGATGTCTAGAGGGGGGGGGGTGAATAGCCTAATTTAAATTTCTACAAGGAATCTCAACAACAAGGTTAGATAACTAAGAAGCGAAGCGAGTTTTGCACTAGCCTAGTGGGTGTTGCGAAGGCACCTATCCACAATTTCTATCCTAATAGTTCTAGGATCACACAACTCCTACACAAGCTAATAAGCTACAAACTAGAGAACTAACTAATCATAACCTAATATCTCTACTAAGTAGAAGCAAGGATGAGATAGGAGGGTTATACCACCGTGTAGAGTAGTGGATGAACCAATCAAGTGATCACCAAGAAATCCAATCAATCACAATGGAGACAAGAGGGTTGACACTTGATTTTTCTTCCGAGGTTCACTAGTTTGCCAACTAGCTAGTCCCTGTTGTGGCGAGTCACTCACTTGGAGGTTCACGCTCTAATTGGCATCACATGCCAAACCCGTCACCGGGTGCCGCACAACCAACACAAGATGAGGCTCACACAAGCCACACACAATCCACTAGAGTTGCTAATTGCGATCTCCCGCGGGGAATGCACAAGAACCCCTTACAATCAACTTGTAGTCGGCGAAGCACAATCACCAAGCTTCTCGAACTACCACCGCTGCTCCAAACCGTCTAGGTGATGGCAATCACCAAGAGTAACAAGAAATCCGCAGCGAGAATGCCTCCCAAGTGCCACTAGATGCAAGCTATATGCGAAATGCACTTGGATCACTCAATCTCTTTTGGAATTTCACTAACCAAGCATGGAGATGATTGTGAGGGAGAGTGCTCAGCTCTAAAGAGTCTCAAGATGTTCAAATGTGCGAGAGAGGACCCCCAAGCCGACCAACACATATTTATAACTCCCCTCAAAGTCTTCTAGCCATTGGGCTGTTAAGTTGGCGACAGACGCTCTTCACAGGTGCGACGAACGCTCCGTCGCAGCGTTCGACGCCCTGTCAGAACTAGCCGTTGGCCTCTATCTTTGAAATTCTTCAACCGACGGACGCTCCATCACCATCGTCCGACGCCTGTCTCCACAGCGTCCGGTGCCATCCCTGCGAGCTGCTCATTTGCAGGGCTCTCTGGAAGCCCGACGGACGCTCCTCAGCAAGGTCTTCAGAGTCCGTCGCGATCGTCCGTCGCCGTGAGCAGAAAGGACCAGAGAGCACCCGAGAGCTCCACTTTCCGTCGGACGCGTCTGTCGCTTACCCGACAGATGCTCCTTAGCATCCGACGCCACGTCTTCACTGATACAGAGGTAGGGTATGCCCGTCGGACGCTCCATTGTGCTTTGCTCAGCGTCCGGCGCCCTATTCTTGTCCAAACTTGTTGCTTTCTTCTCCACCGTTGCTCCAAGATGCCAACCACTAAGTATACACTTTAGAGAGAGCAGGTTTTGGCATGTTTTACTTGTCACTTAGGCAGAGTGTATGTCACTAGGTCCTAAATGCATATGCAATATAGATAACACCTAGTGGCACTCGATAAACAACAACCACTTTTGAATTTCCCCTCTTAATAGTACGGTTGTCTATCCTAATTGTGATCACACCCACTTGGTGTCTTGACCACTAAAAGAAATACCCTAGCTTATACCTTTGCCTTGATTTGCTTAGGGTCTTTTCACTTCCCTTCTTCTCCAAGTGTGAGCTCTTGCACCATTTAGTTTCCTTTCTTGCTCCACCACTTGTCATCTTCTTTCTTAAGTGTAGTAAACCTACTCAACCACTTAGAGCTAGGTTAGTACTTAGGCTTCACCAATTACCAAAATCACTATGGAGTCTTCAGACCTCCCCTTCCTCGCAGCCGACACACCGCCCAGTGCCACCACCGGTGCCCGCCTTAGCATCTTTGGTGCCACCGCCCCTGACATTGGGGCTTTGTGACATTGACGCCACCTTCTCGTCGCCAGTGGGTTTCTGCCGCGTCGCCTGGTCTAAACCGATGGACACTGTTTCCCACTATGGTCCCTCCTTTGTGGGCCTCATGGTTGGCGGCCTCGAGAGCGGGGCAGTGGCGAAGCCACGTGCGGCCATCAGGGTCTGCTGACACCGATGATTTTCCCAAAAATTTTTATAGCGATCAAGTTTTGGTCAGCTACGACCCCACCCTAATTTTCTTGCGACCCCAGTGGCCCATTAGCTGCAACAGTCTGCACTACAGCTGGAGTCCATCTCAACCCAAAAAAAGTAGTTGCAGTCAAAGTTCAACTAGGCACCAGGCAGAGTCTAGGCGCTGACCCTCAGCTTAGAACCTAGTCGAGATTAATCCCGCCTAGGCGTTCCTAGGCGTTTTAATTTTTATACATACACACAGATATATCTTAATTAAAAGAAAAAAAATAGGAGATGTATAGACCTAAAGTTAAAGAAAGGTCCATAAAAAAGCCCAACAACCCACCTTATCAACCCTCAGACCTTATCCATCCATCCAGTCCTCCCACCACCCCATCCGCACCCCTCCCCACGCCCGCGCCCGCAGCCGCCGGTCTCCTCCCTGCCGCCTCCACCACCTCCTTCTCTTCCTCCTCCGACGCCACCTCCACGCTCGACTGCCCATCGCCGCTCGCAGCTCCTCCTCCCCACCGGCGACCTCCGCGACCCCCACCGGCGCTGCCGACGAGCCGACGCCGCCTAGGGGTCTCCCTACCCCATAGGCGAGGCGGACACCCTCTGACTCGCGTCTAGTCGCGCCTAGTCGGCGCCTAGCCGAACCTTGGTTGCAGTCCATATGTTATTCTACTATCCGATCCATCAAGCCACACATACGTGAATTGGAGAAGGCTAAACGTTAGATGCCCTTTCACTTTTGTATCGTATTTGACGTAGCCCAAATTTCCTACGTCCCGTACCGCCGGCCGTACCGACATGCCGCCACTCGTGGCTCTAATCTCAACTACTTCGGCAATCCTACTCCCCCTGGCATATAGATAAGACAAGGTATCCCTCGAATACCTAATAATTATGCAGTTTGTAGTTAACGATCATATCTAAATTCTGAGTTCTTAGGGTTTTTTTTCTAGCTATTCAATACAATCCGAACCCAGATTCTTAGAAAACATTAGTCAAGCACGTTCTCCTTCATTCCAGCAAGATGCCAGATATCTATCTAGTTTTAACAAGGCTAAATTGCTATTTCTTTTAGTTTTTTTTATTATATGACTAATTTAGTATTTTTTTATAGTCAATCAACCTACTTTGAAAGGATTTCTTACATGAAAATTACCCCATCCGATGATATTGAGAATAATTATGGAGATCTAGACACTACAACAATAAGAAGAGATGGAGGACCCTAAACGCCGAGGGAGCCTGTAGGAGGTAACTACTACTGTGAAAGCTTGTTTTGCTATAATTTATTCGTTGTTACAATACTATTATATATTTTTGGATATTATGTGTGGTACTATATTATTGCATACTTATAAAGAGTTAAAGTTAGTAGTATTATGAGTTTGTCCCGACCCCAGTGTCCAAAAATTCTGACTTCGCCCCTGGAGCGGGGCCCTTGCAATTTGGGACCCATGGAGCCAGCTGTGGTATGTTGGAGGCTTGACTCGCAGCCACAGCCTCCTCCGTCTCCTCTCTTTTCCTTTTCCCCTCAACCAATACTTCCCATTCATTTCCGAAGACATGGAGAATTCCAACAATGGAAGGTGGAAGTTGGGGTTTCGATCGACGATTACTTCTCCACAGAGGCAACCTTCTTGGCTCCACGGACACCTCATATGGCGCGGTGCTTGTTTGGGATCCCCAACCCAATGCAATCTTCTATATGCCTAGCGACTTCCCTCTCCTTACAATCCGTCTCTCACCACTGCCGTTCATTTCCCAATGGACGTGGAGAATTCTAGCAATGGCGAGTGGAAGTCGTGGCTCAAGCTGATCGACGATTATGTCTTCCCAGAGGGGCAGCGAAAGCCACAGTGCACACCACCCACGCTAGGCAACTCAACCGCCTCCAATAAAAAGTCACGATTAATCCAGACCTATGGAGGCTGGCAACTCAACCACCTTGGATCAAAGATCTTGATCTGATTTCTCCCTTCTCCATGAAAACTAGATCTAGAACATCTCATTTGTTGAAAAAAATAGAGAAGAATGACCATTGGGGAGCGTGCAGCACCTCTTGCGGTCTCCTCCCTCGACAAATCCAAGGGTAGAAGTCCCCCCCTAAGAAATGGCGGTTTTGGAGCTCAAAACCCACAAAAATGGAAGAGGAACATGTGAGGACAAAGATGGGGTGACTTGGCCCTACATTTATATATAACAAAAGATTAACGAAGGTGGGCAACTTAACAATAAACGTCTCGGTTAATGAGCATGACGGTCACCTTTAGACAACTACCTACATTAATTTATTAACGGAGGATGTTACCTTAAGGGGACCGCCTTGATTAATACTGATTAGCCGAGACATTTGCATTTTAAGAACCACATCTGTTAATCGATTAACCGTGACGGTTGTGTTAAGGTAACTACCTCCATTAATATTGGGTTAATTGAGACAGTTCCCTTATAGCGCCTATCTCCATTACTTGTTAACTGAGACGATTGTCTGGCCGCGGGCCTTGCCACCAATTAACAGCGGCGGCTTCCCTGCCTGCCCGCCTCCGTTAATCTTAGGCCTCCGTTACTCATCGCTTGGTGCCTCTAGAAGGAGCGCAATGCTAGGATCTTCGACGGAATCGTCCTTACACCGTTGGTCGTCGCCGAATCGGTCATGGCGGAAGGGGAGCAATGGACAGCTGCTGGCTACACCCTGCTTGCCACCCTCGACCTCGTCTCGTCGCAAAATTTGTTCTCTATGTAAGAAACACGGTTAAATCCAGTAGTGATAGGACCCCCCGGCGCATGTTGCTAGGCCCCTCGCCTAGATCATGGGCTTTCGTGATCGGTTTGTACTCTGATTTGCTTCCCTCTTAATGAAAAACGGGTACACACTCGGTCGCGAAAAAAAAATCTTAGGCCGCCGTCTTGCAAAATCAAACGAGTAGAGCGCATATACAATAGATGCATGGGAACAGCTGTATTTCAAGAATTTCTGCAAAAACAATAAGTACATAGCCTTTAATAGTTTAATCATTATATATGTATAATATATTGTTAAGTAGCAAGCCGAAGTGCTAGTTCATCCGACTAGGAAAAGGAAGTTTCACATAGAGCTTCTTGTTTGCATTGTTTCTTTTGAGTCTACTGATTTCATTTGCTTTTATGACAAGGAAGAACTTATTAAACTCGTAAATTTTTATCCTCAAGGTTTCACGAGTACAAATCTGGTCCAACTTTCTTTGCAACTTAATATGTTTCTTGTGTGTGTAAAGACACAAGGTTCCGATAAGTAAAGAATCTTACGCTCTGTTTAGCTGACGTCCATAACAAGCCACACCTAAACTACGGCTTGCCTAAGCTGTGGCTAATTGTGGCGCTCAAATTGTGTAACACCCTAAAATTTGAATTAGAAAATAGAGTTAAATTTGAATTTGATTTAATTTAAAGCATTTTGTGAAACATAGAATTAAATATATAAAACCTAAATTAATTATCATGTCAGGGTTCACATGGTTGTGCATAGCATGCTCTTGCATACTTCTTGTGTGGCTTTGCAAAACCTTGAAAATGGTTTCAAACTTCATTTTGAAAATCAATTCACAAAATTCTATTCTGAAAATAAAAAGGGAAAAAGGAAAACACTGTTCCTCTTTCTGTTTTGGCCCGAGACCGGCCTGCCTCTCTCCCTCTTTCTCTCCAAGTGGGCCGGCCTGCCCGGCGCCACGGCCCAGCTCCGCACCACGGCCTCCCTTTCCCCTCTCTCGCTGACACCATAGTCCCACCTGTCGGCGCCTTCCTTTTCTTTCTCCCTGCCTCTGACAGCGCGGTCCCGCACGTCAGCTCTCCCTCCCTCCTCTGTTCGTGTCCGGAGTGGACACCGCCGCCGCGTCGTCGCCGCGTTCGCCGAGCCGCAACCGCTCCCCGCGAACTCCGCAACCGTGCTCGTGTCCGGGTAGGACTCTACCCTCTCGACCGCTATTTATAGCGCCGTCTCGCGTCGTTTTCCTCCATCGCAATCGCTCTGCTCGTTTCGCTTTGCGCCCGCCGTCGCACAGAGCATCGCCACCGCCGTTCCGCGCCGTCGACTGCTCCAAACGCTTCGCCGAGTCACGCATCCGCATCACGTGAGTGCCGAACGCGTAATTCCTCTCTTCTTTCCCTCCCTTGTGCCCTGAGTCGATCCGCCGCCGTACACCGATGTCGCACCGCCGCGGTTCATCGTGGTCCGCCCTCCTCCGTCACAACCAAGCCCCGCAGAGGACACCGATAGCTTCGCCGTGCTCCCCGCATGCTCCCTGCGTCTTAATTCGGTCGAATTAGGGCACCAGCGCCCTAACCGCCGAGTTC
This sequence comes from Microstegium vimineum, assembly GCA_022036555.1. Classification (NCBI taxonomy): domain Eukaryota; kingdom Viridiplantae; phylum Streptophyta; class Magnoliopsida; order Poales; family Poaceae; genus Microstegium; species Microstegium vimineum. Next base: position 18,330,804 of record CM039119.1, read on the forward strand.
CGCATGTCCGCCGCCGCTGTGCTGCGTCAATGGCGTCTCCCGTCCATCCCCGAGTCTCGCCTTGGCCCCAGACGAACTCGCGATGCTATCCTCGGTCTCTCGGTGCATTCGGATTTGAAAACGGGGCACTACAGAGCCCTAACTCCCTCGCGCCGCCGTGCTCTGGCCGCCGGCCATGGCCACCGCCGCGTCGCCCTGCTCTGTCGCGGTGAAGAACCACCGTGACCCTCCCCGATCTAATCCTGTCCCTCGATCTCTAATCCTACGGCTCAAGATCTCCCATACCCTTTCGCGTGGCAATCTTTCTAAAGAGTCCCTGCTCTTTTCCCTCCCTCAACCCGCGGTCCAGCAAGCGTACTCCAGCAATGCGTTTTTCCATTGGGAAGGCGTATTCCTTTTCTGAGTTTGTTTTATTCCGAAAATAAATAAAACCCTAATTCCCTTTTTATCTCTAATCTTCAAAAGCCCATATTTTCTTCGTTTTAAATCCAAATCGACCCGTTCGAGTTGCGTTAGATCCGTATTTTCATGCTCGATCCAGTAGTATAGGTTTCACCTATGTTAATTACTTTTTAAAATCAGAGAAAATTACTTTGCTTTTGCTAAACCTATCTCTCTTCAAAATCTCGTTTTATCTCTAACTTCTTCGTTTTAGATCCGATTAGCGTGATTCTCGTATCTTTGTGATCGTAGTAAAGTATAGATCTGTTTTATAACCTTTTCAAAGTCTTTCAATTGTTTTTGGTGTAATGTTCTGATCATGTCTTGTTTGCTTCGTATATGATTGTTCGGATGATTGCGTGGTGATGTTGATCGAGTACAGCCGGTGAGATCTTCGTTGACCAAGAGTTCTTTGCAGCAGATCAGGATCACCAAGAGCTTTGGGATCAAGGCAAGTTTAACATGGGATCATCCTTGTTACCTATTCACCATAATTCAATCTAGTCATATTGCATGTGTCTAATTTGATTCCTATTAGATCTATACCATAGCTTTGTTATCCTTTACCTTGTCACCATGGGTTTATATGCATATGGGTAGCCTTGCTATGCTTTATAATAATGGATCTTGAGATGAATCTTGATTAATGAGATATACAATAATGAGATAAAACTGGCTTTTATAGCAACATGGAATAGGACCCCCACTGTAGGGCAAAAGCTGGGACTTAAATGCAACCACAAGTGCTATAATGGCTCTGGCTTTAGTCAAGTATAAAGATTCGTACTAGCATGTTGGCAGTTCGTGAAAGGCACCATTGCCGAGCTGGTTGCAGGGCATGTTCCAGGGTGGTTACCGTTTGGATAGGTACCATCGAGTGGAGGCTTTGTATACCCCTTGCCCGTGGGTCCGTAGGGTCTATCAACATGTTGGGAAGACTTTTGAAAGGCTTCATAGTGTTCCCTGCCCACTCACCTTGGAAGTGTTATGGGAGTTATAAACCCGGGCATATGGGCAACATGGCTTGTGGGTAAAGTGTATAACCTCTGCAGAGTGTAAATCTATCATGATAGCCGTGCTCACGGTTACGAGCGGCCTGGAAAACTCACAGTGTAGATGATCATGTTGTTTAATGGTTAATGATGCTTATTAATATTATCATGTGGTTATTAATTGGGCTATGCATAAATAAAGCTAAGTGTTGGTAAAACTTGACCAAGTTAAAAGCAACCGTAGTACAAACAGTGTCAACCTTTTGAGCTTCATAACCCTGTGTTACTCTTGCTGAGTACGTAAGTGCTCACTCTTGCTTTCTCAACCCCCTTCAGATGGCTATGAAGGCTACCGTGAGGAGTACTAGGCTAGTGGTCAACCAGTCGGCGTTCCCTGTGAAGTGGAGCTTCGTCGCGAGAGTTATCTTTATATTCCGCTGTTATGTTATTTAAATATTATTCGTTATGTAATAAACACTCAGTGATGATATTATTTAAAGATTTGTCGGCTTATGTGTGTGATTGATCTCTGGGCACACATGAGTTATTCATATTCAATTTTATCCTTAAAATTGGGTGTGCCCCCAGAGTCCAAACGGCTTAGATCCACTCTGCACGCTGAGCGAACCACACCCACCACCATCCCACTTAAGCTTTCATCCTCGCTTCGCTTAAAAGGATTAACCCGGGGATGGTGGGATGGACTCTAGAAGCCTTATATGTTGGTCTATCCCACCTTAAACAACCAAGGTGGGACTAAACCCTCCACAATATCTCATTAACACACATGGGCCACTACGGGCCAAACGGGCCGGATGTGACATACACCCCCCCTCAAAGAACTCGACGTCCTCGTTGAGCCCAACATACCCACAACCGGGCAAACGATGACCAGGAACGTTCCCTCTTAGCACACGCGACCGTGCGCCCAGTGTCGGCACATGTGCCATGCCGTGCGCCCCGCAGAGCCTACACGCGCAATGAACCTACCATGTCCGCACACCTGGCCCGCACGCGCCCGCTGCCGCGAAGGTCGGCTCTGATACCATTTGTAATGCCCCAGAGTCCAAACGGCTTAGATCCACTCTGCACGCTGAGCGAACCACACCCACCACCATCCCACTTAAGCTTTCGTCCTCGCTTCGCTTAAAAGGATTAACCCGGGGATGGTGGGATGGACTCTAGAAGCCTTATATGTTGGTCTATCCCACCTTAAACAACCAAGGTGGGACTAAACCCTCCACAATATCTCATTAACACACATGGGCCACTACGGGCCAAACGGGCCGGATGTGACAAATTGTGCGCCAAACATTTGGCGAGCTGAGGCCACCAGGAACTCTGAAGGAACACCGATCTAGGCAAGTTTTGCCAGAGCTTAGTTAACCAAGCGTCCCTGCCAAGCGTGAGCCTGAGCACGCCGCAGCTTGGGCGTGGCGACTTGCGGCAAGCTGCGGACACCAACCAAATGCAGCCTTACTGAGCTCCCTCTCAGACTTGTTGAGACAAACAAACACAATTGCTTTAAACTATTTGCCGTCCCAGACTTTGACTTAAGGCTGTTAGAATATTAGGCAATTTCTATGTCATTTTAATTCCGTAAATTAACATAATGATGATGACATATAAAAGATTATTTATAAATGAGATCATAACATCAAACATATTTATAGCAACATGAAACATGTGCATGTCAAAAGCATGTAAACATGATATATGTAACATCACATACAAGAATAGCATATATATCATGACAACAAATGCTACTGGACTGCATATGAAACGATGAAACAGAGCTACTGAAACGTAAACATAGCAACATATGAAACAACATAACAGTAACACTGAAACATATATGCAGAGCACGAAACTAGCAGGAACAGAGAGCATACAGATTACGAAATGACACAACAGAGTATGTGAAACAGACTCGCTACAACTGATGATACAACATGGATGAACTATTGAAACATATAAAAACTGTACGATAGAAAACAGATACATGATGATATGGACATACTCTCCCATCCGCGCAGCATCCGATGAACCAAAACCTTGACCAACCTCGATGGTCATGACGTAGAGGACGAAGGTGTACAGTCCACCGGGAAGAAGACGATGACGACGATCACCGGGAGGAAGATGGCGGCGGTGTCACCTTCGGGAAGAAGACGATCGGCAGTGGCGTCGGCTCCGGGAAGAAGACGATGGACGGCGACGACGAACGGCGGTGGCGTTGGGCAGTCGCGTAGACGCTCCCAAAAACCTAATTGCTGATCCCCCGTGCAAGGTCTCGAACGGCAAGGGCTCTGGAGGCACGTGCCCTCTCGCTTCTCTGTGCACGCAGATTAGCGAGATGGAGATGCAACGGAACGGTGTTCTGGAAAATGAGTTCGGGACCGTGCCGAGTTGGAAGAGGGAGAAAATTTATCTCCCGCACCGCATGGGAGACGGAGAGACAACACAACCCTGTGCGCATACGCAGGAGAGAGGGAGAGTTACTGGTGCATGCATGCAATTGATTAGACGAAACTCCCATAATCAAAGGAAGAATCAAACTCTTGTAACTCCCGTAACTCCTGTAATTAGTGACGTGGTTATTGGGTATTAAACAATTAACGCCCAGCCAGCCACGCACGTCGCTTCGTCTCACCCAGTCCCTTGGACTTCCAATCCGATACAAATAAAAAGTACACAATTACACACCATAGAGCTATTGATTTATTGAATATATAAATAGGTCTAGCCCATAATAAATCCAACAATCCCCACCAAGCTCTAGGGTTTGTAACTGTGTAGTTCTAGAATCACAATTCTTTGATATACCAGTTTTTCGATGGAGACTGTTAAGTTGAACATCCATCTAGAACAAGAGTTTCACTCAGTCACAACTGAACAATGGACTATACCTTGAATTGACAGTTTTGTGCGACGTAAGATTCACTCAAGTCCTTTGCTGATACTTGGCTGCAAAAGCACCCCCGCTGTTTTGAAACATATAAGTCACACTTCAGTGCCTTTCATGAGTATTTAAGAATTACCCAGAATTCCATAGACTATGACCAGTAGTCTGACTCATACAGGTGTATTCCTCATCAGATGTTCTGTAGGGCAACATCTCACCTTTGTAATATATTAAGGTAAATACCATCCTTCCTTACAGATAGGAAAGATGTGCATCAGAAATGAGTCAAGAAAGGGATCTTTCCTCTCATCTACTCCTAGCTTGTTTCACCACTCTACTTTACGGGATCTCCGATCACATAGAGCAGGTTACCACCATAGTAGATTTCATATGGGTCTCATACCCATTTCTCTCGATGCACCTTTTATCACATTTCGTGATAGTCGCTTGGTGAATTGATCTGTCAGATTATTCGACGTATGGACATAGTCCACCGTTATAACTCCGGAGGTTTTCAACTTTCTGACAGATTTTAATCTTCTCTTAACATGCCTTGTAGACTTCATGTTATTCCTGAAACTGTTAACCTTTGTAATCACAGTCTGGTTGTCACAGTTCATGGAAATAGCCGGAATTGGTTTTTCAACCACCGGTAAATCCAATAGGAAATCACGTAGCCACTCGGCCTCAGCCCCAGCAGTGTCTAACGCTGTGAGTTCTGCTTCCATTGTAGACTTCGTTAAGATATTCTGCTTGCAAGACTTCTAGGAGACAGCACCACCTCCAAGCAAGAACACATATCCGCTCGCGGCATAAAGCTCATCAGCATCAGAGATCCAGTTGGCATCACAATAGCCTTCTAGCACTCTGGGGTTCCCAGTATAATGAATACCATATGTCATAGTACCTTTCAGATAGCACAATACTCTCTCAAGAGCACGCCAATGATCATCTCCCGACTTTGACACAAACCGGCTCAGCTTGCTCACAGCATATGAGATGTCAGGCCTTGTTGCACTAGCAAGATACATGAGTGAACCAATGATCTGGGAGTATGTCAATTGATCCCTTGCTATTCTTCGATTTTTTTCTCAATAGCACACTAGGGTCATAAGGCGTGGGAGCAGGGTCACAATCACTAAACCCAAAGCGACTCAACACCTTTTCCACATAATGGGATTGTAATAAAGTTACCCCACCATCACCTTCTCTGATAAGCTTGATGTTCAGAATCACATCAGCTTCTCCCAAATCTTTCATTTCAAAATTGCTCGACAAAAGAGCCTTTACTTCCTCAATCACATTGAGATTAGATCCGAAGATCAAGATGTCATCAACATAGAGACACAGTATAACAGCCTCACCCCCACCATACCGATGATACACACACGTGTCAGACTCATTCACTGCAAAGCCAACAATTGTGAGAGTATTATCAAACTTTTCATGCCATTGCTTAGGTGCTTGTTTTAGGCCGTACAATGACTTTAACAACTTGCACACCTTGTTCTCTTGACCATCCACAATGAAACCGTCAGGCTGATCCATATAGATCTCCTCATCTAACTCTCCATTTAGGAAAGCTGTCTTTACATCCATCTGATGAATGATAAGACCATATGAGGCTGCCACAACAATCAAAGTGCGAATTGTAGTCAATCGAGCCACTGGTGAATAGGCGTCAAAGAAATCTTCACCCTCTTTCTGGGTATATCCTTTGGCCACAAGCCTTTCCTTGTACCTCTCAATAGTACCATCAGGCCTAAGCTTTTCCTTGAAGATCCATTTGCAGCCTATGGGTTGACAACCATATGGACGGTCAACGACCTCCCATGTTCCATTAGACATAATAGAATCCATTTCACTCCTTACTGCTTCCTTCCATAAGTCAGCATCAGGAGAGGAATATGCCTCTCTAATGGTGGTTGGATTGTCTTCCACAAGGTACACTATAAAGTCATTACCAAAGGATTTTGCAACCCTCGGTCTCTTGCTCTTTCGAGTGACTATAGTGTCATCCTCCTCAGGGATGTGCACATGAGAATCATCAGCATGATCTATAGAAATAGACAGTTCTTGCTCATGGGGAATTATAGTCTCATGACTTATTTCACTATGTGTATTTTTCATGGGAAACTCATTCTCAAAAAATGTAGCGTCTCTTGATTCCATGATAGTATCAACATACATATCAGACACATCAGATTTTATAATTAAGAACCTATATCCAGTGCTGTGAAACGAATAACCAAGAAAAATACAATCAATAGTTTTGGGTCCAAGTTTACGCTTCTTGTTGATTGGTACATTCACCTTTGCCAAGCAACCCCAAGTGCGTAAATATGAGAGATTTAATCTCCTCTTTTCCCATTCCTCGAATGGTGTGATCTCTTTGTTCTTTGTTGGAACTCTGTTCAGGACATGACACGCTGTCAATATTGCCTCACCCCACCTTCCTTGGATAATCCCGCTGTACTCAACATGACATTCACCAAGTCTGTTAGAGTGCGGTTTTTCCGTTCGGCAATCCCATTGGATTGTGGTGAGAACAGCGGTGTCCTTTCATGAACAATACCATGCTCCACGCAAAACTCATCGAACACATTAGAGAAATATTCTCCACCTCGATCGGACCTTAACCATTTTATTTTCCTTTCAAGTTGGTTCTCAACTTCAGCTTTATAGGCCTTAAAATAATTAAACGCTTCATCTTTTGTTTTTAATAGATACACATAGCAAAATCTCGAAGAGTCATCTATAAAAGTGAGAAAGTATCTTTTACCGCCTTTATTCAAAATTCCATTCATCTCACATAGATCAGAATGAACAAGTTCTAGAGGTGCCAAATTCCTCGCCTCAGCAACCTTGTGGGGCTTGCAGGGTTGTTTTGATTCAACACAAACATGGCACTTAGACTTTTTGACCAAGTTAAATTTAGGAATTAAATTCAGATTTGCTAACCGCATAAGACAACCAAAACTTGTATGACAGAAGCGTGAATGCCATAAATCTGACTCATCAGAAATATCAACAGAATTCACCATCTTATTACATACATCATGCAAAGATAAGTGGAACAGACCTCCACAATCATATCCTTTACCCACAAAGACACCATGTTTTGATACAACACATTTATTCGACTCAAGGACAACTTTATAGCCATCTTGACATAGCATAGAAGCACTAACAAGATTCTTCTTGATGGATGGCACATGCTGCACACTCGTCAATGGCACCGTCTTTCTCGAAGTAAACTTCATAATGACCGTACCAACACCAAGAACATGAGCACGCGACCCATTTCCCATCAACAAGGCGCCAGACCTCCCGACCTGGTAAGTGGAGAATAAAGAAACATCAACACACACATGTATATTAGCACCACTGTCCATCCACCACTCTGGTGAATTACATACTGAAAGAACAAATGGTAAGGAATTACCATACCCAGATGTTCCTCCTTCAGTATCAGCAGTAACAACATTAGCTGTTTTCTTCTCTTGCTTGAACTTGCAATCTGGGCACTCACTTGCCCAGTGCTGTTCACTGCCACACACATAGCATCCTCCATTCCTCTTGTTTGTGTTCTTCTTCTTCTTTTTAAATAGTGTTGTTTGAACAGGCTTTGGGGTGTTCTCTTGCTTGTTCTGGTTTTTCTTCTTTTTATTGAACTTGCGGAAATTAGAGTTTCTCTTCTGCACAACATTTGCAGTAGAGTTCTCAACACGTTTTCCATTGTCCTTTGCTCTAGCTCTCTCCTCAACATCAAGAGTACCAATGAGCTCTTCCACATTGAACTCTTGTCTCTTATGTTTGAGGGAGGTGCCAAAGTCCTTCCAAGAAGGTGGTAACTTGGCGATTATACCGCCAGCCACAAACTTGTTAGGCAAAGGACAAGGAAAAGTTCAAGTTCCTTTGCTAGTGCCTGAAACTCATGAGCCTGTTCCACTACTGATCAGTTCTCAACCATCGTGTAGTCATACAACTGCTCCATGAGGTACAGCTCGCTACCAGCATCAGTAACTCCAAACTTTCCAACAAGTGCATCCCACAACTCTTTCCCCGTGGGAAGAATGATATAGCTTTTTTGGAATTTTGTATCAAGTGCTGTCGATGTTTTACCACCGATAGCCTGCCACGGGATTACTCGAGATAGTAGTTCATGCCTCGGCGAATAGTGAAACCTTGGTGGTTGGACACGCAGAGACACACGGTTTATACTAGTTCAGGCCCTCGACACGGTCGAGTAATAACCCTACGTCTAGTTGAGTCGCTTGTTATTGCTCTGATCTTGTAGTACAAGGTGTCGTGCGTTGCTCTATGTATCAGATGTCATGTAGTATGTTCAGATGTTTTTCGGGTGGTGTCCTCAACAGCCCTTTATAGTCCAGGGTCTGGCTGAGGATTGCTCTACTCCTACTCGGTTACAAACTTAGAGTCTTAAGCTGCGCTTCGGTCTTGTCGTTTTTACCGAGTAGAATTCGGTTTCGTTCGTCTGCCTTCCTTCGTGGGCCAAGAGGAAACAGGCCCAAAGCTCAGGTAAGTTGGTCTATGGGTACCCTATAGGATATCCCATCGATAAGCCCCCGAGCATCTCATGATTTTTCTTCAAAGTGTCAGGTTGTCTCGAAAGCAAGCCGAGTTCTTATTGAAGCAAAATCATGGGATGATCTCTTATGTCTTTGTCTTGTAGTCTTATTGCGCCTTTTGTTTTTGGACAAGAGGCGCACTCATTGAGTGTAGCCCCCGAGCCTCTGATTACTTGGTACAAGTATTCGGAGGTTCCGAGAAAAACTTTGTGTGGTATGTATTTCCAGCCCCTGAGCCTTCTCCGAGTTCTTTTGAAAGAGGGGTTGTTCACGGGTAGGTACTGTGCTTTCACGGATGTGTGGAATCTTGCTTTCACTGTTTGCTTTGGTCAGCTTTTGTTGTCTTCTTGCTTTTCTTTCTCATGACTTTTGGCTTTTGGTGGTCCTTCCTTGCTATATATTGCGTTGTGCTTGTATTGGTAGTTTGATCACTAGAGTTCTCTTTTTTTGGTGGTTTGCATTCTCCAAATCACTAGCTTGTATTTACTTTCATATACTTGTGCTAGTGATTAGTTGTTGCTCTTGTAACTAGTTTAGCTTGTGTAGCTTGCCTAGTTACCTTCTAGCTTGTGTAGCATAGAAGTAGCTCTTGAGTGGCTAATTGGCTTGTGTAGCCTTGTTAGTCACATTGCTTAGTTTGTATAGCTAAGTAAGTTGAGCTCTCTAGTTGACTTGTGTAGTCTTGCTAGAGAGCATTGCTAGTGAGCTTAGGTGTTCTGTGCTTTGCTTACTAGTATGTGTAGGAGCTCCCGGTTTGCTTAGAGTACTAGTTGTTTAGGTTTGTGTGACCTTGCAACCTAGACTTGTTTAGGGGAGCTTCCTAGCCCGACACCTTAGTTAGTATAATTGACATACTTTTCTAGGTGCTTAAGTTATAGATAGAGGGGTGTAGTCTTGGCTAGACCGTTAGTTTTAATTCCGCATTTGTTTCGGTTAGCCGGAACGTTTAAGTTTGAGAAAAGACTATTCACCCCCTTCTAGTCCGCCATCTCGACCCTTCAAGTGGTATCAAAGCTTGGTCTCTCATTTGTGGTCTTCATCGACCCGAGAGGATGGCGACTTATGGGCTAGATGTTGAGTGTCCACACATTTTTGATGGCACACACTTTGCACGGTGGAGAAATTAGATGGAAAATAATTATAAGTTTATTTCTCCCCAAATGTGGTGGATCGTAGATGTGGGTCTCTCTTGTGCAATTGAGAAAGAGGATGCAACTCAAGCACAAAAGAAGTGCCTACATCTCGATTGCCAAGCTACTAACATTCTCTACCATTCTATGAAAGATAACATCTTTGGTGAGATTATGGACATGAAGAGCGCTCATGAGATTTGGACCTATCTCATTGAAACATATGAGACGGTACCAAACATTGATGATGATGTGTCCAAGTTGGTGGCACATGAGAGTGTTGAGCATGACCACAACTCGGTGATTGTGGAAGATTGCTCCACCTCATGTTCAAGTGATGATGAAGATGATCTATCTATCAAGAGATCACTTGACAAGAATGATGAAGGCCCAACATCAAGTGTTGCAATTGATGATGCTACTCCAAGCACACTTGATGATGATGATGATGATGATGATGCATGCTCGGGCTATGAGAGTGATGCCTCCACAAGCTCTTCTACCTCATCACATTGCTTCATGTCACATGGTGACACTAAGGTATCAATTGGCAATGTGATTGTAGATTGTGATGACCCTAACTTTAAGCTTGTGTGCAAACTCTCTAAAGCTCTAGCAAGTGAGTTAAACAAAACGAAGAAACTAAAAGATGAAAACTCACTTCTAAAGACCTCATGTGAAGAACATAAGCACTTACTTGATGTTCTTAAATCTTCACATGATGAACTAAAATTGGATCATGAGCAACTTCATGTGTCTCATAAAGATTTGGTTTACAAACATGGCTCTCTAATTAATGAATTGATAAATATTAAAAATGAAGAGATCTCATCACTTGGGTCAAATGATCAATCACATGTTGTTGCTAACCTTTGTGATGTAGGGAAGAAGAATGTATCCACCTCTTGTGATGATTTACTTGATATGCCATGTTCTTCAAATATAGATGCTTGTTCTACTTCTATGTCTTGTGAGACTAACCTTTTGAAGGAGAACAATGAGCTCAAAAGTGAATTGAAAAATATGAGCAACAAGCTAGAGAGGTGCTACAACTCCAAAGTCACCTTTGAGCATATGTTGACAAACAAGAGAAGCTATGGTGACAAGAGTGGAATTGGTTTCCACAAGAGCAAGGGCAAGAAAGAGAAGAAGCAAGAACAAAAGAAGATATCTCATTTCATGTGCTTCAACTGCCATGGGATGGGACATCTTGCAAATGCTTGTCCAACCAAGAATGCTCAAGCTAAGCCACAAGTCAAGCCCCAAGTGAAATACAAGGTCAACCATCAAGATGGTGATTCGGGGATGACAAAGAAGAAGAAAACAAGAAGAGGTGGCAAAGCAAGAGCAACACATCCAACTCATATTCATGATGCCAACAAGATGATGATGAGCAAAGATCAAGAGAAGAATCATTTGGCTCACATCAAGTGCTTCAAGTGTGAAGACATGGGACACTTTGCCTCGAAGTGTCCTACCAAGCTTGAGATGAAGATTGAAGCAAAAGTGAAGAGGCAAGACAATGAGAAGCACAACATGAGCAAGGAAGAAAAGGCTCAAGCAAAGAGAGTGTGCTACTCATGTCGGGAAAGGTGACACATGGCTCATTCATGTCCCCTAGGTATGACTTCTAAGCCTATTTCCATTGATGATGATCATATGCTTAGAAAGGATGGTAGTGGTACATTTATGCTTGCTATTGCAAAACATCCCGCTATCCATACTAAGGCATTGGCTAAGTATGTTGCTCCTAACTTGAGAGGACCCAAACTAGTTTGGGTACCATCAAAAAGTGGATGATGATTTGTAGGTACCATTGGCATTGGAGGCTTGATTCAATATGGTTCATATTGTTTATCATATGATTGAGTCAAGTAATGAAGCTTAATGCGTATCTCATCCCAATGCCAAGTCAAAAAGATGAAGTCCAAGTGCTACAACATACAAGTGCATGATCAAGTTGTGGTGGTTTATTGGATTATTTGAAGGCTTGCAAATATTCAAATTGAAGCTTGCTAATGAATTGATCATGATCTACTAAGGTATATTTCCTGTTGATCGAGTTTATTTGGGTGTGTACAAGAGATTTAAATTGGATATACACATAGTGCATATGAGTTGTTTGAATTGGATATATATGTGCACTAGTTGCTTACTATAAGTTGATCGAATGGATTACACTATGTAAAAAATGCTTAACTGCGGCGGGCGAAAACAGTTTTCTGCAACGGGCAAATGCGTCCACTGCGATGGTAAGGTCACGGTAAATCGTGGCCTTCCCGCGGCGAGCACGTTTGCCGTTGCGGTAAATTGATTTACCGCAGCGGGCACATTAGAACGTCCGCTGTGGTAAATTGATTTACCGCAGCGGGCACATTAGAACGCCCGCTGCGGTAAATATTTCGGAAAAAACAAAAAAAAAGAGAAAAACCCATATGGGCCTGGATCCCGCCGAAATCCTAGCACTGCCGAGCCCATCCCGGCCCGCGCACGCGCCGCCGCGAGGCCTGCACGTGCCGCCTCCACCGCGTGCAAGCGCCGCCTCCGGCCCGTGCACGCGCCGCCGCGCCGAGGAGGCCGTGAGCTTGCGCCGCCGCGCCGCGAGCCGGCGCCGTGCTCCGCCGCCGCGATCCCGTGCCCGCTCCGTGGAGGCCCACACCCAGGCCGCCGCCGCGACCCCGCGCCCGGGCCGCCGCCGCGCCGCGCGCTCTACCGCGCCCCGCGCCCGCGCCCACGCCGTGGAGCCCGCGCCTGCACCGGGGAGGGTCGCACAGGGGAGGGTGGCGGCGTGGGGAGGTGGCGTGGTGGTAGAGGAGGCGTGGGGACGGAGCCAGGGAGGCAGCGTGGGGAGGGAGTCGCGCAGGGGAGGGAGGTGGCTTGGTGAGCCGCCGCTCTGCTGAATGAGATAGGGATGGAGTGGCTGAAAACCCTAATCTCGTGTATATATATGACGATGGACTGGCTTTGGGCCAGTTGGGCCTCAATCTTTCCCGTGGCGGGCCTCATAAGCTGCCCGCTGTGGTAAATCGATTTACCGCAGCGGACATCTTAAGACTTCCGCTACGGTAAATACCCTATTTACCGCAGCGGACAAAAAAGCCCGCCACGGTAAATAAAAAAATGTGCGCTGTGATACATCAGGAGATTTTTCGCAGCGGGCAAAATTAGTGTCCGCAACGGAGGGCTTTTAGGCAATGCTGCGGAAGCTCGAGTTTGACGTAGTGTTAAAAGCTTAGTGATCAAGTTTGAGTTGATTTGAATGGATGTGATCATGAGACTACTTTTAGTAAGTGGATTGAATGGATATATGTCTCTTGAGAGTGTTCAAACAAGTTGGATTCAATTTTGGTTCAAATTGAAGAAGTTTAGCTCATAGTGTTGAAATCTGTCTTTTATTCAAATCTGAGCTAGTTGTGATCATAACTATGTTTGAGAGATCAAATCTACTTGGATTGGCTTGAAATTTTGTGTGCATGCTTTACACTTATGATATTAGTTGCTGTTCAAGTTTCATGGGTATTGGATAAGAGATACTTCGGTTTTGGAGTGGATCTTGTCAACACATGTGCAACAGTTTTCAGCATGTACCTATGAGGGAAGATGTGCAATCTGGTAGCAATCTAGAAGTCCAATGAAGCTCAAATTTTTATGGCTGCTAGATGACTTAGTGAAGCACATCTCCACCAAATTTCATGATCATTGGACATGTACTTTGGAAAATATGATATATTCTTTGAAGAGTACAAAATCTGCCAGAAAAGTGACAAACATTGGATTGATCAAGAGTCACTCAAATTGAAAGGTCCTCAAGATGGAATCATGCTTATAAGTGATTGAGGTACCTATGCTAGCATTGAGTACAAGGCCATTTGGTTGTGGAGTGTATTTTACACATGTTTAGTACTCAAGATGAAGATCAATCAAACAATGTCATTTCAAGTGAGTACCAAGAATGGTTCTTAGAGAAAGGTCACTTCTCCCTTTTGTAGGGGCTTGCCGCCTTTTGTAGGTAAACCAAGAACGTTACTTGGAAGGCTAACATGGAAGTGGTGATCTAGGGATCATTTGGAGATGCTTAGTTGAAGCTATCAATATGATTGATCAAAAGAAAGCAAGCAACACCCAAAAGAGAGAGATTCATGAATTTAACCTACAAGATATTCATCTTCTACAAGTGGTACATCATTTGGTAATCTCTCATGCAAGCAAAGATCAAGAAAGAAGCAAATCAACCACAACAAGAAAGTGCACTTGATCTTTAGTGGGACTCAATTCATATGGGTTAAGAATGGAATTCATATTGGTATTCATTGGTCTTCACCATGATCTTAATTGGACTTCACATTGCTAATTGGAGATGAAATCTATGTGACTATCCTCTACTCCAACATAGCAAAGGTGAAATTGTTTGACATATGCATACATCCATTACTTAGGACATGTTTAGTGCATATAGTCATATATAATGCTCATTCATGAAAAATCAAATGAATTTTATGCTTATAGCCTACCACTATTGCTTGTTTGATTATTTGTATCTAGTGGTAGTATATGAGTTTGTTCATGAGCTAGTAAACCCAAGTACTTGATCTATTTTGGATTGCAATTAAGTGATAAGTACAACCTCTATAAGATAACCACTCAATGTGTGTGAACAAGCTTAGAGAGGGTTTAAAACCGGACTTGAAAGCTTATGCTATTCATTCTAGTTCATGTCAAACATAGAAGCTCATGAAGATGAATCTAGTTCAAGCACAAGACAACAATGCAAATGGATATCAAGATGCAACTTACAAGTGGTATCTAGACTTATGCTATCTTTCAAATAGTATCAACTTTCATATTGGTATTTGCAAAAGATGTCTAGTTCTAGCATACATGTGATGTTCCACAATTAGTTAATTCTAGCAATATCCTTCATGTGGTACCTCACTAGTGATATCCTACAAGTTTACAAGTGATCCTCAACTTTAAGTGATCAAATCATAGTTCTATTGCTTGGAAAGCTTATTTGGATGACAATTGCTTTGACCAAAGGGGAGTTGCCCTACTCAATGGTATAATGGTCAATGATCTTACATGAAGAGTCATTCCAATACATATATGTTGGTGTCCATAAAAAATAAGAAGATACAAGTATCAACCATCTACCCTAGTGCAACCTTTGCATCAATAGAGAAGCATACCTTTTATGGAAATTGATGACAAAGGGGGAGAGATTAGTGCAAAGATATGAATATATGGATGGAAATGCACTAAGAGGGAAAGAGACATGGACATGGACAAGGGAACAAGATTGAAAGGACCAAAGTCTTAGACTAAGTGATGCACACAAGTAGGGGGAGCAAGCTCATGAACTTGATTGATTGCATTTGACATGTGCATATTCATGTGCTTACTTGCATATTGCATAAGTCTTATATTTATATGCATGCTTGTGTGGTGTATGCTAGTTATAGGTTTTGAATGATGATTTGCTAACTAGCATGCATAGGTTGGTAAGCTAGATCCTTGTTCCTTCAAATGATATCTAGAAACCTTGCTTCTAATGTTGATCTCACAGGGTTTCTAGTGTTGTTTTTTGTGGTATCTAGCTAACCATGGTGCTAAGGATGAAATTCAAAATGCAACTACAACGGGTATCTTCAAAGGTTTATCCTATATCCCTTAGCATCACTTAGTAGTGCTAGCACTCCCACAATTCCTATTCATGCATGTGTGCAAAGCTTAATTAAAACCTTTGTGAGCACAAATGTAGGGGGAGCTAACACTACCAAGTCAGACTTTGTGGCATTTATCCAAATCTTGGTATAGAGCTTAAATGTTGGATAAATGGCATAATATCCAAAATAATCTTAATTTCCATATCTTTGTAGAGTTGTCATCAATTACCAAAAAGGGGAGATTGAAAGGTCCTTGTGTGATTTTGGTAATTGAGTGACAACTTAGGTGAACTAACATGTGTTTAAGAGATATATACACATGAGATTAGTTCACATGTGATGGTAAGATGAAGGAGCTTAATTGAACATGAAACATGACATGGAGTCATGTGACCAAGGTGGAGAAGATCAAGATGAGGCTTGGCTTGATGGACCGGTTGCAAGTGTGAAGGGCAAGCGGGTGATGCTTGGCGCCGATGGACCGAGGCAATGGTGAAGAGCAAGTGAGGTCAAGATCGATAAACCAATACGGTCACGTGATGATATGAAGTGGATCATATCATTTCGTGATAGGTTGGTGCATGTGTTGCATCAACATTGGAGAAGGAATGGAATGAAATGCGCAA
The DNA here is from genome assembly GCA_022036555.1 of Microstegium vimineum. Taxonomy (NCBI): domain Eukaryota; kingdom Viridiplantae; phylum Streptophyta; class Magnoliopsida; order Poales; family Poaceae; genus Microstegium; species Microstegium vimineum. The sequence goes on from CM039119.1 coordinate 18,347,153, forward strand.
GGCAAAGGTATAACCATAGGGCATTTCATTTCACCGGTCATTGGTGTTTAGAGAAGTATATGACCGGGTTTAGGATAGATAGCCGTACTATCAAGAGGGGCAAACTTGTTCGTATATCGGTTATCTAGTGCCACTTGAGCGATCTAACTTTGCGATGCATTAGGATCGAGTGGCGCGGTGAGAGCAAGTGAAAACCCTTTGAAAATGATTGTGAAAATGCTAAGACACATGCACATGGTGATGTACACTTGGTGGTGTTGGCACATTTACAAGGGAGAAGGTGTTGGAGTTGAATTGAATCAACTCGGAGAAAAGAAAAATGTTTTTCGGTATGCTCCTAACAATAGAGTGAATCTTGGAATGAAATACTGCTTTGATTCATTATGATATGGATCAAATGGACTTGAGGGATGTGTAGGCCTCTGAGTTATCTTTCCAAAAACTCCAAGATCATCAAAATCGGAGTTTGGAGCTAAGAGATACGGACGTTTTCGTGCGGACTGTGCTGGTCCGGACGCACTGTGCAGTCCGGACGCAGCATCTCTAAAGGTCCGGACGCAGTGTCTGTAAAGGTCCGGACGCATGGTCATTAGTCCGGACCGTAGCATTCGGACCTGCGTCCGAAGGCCTAAAAATGTTGTTTCGGAGGCTCTGTAAGGTCCGGACACTAACTAGCATCCGGAGGTGTTGATTCGGACAGCGTCCGGAGTAAAATCTGCTCTCGGGGAGCTCTCTGCTGGTCCGGACCTCTACTGTAGCAAGCGTCCGGAGGCTGTTTTCAGCTGAGAAAAGCGCGCCAACGGCTCGATTCAAATGGCTAGGTGGTCCGGACGCATGGGCAATGGTCCGGACCCTCTGCAGGAAGCGTGGTGAAGGGAGAAAACGGCTAGTTTCTCTCCCACTCTATTTATAGGGGTGGTGGCCGGCCAAGGCTTGTTGCTAAGCACCCTAGGGCCTTTGTGGCTTGTGTTGGTGTGCTTGAGAAGCCCTCTAACTTACATACACTTGATAGTGATCATCCGATTGTGTGAGAGAGCGATTTCTAGTGCGTTGCTTTGAGAGATTGCATCGTGTGGCACTAGGTGATCGTGTTGCAAGCCGGTGGTGCTTGTTACTCTTGGAGGTTGCCACCTCCTAGACGGCTTGGTGATCGAGTCTCCGTCGAAGCACGCAAGAAGCTTGTGTGTGGCTCTGAAGAAGAGCTTTGTGAGGGGTGTTGTGCTCGCCCCGCGGGAGATTGCGAAGAGCAACTCTAGTTGAGCGTGTCATTGAGCTACCCTCACTTGTGGGTAGATTCTTGCGGCGCCCGAGTGAGTGGGCTAGGATTGTGAACACCTATTAGCCGTCAAATCACCAAGTGAGTGGTCGACACAACGGGGACTAGCTTGGTGGCAACCAAGTGAACCCCGGGAGAAAAATCACCGCGTCAACCTTGTACATCTTCTCGGTGGTTTGCATTCTCCAAATCACTAGCTTGTATTTACTTTCATATACTTGTGCTAGTGATTAGTTGTTGCTCTTGTAACTAGTTTAGCTTGTGTAGCTTGCCTAGGTACCTTCTAGCTTGTGTAGCATAGAAGTAGCTCTTGAGTGGCTAATTGGCTTGTGTAACCTTGTTAGTCACATTGCTTAGTTTGTATAGCTAAGTAAGTTGAGCTCTCTAGTTGACTTGTGTAGTCTTGCTAGAGAGCATTGCTAGTGAGCTTAGGTGTTCTGTGTTTTGCTTACTAGTATGTGTAGGAGCTCCCGGTTTGCTTAGAGTACTAGTTGCTTAGGTTTGTGTGACCTTGCAACCTAGACTTGTTTAGGTGAGCTTCCTAGCCCGACACCTTAGTTAGTATAATTGACATACTTTTCTAGGTGCTTAAGTTATAGATAGAGGGGTGTAGTCTTGGCTAGACCGTTAGTTTTAATTCCGCATTTGTTTCGGTTAGCCGGAACGTTTAATATTTAGAAAAGACTATTCACCCCCCCTCTAGTCCGCCATCTCGACCCTTCAGTGTGCTATCTGCTAGCTGTGTTCTTCGATGTGTCTTGCTCTATCTCTTTGTCTTCCCCCTGCTCTCCTTTTATAAGTTGAAGGAGCTCAAGGGAGTTACAAGCATGCGTCGAGAGGTATCTACATAGGATATCGTGCCTTATCCTTTCCTTCCTCAGGAAGGATGTTGGACACTTATAATACTATATTCCCATTGCCATCGTACTTGGTCGGAGAAGGGGTGTCGTGTTGGCCCTTCGTTGCACCGCCGAAGAATACGAGGGGGGGGTCCGGTTGAACCCGTAGCATGGTAGAGGCATGGAGTGCGTTGTACCGTTGGATGGGCTTTTAGTTCCTGATGGGCCCCTCACCCTTTCTTAGATGACCATCGCTGGGCTTTTAGTTCGTTGATTTGCCTTTGAAAGTTTATCGTTAAATTAGGTCTTCGACAGTAGCCCCCGAGCCTTAGGAAGAGTTCCTAATTATCTTGCTGAGGCTTTGTATACGCTGTCGAGATATCTATTTTTATCCTTCGTCAAGAGGGTGCGCGCGAGCGCACCCGTCGGGTGTAGCCCTCGAGCGTGGGTGAGAGTGTAGCTCTTGCGCAGGCTTTGATTTTATCGTCTTCGTCTTGGTGTTTTGATCGCAAGCGGCTGATATGTTTCGATTACTTCGTACCGCAATCTTCTGATGACATGCGCGGACTGAACCAGGTCAATTTTGGTTTTCGTCCTGACAATCTGCCGCCGCTGCCGGTGGCACTGTTTAGTCATGATGCCATGAGCATCAAAACTTGCTCACCTCTAGCCTATTGCCACGATTCGTACTTCCCTACCGTCGATGCCTTGGCTCATCCGCTGCTATTAGAAACAATGGAGTGACTGTCACACCTTCTTACGCATTCATTCACGAGCCCTCTGCATATGGTGATTTTCTGTGGCATGAAGCCCCCGAGTGTGTGCTGATGTCGTTTGGTTGGGCCACACGGATCGATTTTGTACCTGAACCCGGGTTGGAGCCGGGGTGGCGCTTCGTCAGTGACTGGGACGTAGTTATGACAGGCCTATGGGTTAGGATGACTCGTGCCGCACCCTGGCCTCGTGATGACTGTAGGTGATGCGCGAGTCACGTCCTTGGTGAATGTGGTATTTCGGCCGACTCCCCCAAGACAAGACTTATCAATGCGCCTTTTTTGACCGTCTTGTGGGGAGAAGAGTGACGACTGTGGGTCCTGACGGCGTGCGGAGCGATTCCAGCCCCGTCGGATCCTCTTCCTATTTGGCTTTGGAGTAGTACAATGGCTAGGCCGCGGTGCTCTTTCTTGCCTCTTCGTTTTTTTGGCTTTCTGCTCAGAGTTCCTTCCATTCTAGTCATGGACCACGACAAATGCCCGATGGAGGATAGTTTCGTTGGAGAGGGCGCGTCCGGCACTCAGGACCTCCACCGTCGGATGATCGAAGCAGGATGGTTTCTGTATCGTTTTATCCTTAATCTCCTTCCCATGTCTTCCTTCGTACGCTTATTAAGACTTGATCTTTTGGTCAGGATGCCGTCGCCGACTCACGACGCGTCGCTCCCATGTGGTTTTCAGGCGTCGGTGGCTCCGTCCGATGTGCTGGCGCCGACTCGTCTTCCGCCTCGCGTGGGGTCAGGACCTTCTCGTTCGGCCTCATCGAGGCCCGCGCCGGTGCACCCTGCTCGCGGGAACCGAAGCTTGATGGGGGAGCTGCTCAATCGCCCGATGCGGAACCTTCGTCAGGTGCAGGACACTGAACTGCTCTACCAGATGTTAGAAGGATTTCGCCAGAGCCTATTGGTGTCCGTGCGGGCGGGTTCTCGTCTTCGTGACCAGCTGGCCGAAGTCGACGAGCGTATTACGGGTAAGCGATCACCGTCTCCTATGTCCTGGTATGACCTATCCATCACTTTGTTTTCCGCCTCGTAGTGTTGGAAGAGGAGCTGCGGGCACTCCGTTCTGCTGTGACCGGCGTCGTCGACATTTTTCATGTGCCCGGAGATTCCGTCGTTAGGCGCCTTCGGGCAGTTCCTGCGCGCGTCCACAATGCTACCGCGCGTGCCATTTTTCGCGGGGCCGGAGTTGCACTCGCCATGGCCGATATCCATTCCGGCATGGATATGGCGGACGTTGTTGGGTTTATGGCTGGGCGGAGCATTGATCAATATTCTAATCGCATCGGGCGGCTTTCGGACGCGGCGGAGGCTATCGTTGGTATCGTACTTGCGGAAGAAATTCTAGCAGCGTGGCCCAGGGCGGAGACCCCATGACCGTTGGTGTTAAGAAAAAGAAAGTTCGTTATGCTAGCCGGAGAGCCTTACTTTGTCTGTATGGATTCAAATTGTTAATCCCCTACTCCGCGTTTTAACCGTTGTTTCAGTTATTACTTTTGTTTCACAGGCCTGCGTTTGTTGCCTATTGTTTTAGTTGGATCATGCATCTGGGAACCGCCATCGCACGGTCCCCTTCTTCCTCGCACCCCCATGATCTAGGATGTGGAAGTGAGCGGCCTCGTGTCTTTCCTCGACGGACGAGACCGAGCGCTCGGCGAGCTACAATCGGGTAGTTTAGGTGAGACCCCGGGTCCTCATCCGTGGAGGCTCGCACCGGCGGAGGTCTATTGGCGACCGATCTCTGTTCCCAACAGTCGATACGTATAGTACCCGATTCCGTTCGCTGGGAACCGAGGGCTTGATGCCACCCCTCGTGGGGTTTACCACATATTCTGTTATCTGTTGAAGCCTAAACACGTTCGCTGAGCGCGTTCGACGTGAAGACGTCTACGTTCCGGCTGCGAGGGCCCACTCAGCAACGTCCCTCACTCTTTGATTTTTGGTCGGGGAGGCTGTCGAACGCATGGAGCTGGGCCAGCCCAAGATCCCTTGGCCTTGTTAACTTTACCTGGATTCGCGTCGTGGCGGGCTAGGGGACCATCGGCCCATTAGGTTTTTTATGGGAATATAGCGGGCGGTGTGAGTTGCCATCTGCTGCTAAAGCTTACCACCGCCGCCACCTCCCCTGCACTCTAGATACAAGAAATACGATAGCCTGAACGAAATTTCATCGGGTGGGCGAGCTTACCGATTTTTCTCACCTCTTTTGTCGACCATGGTGCCTTGATTGCGCTCAACCGTGCTCCATGCTCAGCTGCTGGAATTGGCGCGCAAAGGAAGTCTTCCTCCATCTTCCGATCCGTCGTGGTGGCTGTTGCCTGGAGACGAGCTCTCCCCCAATCCTCCCGACGGCTACGTCGTCTCTTTCGTCGAATTTCATTAGCGTGGGCTGGGCACGCCTCCGCATCCCTTCTTTAGAGGTTTGCTCAACTACTACAAGCTTGAGCTTCATCATCTTAATCCCAATGGCGTTTAGCAGATCTCGACCTTCATGGCTTTCTGCGAGGGGTACTTGGGGATCGAGCCTCACTTCGATCTATGGCGGCGGTTGTTCTCCGTGGATCTCATAAAGAGACAACCCATGGGTTGTGCTGGAGTGAAGCTCCGGCCCAGACGTGCGGGAGATTTCATCGCCGTGCCTACCCGATCGGCGAACAAGGGTTGACACATGTCGTGGTTTTATCTCCGGAGCGACGAAAACGCCCCGTTTCCTCGCTATACCGGGGCACCCCTTGATACTCGCCTCCCCGCTTTTTATTATGGGATCGATGAGAGGGCCTTGAAGTGGCTGGAGGATGCCTCCCGCGCCATTAAGGTCTTAAAGGAAGCCGACCTGTGTTCGCGTGATGTGACCGGTGGCTACTTCTCCAAAGGGGTGGTGCCTTTACGTCAGCGGACTCTGATGCTGTTTCAGATGACTGAGGACGCGTCTCCTGGTGGGACGGTGACGGCTCTAGAGGTGGCGGATACGAATGTCGTGGTGGTGCGCATTCGGCTTGTCACCGGTACTGCTGACACATCTTACCCTGTTGACGGCATTCCCAAGATGCTCCCTGATCCGAACACGAAGACCTTGGTATTTTGTACCTTCCCGTCTTTCCTTATTGACGGAGCATCGTCTCTCTACCTTCCTGACACTGATCGATTGGGAGGAATTTTTTGCAGGTCGGTCGCGTGGACGTCTGTCCTAGTCCTCCTCCTCTCCTGGCCGTCGCATCGAGGCGGGCGAACAAGGAGCACAACTCAGAAGGGCAAACATGGAAATCCCGCAGGAGTGCTTGCCACATTCGGAATGAGAACCGGAAGATAAGAGAGGGGAAGGGAGAGGAAGTTTCGTCGATGTCGGAAGATACTAATGACGGGGACGACGATTCTTCGGACCCGGAGTGCTCTTCTTCTTATGAGATGGGCAGCCCTTCGTCGCAGCCCAGCCCCTCGGGTTCTCCTCCGGGTGTGAGTTTGCCCGAGGGGATGGAGATTTTGGGTGACGTCGTGGCGCCGGACTCGGGGCCCATTCTGCTTTGTCGGCATCGGGCGACGCGCCCGCGGCGTCATCCCCTCAGTCGGCTCCGCCTTTCGAGACCATAACGGGGGTGCCGAAGGTGAGTTGTCAGGGACGGCCGATGCCGAGAACTTCTTCCCGCAAGCGTAGGCCGACGTTTCTGAGCTCGATGTTATAGGATGATCGGCCGAAACATCCGGCGCTGGCCCCGAGGTAATCCTAATCTGACCCGCTTTATTCTTCAGAAAATTTCTATCTCCTGTTCCATTGCATTTTTCCTGCAGTCAGAGCGTGGGCCGTCCGACCTTAGCTCCAGCGAAAAGATTGGCAGTCTCGCGTCCCCGAGGTCCGCCCGGGAATGCGGAAACCTGCGCATCGGGTGGTGCCGTTATGCTCGCAGGCCCGAGTGACATCGGGAATGAAGCAGATGTTGCTGCTTCGTCCGGGATCAGCGTTCCCGACGCCGGTTCCCCTTTGACGGGGGTCCTTTCATCGGTAGTCGCCTCGGCGACGGTTCCGTTGTTGTCTCCTTCGCCGGTTATTGGAACCGTTCCGTCTCCGGCTCGTATGTTTGTGCCCCGGATCCCAACTTCGTCCCTAACCGGGCTCCGTCCCGGTGTCGGGGTCGTTCCTGGCCTTGTCGAGGCGTAGGAGGTGATAGAGGTCCTTCCTTCTTTCTAAATGTCCCCTGGGGAGGTGGCTGCGAGGCCTCGGAACCGACCCGGCCACCCCATCCTTTGGGCCTGCCAGAGCGAACCCGGAGTCGTGTTTGTTTTGGATGATCGGCTTGAGGATTCTCGTCGGCAGGCAGTCCACCAGGGTGTATGAGATATGATGAGGATCTGGGATGATGTGGTGACTCCCAACGTAGAGGTGATCTACCCCGATCCCTGGTTTATTTGCGCTCGTTTTATGGTGTTTTCTTACACTCCTTTCTCAGTAGGCGATATGTGAGAGTAATATCCTCAAGTCGGCTTTCCTTCACGAGGAATCTGGGGTCTGGCCGGCCGCTGCCGAGAGCTGTCAGCGAGTCACCGCCCTGGAGGCCGAATTGACTGAGGCTCGAGGTCGGGTTCGTGACTCGTGTCAGACTGAGGAAAACATGCGTCAAAGGTTTGAGACTCAGGTGGCTGCTCGTAAGGCCCTTGAGGAGAAGCTATCAGACACCGAGAAGCATGTGACACGTTTGGAGCACGCCCGGACGCTGGCTCTAGACCGGGCGGAAGTGGAGAAGAAAAACCGTCGCCAGGCCGAAGAGGAGAGGGACAACCATCGTGACTCTGTTGTTGTTCTGGATGCTGAGTTGCGGCGCGAGCGGGAGGAGGTTGGTCGACTAGAGGCCTAGATCCGGCCGCTGACGGAGGCCGCCAACCGCGCAACTCGCCTTGCTGGGGAACTCGATGGTATGTGTCCTTCTTAGAGCGTCTTTGTTTTTCATTGTTGCCTGCTTGGTCCGTTAATTTCTTAATCTCCAGATGTCAAGAGCCGGCTGAGTCCGTTGGTGGTTAGTGAAGAACGACTCCAGAAAGAGGTTGCCAAGGCGAAGGCGCTTGCAGCGGAGTCCTCCAGCTCTCGGGCGAGGCTCGAGGAGATTTTGATCTCCGTCCTTCAAGACCTTCAGATATCTGTCGCCCTCGAGATCTCTCTTGAAACAGTCGTCTCCAGTTTACCTGGTCGGGTCGACGAGTTTGTCAAGACCGGGGTAAGAAAGGGCGCGCTGCGGGCGGTGTCCATTGTGCGTTCTCATTATCCCGAGCTAGGTTTCCCAGCAATGGGCCTAGGGTGGTCTCCTGAGACCACCTCCTCCCTGGTAGCTGAGATCGAGAAGGAGATGGAGCCAGTCGCAGCCGGGATGCTCCGCATGTTGGAGGATGAGGCTGCAGGCGAAGAGGAGGACTATGCTTCCAACGCACCCGAACAGACCCCAGAGCACTGATTGTTACCCTTGTGCCCTTATTTGGCGTGTGCCTGCGCTGGAACGTTTGCTATGAACTTTGGACATGTTTCTTATGTATCGCCTAGTTCTATTATAGGGGAACCGGATGTACTTTTGTTGTCCCTAAGGACTTTTGTGAGGCACTTTATGCTTAGCGACGTGATTATCAATCAACAGTTATCGTTTGAAATAAAGGAGGCGGTCGGGATGATCGCTTGTTAGAGGTGTCGGTAGACTCTGACCATCTGAGGAGGAAAAGAACGATGGGAGTGGTTGTGTATACCTCTTTGTCGAGTGATCTTTTATTGATGTCTAGGGCCGCGTGCCACCGGGTTGTCGAGGATGGTCGACGTCTCGCTTGCTGAAGCGCGGCTATCGTTGCCTTCTCTGGCTCCCTTCCCGTCGTCACTTCTCTTCTTTACTCACCTCTTCTTTTTCAATCCTCCGTTGAGGAATTTTTTCATGAGGTTACAGTCCTTGAGGAGGTGACTTACAGGGGTCGCGTGGTTTGGACAGGGTCGTTCCAACATCTTTTCAAAGTGGTCATTAACCTGCCCGTGTTTCTTCCACGCATTTTCCTCTCCCGTCGCGGCGAACGACGAGCAGCGTCGTGACTGGCCTTGCCATCTCTCATGAGGATGAGTCGAGGGCACTCGGGAGTCCGTCGGCGTCCAGGGCACCTCTCCTGATGAGAACGTGGTGATGATGTCGCCATCATCTGCGCCGGGGAGTCCGTCGTACTGTTGGGAAGAACGGCGGACGCGTTCGCGATGAATTTCGCCTCGCTTCTGCTCGCAACCCTGGAGATGCTCCGAGCGTTCAGGTCGGGCATGGGTCCCTCGGAAATTCCTGATGAAGGATTCCTTCAGGTCTCTCCAGTCTCCAATCTTTCCTTTCGGAAGGTGCTCCAACCACATGCGCGCAGCGTCGGAGAGGTGAAGCGGTAGGTGGCGAATTATAAAATTCTCGTCTCCCGCCCCTCCCGCCTCACAGGCGAACCGATAACCTTCCAGCCAGAATCCGGGGTCGGAGAGTCCGGCGTATTTCCGGAGGTAAGTCGGTGGTCGGAACCGTGTCGGGATTCATGCGGCATGTATATGCGGGGAAAAGCAGCGCGACCCGGTGGGATCCGGGTTCGAACCTCGGTTTTCACCAGGTTTGCGTCGTCTATCTTTGCGTAGGTGTTGCGTGTGTTGTCCGTCGCCGTCGTTCTGCCTATGACTGTTACCTAGAAAGCGTGCTTCAAGGCCGGGGCGCCGTCTGACCGGGGTCCGGTTTTTAACCGGGATCTGCCCTGGTCTTTGTCGAGTAGAGTTCCCGAGGAGTGGCATGTTTTGCGCCCTAGAGAAGGCTTCTCCCCTTTGTCGCGCTGGGACCTCTGTCTGTCTGGCTGCTGCTTGGTCCCGGAGAGCGCGCAGCCTTCTCCCCGGTTTCCCTTCCTCGGGTACTGTGGCCCTGAAAGATCGTCTCATGAGTACGGGGGCAACAGCTACGCTCTGTTGCATCCTTGGAAAAGTCGGGGGAGACACATCGCGGCGCTGCACATCCCGAGCTCGGGCTCGGGGGTCGATCGCCGACCGTGGGTGTAGCTGCTGCTCGAGGAAGGCGCGCTCGCTGTCGATCCGGTGACGAGCACCGTTGAGCTCACTCTGCTGGGCACGCATGATGTCGAGATTGACGTGTGGCAGCACGAGAACCTGTTGGTTTCCGAGGGGGATTTTGTTGTCACCCTCGTTGAGGTCGCGCACAGCTTCTCCGGGGGTGGCCTCTCTCCTGTCACACATGAAACATTCCCGTGAGGGGGCCTCGTTGACCTCGGGAGTGATGTGTTCAGTCCCCGTACTGTCAGTGCCGGAGATAGCCAAGTCTTCCTCGGTCAGGAGGTCATAAAATGAGTCGATGGTTCCCACAAACTCGTCGTCGGGGGTGTCGGTCATCTTCAGAGCGATGAGTCGCTCGAGGATGGAAACGACGCTGACAAGGCCGAATGGGTATGTCACAGGGACACTTTCTTCTATCGGCGCACCTTCCTCGACCTGGGTGGCAGCGTCGAGGTGAGAGGGCGCCTGTCCCGTATCAGGTTCGGAGACGGTCGCGGCACCCGATGTCCCTCGACGTGCTGACGTGATCTGCGCCGGCGGAGGAGTGGGTGGTCGCTGCCCTCGGAGGATGCTCATCCAAGGCGTAGCACATCATTCGCCATGAGGCGGGCTTTCTCCCCGTGTCGGAGTTGGGGAGGACGTTGCCGACGCATCCCTTGGCGTCCTGGTAGACCCCTTCCATCGAGGCGACGACCCCGAGGCAGCTGTCGCTTGGCAGTGCTTCGTCGCTGTCGGAGCTGGGGTCCGAGTCCAGGAGGTAGTCGTACTGGGAGCGCACGAATCGTAACATGGCATGTTCGGCCGCATGATTGGTTTTGTGGCCATCGTCGTCAGAGTCCCCCATGCCGCGCATGAACGCTTCGAGCGGGTGGAGTCCTCTGTCGTCGTTCCAGGGGGTTTCTCCCCCAAGTCCGGTGAGGTTGGCTCCAGAGACCCGTGGTCCTAGGTCCTCAACCGGGGCATCCCTGCGGGGAGCAGGGTGGTCCTCGTTCGATCGTGCCAGGGTGTCAACGACCTGGTCCGGCAAAGACAACACACAGGTGACGGTTCCGTCCGCAGAGCAAGCGAACTCCAGGCTCCCAAAGCGGATGAAGGAGAACCCAGGGTTGTCAGAGTTGGAGGTGGCCATTCGGAACCACTAAAACATCGAGAGACGCGATGCCCCCTACCTGGCGCGCCAACTGTCGGTGTTTAGAAACTACCAACGAGGAAATTTGTACGTGTGTCGGGTTCCGAATGGTGAGACAAAGAGACAAGGGGTTTATACTAGTTTGGGCAAGAAATCCCTACGTCCAGTGTGGAGTTGCTCGTGTTCCTTATCTCTGCTTGAAGGGGGCTTACAAGCTAGGTCGAGAGAGGGAGTATGAGTCCCAGTTCTCTGGATGCTATGTTGTGTGAGTGTGCTATCTGCTAGCTGTGTTCTTCGATGTGTCTTTCTCTATCTCTTCGTCTTCCCCCTGCTCTCCTTTTATAAGCTCAAGGAGCTCAGGGGAGTTACAAGCATGCGTCGAGAGGTATCTACATAGGATACCGTGCCTTACCTTTCCTTCCTTAGGAAGGATGTTCGACACTTATAATACTATATTCCCATTGCTGTCGTACTTGGTCGGAGAAGGGGTGTCGTGTCGGCCCTTTGTTGCACCGCTGGAGAATACGGGGGGGTCCGGTTGAACCCGTAGCATGGTAGAGGTATGGAGTGTGTTGTACCTTCTCGTAATTCTTTTTGCGTTCGGTAGATTCCTCCAGACTTGGCCAATGGACTCTGTTACTCCGTGGGCCCCATGTACCCAACGTACCCCCGTTTGAGGGGTTCCTGTAGGGCCTCGGAGGCGTGAGAGGCTATCGTCGCTCCATGGGAGGTGTGGGTCCCACCTGCTCAAGAGCTCTGTTCTGTCCCGTCCTGATTGGGGAGCTCGACGTGTCTCCGTTCTGGTAGGGGCTTGGGCGTTATTCTGAGGCCCGGATTACACGGGGCGTATGATCCCTCGGGGTGTTGTACCTCTGTCCTTATCAGCGTTTGCACCGTCATCGGCCAAGGATCGGTGGCGGCCTCCTTCTAGATGGGGGAAAATGAGTCATTCCTCTACTGCTGATGTCCTACATGTCTTCTATGGATTGTGGAGCTGCCTTGCTCTCCACGTTGGGCGAGACGGAACCACGTCTGCCCGGGGCACGTCTGCCTACCTGGGCTGGCGAGTCACGCGCCTCCTCTTCGTGGGCCTGCGGCGATTTGTTCCTGATGGGCCCCTCACCCTTTCTTAGATGACCATCGCTGGGCTTTTAGTTCGTTGATTTTCCTTTGAAAGTTTATCGTTAAATTAGGTCTCTGACACCCCCCTTGTCTTCTTCTTTTTGTCATTTCTTTCCCCTTCGATTTCATGAGAGTAAGCCCAGTCGCTCCTTTGGCTGCTGCGCCGTTCAGTTCCATCAGGGCATGAAGGCCGTTTACTTCTCCTTTACCCTTTATGAGTCGGTTAAAGATTGGGCAGATAAGTGGTTCTATATTTCTAAGCCTGATGCTTACTTTGCTTCTGATCTTGCTGCCCTTTCAACTTCTCTTCCTTGTTGGTATGAACCCTTGTCTCCTTCTGAATCTTTGGCTATCAAGCCTCTACTAACTCGGATAAACTTCTTGAAACAATCCGGGTTAACTGGCAATGGGTTGGTTGCCAGTTTCTATCGTCGCCGAGTTCAACCTCTCATGCAGAGGGAGAATCTTGGTTTTGAGTACACTGGTTCTTCTGATCCTTCTCGGATTATTACTGGTTCTGAGTTGTTGGATGAGGATGTATTTGATAGTTTGGGGAGGGTCTTGAGTGGCGTGACTGCTCTTCCCCCTCAGATTAGAGAGTATGATGCTGGAAATCCTCCTCCTCAGGTTAGTGATCTTAGTTTATACCGACTTCTTTTTTATTAAGCTTTGCTGATAACCTGCTTTTTGTTTTTTTGCTTAGGATTATGGTCACTCTTTTAGGCTTAACTTGCCTTTTGGGCCGGTTGCCTTTGTTCCTGCTGAAGCTGCTGCTGAGGTTACTGTAGCTTCAGGCTCTTCTTCCAGGTTGATCTCTGGATTATGTAATACTGAAGGGTATGTGCCGTATTCTCCTAATCCTCAGTTAGCTCAAGTCTTACTAGTTTCTAGGAAAAGGAAAGCTGAGTCTTTTGCTCAGCCTGTTCAACCTCCTCCTACTACTCGTCGTCGTTCTCCTCGCCCGTTCACCCCTACAGGTAACGTTACTATAGGTGAGGTTTCTTGTTTATAGCCGAGTTGTTTTGCCTATTTAGTTTCTTGATTGTCGTCCTATATTTGCTTTTTGTCAGGTGGCCAATCCATCCCTCTTGATGAGGAATATTCTGATGATGATCCTCCTCTTATTCGCCATCCGTGAGTTCCTTTATTGTTTTTGTAACTTCTTTCTATATCCTTTCTCTTATTGTAGCATTGTCTCAGTCGTAGGCCATCTGCTAGTCAGCCCTCTGATGAAGCTGCTCCTATTCCTTCGGCTATTCCACTCTCTTCTTCCTCGCTGCTTGATGATGATTTCTCTTTTGATATCCCCAAACTTTCATTTGCTCAAGTTGCTGCTTCTTTCAGCAAATTAGTCAAGTAAGTTAGATTTGTTGTATAATGCTTGTTTCTTTATTTGTCTTTGCCTAATATTCTTGCTTTTGCTTTCTTTAGGTCTTCCTCTGATGCTCCTGCTTCATCCCAGAGTGGTAGGGTTCTTTTGTTGAATCAAGATTTTTGCCTTTTGCGTTTCTCTTAACTTTTCCCGTTTTATCTCTTGTAGGACTTTGCACTCCTGATGTTGCTAGTATTGCTGGTACCTCTGAGTTGGTCGGTGCCTCTCCTGCTATCGACGTGCCTCTCCTTGAAGTACCTGAGTTGAGTATCTTGGGTAAGGCTCCAATGGATCCTTTGCTCCTTCAAGGGCCAGAAGTCCACCTTAGCTGTGTTGATCGAGTCCAGAAGCTTGTTTCTTCTTGGAATGACTTGTCAATATCTTTTGGTGATGAGCTAAAGGTATTTGCTCCTATTTTCCCTTCTTTTGTTTTTTTTGTTTGTACTTTTGTTTCAATCTTTATCTCTTGCAGGAAGCCTGTCAGGAGTTGGTTGCTTCTACTTCAGAAGTTCAATCAACTGCCACTCTTCAAGCTGATCTTGATAGGGTTCATCTTGAGCTATCCCATGCTCGAGCTGCTTTGGAGCAGGAAAAAGCTTCTTCATCTGCTGCCCTTTCTGATTTGAAGGATAAGCTAGCTGGTAAGTATTATTATATTTTCCCTAATTGTTGTGATTCTCTTTTTGATATTCTCTTTTGTAGCTACTGAACGAGCTTCGGTGACTTTGAATGAAGAGAAGAAAGACTTGTCTCTTTGTCTTGAGTCTTCAGAGAAGAAAACTGAAGCTGTGAGTTTAGTGATTGCTTGTTGTCTTCTGTCTTTTTGTCGTTCTCATTCTTGGCTTTCTGAATTGTTTGTCTTTTCCAGCTTTTGAAGTCGGAGCAAGAGTTGCAGTCTCAGCTTCTGGGCGTTCATGAACGATATAAGTCTTTGTATGCTGCTGTGAAGCCTGTCATAGCTGCCATCTGCCATGAAGAAGATGCTAAAGAAGGCTTGAAGACCTTAATTCCTGCACTGTCTCCTCGTTTCCAAGAATTTGTGGAGAATGGGTTTGAGCGCTGTATAAACAATGTTGTTTCTTTTGTTCAAGCCCTTGCTCCTGATGTGCCTTTGGACCGAATCCTCGAAGATCCGATGGACGCCGATCTCTTGGCGAGGTGGGAGCAATCAAAGCCTGAAGTCCAGGAGCTTTGCCGCAAGATATTTGGTCAAATGAAAGTGTTGCCTTCTTCTACTTGATAGAAAACATTTATTTGTCCTTGGGTGATGGTCTTGTAATATACACTGAATGATACTTTTTCTTAATATATTGTCAGACTTCGTCCTGATATTGTGATGCTTTTGTCCTGCTTTGTCTGTAAGTTGTTTTCTGGTCGACTTGCTAGTTGTCTTGATGAGTACTTTATTTTCCCGGTCTTGTAAGCTATTATCGAGTTTTTATTGAAGTTTGTAATATCATGCTTCTATCTTGGGCTTTGAAGATGCTTCTGGATTCTCGAGTTCTTTCTGGGTAGTATTATTGATCTTTATGCCTTGGTGACTATTCTGAAGACATTGCTCATAGAATGTCTTATGCTTCTGAGCCAGGTTTTGTAGGTCTTTGTATTTGCGTTTTAATAACCTCCGAGTAGCTTTGAGGTAGTACTGTCATTCTGGACAAGTAGTTTCTGATATTGTAGTAGTAGATGTCACTTTCTGATACGATAGTATTCGGCTTGCAGTCTTTGTTGCGCTGAGTTTTGTGCTGCTCTCCAAGCAATTTGTTTGTGTCACTTTGTACAAGTGATTAACTTATATGTTGTTGAGGTAGACTGATCTTCTTTTTTGCGCCGAGTAGTTTGATGTTTGTCATGCCGCCTCACGAAACAGTAGACTTGTAGATATATGAACCAGACTGTGCCGCTCATGGTGCAAAGCAGTCGGTTTGTCAAGTTGCCTCACGAAACAACTAACTTAAAATGCTAGATAGTGCCACTCTTGGTGCAAAGCTGTCAGCTTGTCATGCCGCCTCACGAAACTGTAGACTTATATATATATATGAACCAGACTGTGCCGCTCATGGTGCAAAGCAGTCGGTTTGTCGGGTTGCCTCACTAAACAACCGACTTAAAATGCTAGACAGTGCCGCTCATGGTGCAAAGTTGTCAGCTCGTTATGCCGCCTCACGAAACGGTAGACTTATATATATGAACCAGACTGTGCCGCTCTTGGTGCAAAGCAGTCGGTTTGTCAGGTTGCCTCACGAAACAACTGACTTAAAATGCTAGACAGTGCCGCTCATGGTGCAAAGCTGTCAGCTCATCATGCTGCCTCACGAAACGGTAGACTTATATATATGAACCAGACTGAGCCGTTCATGGTGCAAAGCAGTCGGTTTATCAAGTTGCCTCACAAAACAACTGACTTAAAATGCCGAACAATGCCTCTCATTGTGCAAACTGTCGGTTTGTCATGACGCCTCACGAAACGGCAGACTTGAAGATCATTTTGTTCTTGAAGTCTTGTATCTTGTGACTTTAGTTGTAAAATTTCTTAAGTTGGCTAATATGCCAAGTGTTGCTCAACTGAATTCCATCTTCTGTCATCAGCTCGTAAGTTCCGGGTTGTATTGCTGTCTTGATGATAAAAGGACTCTCCCATGGGCTGAGTACCTTATGTCTTCCTTCTTTCTTTTGAATTAGTCGTAATACCATATCTCCTTGTTGACACCATTTTTTGGCACGTGTCAATATGATCTAAGGATTGTGCCGATCGGCAAAAGGCTAGTTGTCGTTCCTTATCGGCATTGGGATATTACCGGTCAGATTGCCGATAAAGGCGAGAGTATTGCTGATGCAGACAGGGACTTGTTGCCGATTGAGGCAGGAAGATACTATTGATAAAGGCAAGGGGATGTTGCCGATAGAGACATGAATGTTGCCGACAGGAAGAACATTGCTGATAAGAACCGAAGCTCATTACCGATGTGATGAAGACAACGATGTTGCTGATGGAGGCAAGACGTTGCCGATGAAGGCAAGGAAGCATCGCCGATGAGAGCCAAAGGCTGTTGCTGGTAGAGGGAATATTGCCAATGAAGACGGAAAGCTGCCGATGAATGGTAGATGCTGCCGACGGAAGCAGGATGGCGTGGCTGGCGTTAGCAGAAGGCTGTCAATGACATTGAAGGAAAGTTGCAGATTGAAGGAAGTCTGCCGATGGAAGGTTTCATCGTGAAGGAGATAGATATGGAAGCTGGTAATTTCATGCCAGTATTAATAGATTTATTTCGAGTCCGACTCTTGCACGAGTCGTTTGTTTCCTTTAGCATGAGTCGTTTTATTTCCTTAAAGATAGGAGTTTTTGTTTAGGAAGGTATGAGTCGTACAACTCCTCTTGCCAGAGTATAAATATGTACCCAAGGGGCCGTGGAAAAAATATATCCAAGCATATCAAACAAATCAATTACTTTTTTATCTACTTTACCAGTAATTTACCTTTACCGCATTAGGTTTAATTATCTACGAGTTCTTCAAGTTTCGACGGGCTGCATCTCATCGACCTCCGTCAACCCTTGCAAGTTCCGCGTTTTGAGTAATCTGAGCCTTGACGTCCGGGCGCATCGCTGTCGTCTCGTTCAGCTCTACTCTAGTTATCCTGATCAGGTTTGAGCCTTGACATCTGGGCGCATCGCCGTTGTCTCGTTCAGATCTTGTTCTAGTTATCGTCCTTGTCGATTAACTGGTCCAATCGACTGGCACACCCTCAGAGATCGAATTCGAGTATAAGCCCGAGGTGCTCGCAGATCCTCGATGACTTTTTGCGTCAACACTCCTGGATTTAGTGTTCTTGGATGCATGTTTCTGTCATAATGTCTTCGTAAACCTTGTAGGTATCTTGCATTTTGTATTACCGAGTTGTTTCTTATTTCTTCGATCGTGTCGATTTCTAGTCGTCTTGTTTCTTCTGCTTCTCCTTCGTCATATTGCTCAATTCTTGGTGATTGTCATATTAAGTCAACCGGTAATACGGCTTCTGACCCGTATACCAGGAAGAAAGATGAATATCCTGTTGCTCTGCTGATTTGAGTTCTTAATCCTCATACCACTTTTGGTAATTCTTCTATCCATTTACTTCCATAGTCTTTTAGGTATTCATATAGTCTTGGTTTTAGGCCTTGCAATAATAACCCATTGGCTCTTTCAACTTGTCCATTTGCTTGGGGGTGAGCTACTGATGCATAGTCTATCTCTATTCCACAGTCTCTTGCCCAATATTGAAATTCCTTTGCTGTCAATGGTGACCCAAGATCTGTGATTATACGGTAGGGCATCCCAAATCTGTGCATGATGTCTTGTATGAACTCTGTTGCTTTTTCCGCACTGTATTTGACTAATGGTTTGTATTCGATCCATTTGGTGAATTTGTCTACTTCCACGAATATGTATTCAAACCCTCCTTTTGCTTTCTTGAGAGGTCTGACTTGATCTAGCCCCCAGCATGAGAAAGGTCAGGTTGGCGGTATGCAGATTAGATTGTGTGCTGGAACATGTGATTGTCTTGCAAACATTTGGCAACTTTTGCATGTCTTAACTAATTGTTCTGCACCTTTAAGTGCCGTTGGCCAATAGAATCCGCTTCTGAATGCTTTGCCGATTAATGTTTTAGACGCTGCATGGTTTCCACGACACCCCGAATGGATTTCTTCCAAAACCTCTTTTCCTTCTTGTGTAGATACACATTTCAATAGTACTCCAAGGATGCTTCTCTCTTGTATAGTTTGTCTTTTATGAGGACGTATGCTTTGCTCTTCTTATAACCCTTGTTGCTTCTGCTTTGTCACCGGGTAGTTTATTTTCACTTTTATAATCGATGGATGGTTGCCTCCAATCGCTCTCTATTGTGAGGATTTGTCTTGAGGCATCGCGTTCTTTTATCTTGTCTATGTCCATCGGGTCCTCCTTTTGTTTGTTGATTTCCTGGATTGATGGTTTTGCGAGTTCTTCCATGAATATCCCGGGTGGTACCTTTGCTCTGTCTGATCCCAATTTAGATAAGATATCTGCTGCCACATTTGAATCCCTTAATATGTGATGGATTTCTAGTCCCTCGAAGTTCTTCTCAAGTTTTCTTACTTCTGCACAGTATGCGTCCATGTTGTTTTTTGTGCAATCCCACTCTTTGTTTACTTGATTGATTACTACTGTTGAATCTCCATATGCGAGGATTCTTTTGATTCCCAGAGTAGTTGCTACTTTTAACCCGTGTATGAGCGCTTCGTATTCTGCTTCATTATTTGTTGCTTGCCATAATATTTGTAGCACGTACTTTAATTGCCTTCCTTCTGGAGAAATCAGTAGCAAACCTGCTCCTGCCCCTCCAAGCTTTAGAGAACCATCAAAGTACATCTTCCAATGGTCCCGTATTGGCTCGGGTTCTTTTTGTGCGATTTTTGTCCATTCTGCGATGAAGTCGGGTAATATCTGTGACTTGATTGCTGTTCTTGGTTTGAAGTTTATATTTAGAGATCCGAGTTCTACAACCCATTTTGATATTCGGCCTGTGGCGTCTTTGTTTCTGAGTATGTCTTATAATGGAAAGTTGGTTGCTACTGTAAATAATGCCTCAGTTTTCTTAATGATATGAGTATTGAATATAGTAGTTTTTGTACGTGTGGGTATCTGACTTTCGATTCTGTGAGTACTTCGCTGATGTAGTATACTGGTCTCTGCACTTTGTAGGTGTGTCCGGGTTCTTTTCTTTCCACGATGACTGCTATACTTACTACGTTTTTGTTGCCGTGATATACAACATCATGTCCTCCTTATTTCTTGGTGGTGTTATTATTGGAGATGATGATAAGTATTCTTTTAGTTCGATAAAAGCTTGATTTGCCTCTTCTGTCCATTCGAAGTTCTCTTTCTTTTTTAGAAGTTTGAAGAAGGGTAGTCCTTTTTTTCCTAATTTTGATATGAATCTGTTGAGAGCTGCCATACATCCTGTGAGTTTTTGTATGTCCTTGATCTTTTTTGGTGGCTTCATATCCATTATTACTTTGACTTGTTTTGTGTTTGCTTCAGTTCCTCTGTTGCTGACTAAGAAACCGAGTAGTTGTCCTGACGGTACGCCGAAGGCGCATTTTGTGGGGTTGAGTTTCCACTTCCATGCTTTCAAGTTCTTGAAGGTCTCTTCTAGGTATTCCAGTAGTGATTCAGGTTCCTTTGTTTTGATTACTACGTCGTCAATGTATGCCTCAACGTTTCTTCCGATTTGATCTCCTAGACAAGTTTGTATTGCTCTTTAATATGTTGCTCCTATGTTTTTCAGTCCGAATGACATTGACTTGTAGCAGTATGCTCCAAAGGGTGTTATAAAAGATGTTTTGCTTTGATCTTCTTCTCTCAGTGATATTTGATGGTACCCCGAATAGCAGTCGAGGAAATATAGTAGTGATGATCCAGCTGTTGAATCTATGACTTGGTCAATTCTTGGTGGGCCATATGGATCTTTTGAGAAATGTTTGTTAAGATCTGTGTAATCCACACACATACGCCATTCTTTCGAGTTCTTTTTCTCCACCAAAACTGGGTTGCCTAACCAGTCCGGGTTGATTATTTCCCTGATGAACCCTGCTGCTAGTAATTTTGTAATTTCCTTTTTAATTGCTGCTTTCCTGTCTTGTGCAAATCTACGTAGCTTCTGTTTTACTGGTCTTGATCCTTTGTTTATGTCAATTTTGTGCTCAGCCAACTCCTTTGGGACTCCTGGCATGTCTACTGGTTTCCATGCGAATATGTCTTTGTTGTCCCTTAGAAAGTTGGTGAGCGAGAGTTCCTATTTGGGATCCAGGTTTGCACTGATTATTGTTGTCTTCTCTGGATCTCCGGTTAGTAGGTCGATTGTCTTCGTGGCTGCTTCTTTTGGTGGTGTAAAATTGCTTGGCTTCTTTGCCGGTATTTGGATTTCGTCCGGGTTCATTTTCTCAACCTTCTTCGCAACATCTTCTTTTTCCTTGTAATCTTGTAATTTTTCTGATATTTGTATGGCTTGTACATCACAGTCGTATGCCTTTTTTAAATCTCCCTTTAGTGAAAGAATTCCTTTTGTTGTCGGCATCTTGAGAAGTAGATATGGGTAGTGGGGTATTGTCATGTATCTTGTGAGTGCTGGTCTTCCAAGGATTGCATGATAACATGATTCGAAGTCAGCTACTTCGAACTTGATGAACTCGGTTCGATATTTGTCTGGTGTTCCAAAGGTGACTGGTAAGGTGATTTGTCCCAATGGTATGGAAGGTTTTCCGGGTATTATCCCGTAGAAGGGAATACTTATTGGTGTGATCATGCCTTCATAGTCCAAATTCATCTTCCTCAGGGTGTCTGTGAATATTATGTTTAATCTTGCTCCTCCATCAATGAGTACTTTGGATACTGCTACCCCTGCTATTGTTGGTCGCAATACTAGGGGATAGTAGCCAGCATTTTCTGCACTTGTCCATTGGTCTTATCTTGTAAACTGGATTGGTTATTCTGACTAATCTAGATACCTTGGGTAGCTGGTTCTGCCACCATAATGGTTTTGTGTGCTAGTTTTTCTTGTCTTTTGTTTCTTGCATATGATGCTCCAAAAAAGATTACTGCTATTTGTCGTTGAGGTTCTTGATAATTCCCTTTTGCTTTATTGGTATCCTTCCCATATTCATTTGTTCTCTGTTCTGAGTTGTTTGCTCGTGTATCTTCTTTCTTTGTGAATCTTCGTTGAAAGGTGTCGCATTCGACTAGTTTATGGCCCGCGTGAGGATGTATGTAACAGGGTAAGTCTTCTATTCTTTCTGTTGGCCTTTTTGCATAGTTGTTGCCCTGGTAATTGTTGTTTGAGTATCTGTTGTTTCTGTTGTTGTTGTAATTGTTGTTGTATCCTCCTTTATCATTATCGTTAAACCTTCTTTTGTTGTCTGTTGCTGCTACCATGTTGTCTTGTCTTGGCCTTTTATCACTTGGTCTGAAATCTGGTTTTTTGTTTTCATGAGAATCTCGGGTGAATCTGTGCCGAGTTCTTTCTTCGGATGATATCATCTTCTCGACAGCTCTTTTGAAGTCTTCGTTGGATTTTGGGTTTTCGTTGAAGTAATCTTTGAACTGCCAATTTGCTATGATTCCGTCTGCAAATGTTTCTATTACTTCTCTGTCGGTGATGTCATGTATTTGAGCTCTGAGTTCTCCAAACCTTCGATAATATTCCCCTAGTGTTTCTCCTCTTCTCTGTTTTACATTCTTCAATTCTGCCGCTGTCATGGGATGTGTTATTATCCCTGCAAAGTTGTTGCAGAAGGCTTCTTGCAAATCCTCCCAATATTTGATTGATCTTGGTTTTAGCTTGTCAAACCATTGCAAAGGCATGGCTTCGAGTTCCATTGGGAAGTATAAGGCTTTGATGTCATTGTTTCCTCCTGCAAGTTCGATAGATTGGGAATATACTCTTATCCATTGTCTGGGTTCCACTTTTCCATTGTATTTGGAGTGGTTTGCTGGTTTGAATTTGTGTGGTAATTTCAACGTCTGCAGTCTTCCTGCAAAGCATGGGAATTTGTCGTATTGTTCTGCTCTGTTGAAGTCTGGTGACCAATCTCTTCGGTAATAATCCTTGTCCCCCCCTGTATTCTGATTCACCATAGTATTCCGGGTAACGTTGGCCCCAGTCTAGGCCGTTTTGTTTTACTAGTCCGAGATACTGTTCCTGTCTTTCTGATGGTTGTGGTATCTCTATTTTCCCCAGTCTGTGAAATATTGATTTCTTGGGTGGTTGTTCCTCATGTTTTTCTCCTTGTCCTTCTTGAGGTGTGTTGTCGTCGGGTTGTTTATTGGGGTCTCCGTCTTGTTTGATTGGCTCGTCTGTGATTCTTTCCTCTTTAGTGAGGATGTTTAGTTCTTTCGTCAGTTCCTCGATTCTTTCTCTCTTTGTATTCCTCATGGACTCTCTTTCCGCCTTCTTCTTGTTGTATTCTGTCAATTCCGCTTTGTATTTGTTCCAGATTTGTTTTCTCTGAGCGACCCGATTTCTTCTTCCTACGCTAGATTTATTCTTTTTTAGCCTTGCAGGCTTGTGATCATTGGTTTCATTCTCATCACCATCCTCATCGTCTGAGATATCTCCTTCTGATTCATCTGATGATTTTAAGTCAGGTATTTGCGGTGGCTCTAAGTAAGGTTCCAGCTCTGCCATGTATATAGTATGTGCCCTCCGAGTTCTTTTTGTTTGTTGGCTTCTCTTTCTTGTCTCACATGATGATCCTTGGTAAAGTCCAAGTTCTTTTCCTATTTGGAACAGTAGTTCTGCATCTTGGTCTTGCATTTTTGGGGATTGGATTGGCCAATGCACGATACATCCTTCTGGAGTTGTTGACATAATCATTCCTTCTTGAGCGCCTTTCAGAGTTACGCTTCTTGTCATCCTCTTTTGAAGAAATTTCTCGTATGTGGATGCGGAATTGTGTAGTCCGTATGGAACAGAGTACTTGATTGTCTCCGAGTTGTTCTTGCTTATGGCTTGGTTGCGTATTCCGACTTGGTTGGTGCTTAGTCTTTCCGTGTTGGTCTTCGAGTCGGTATATGGTGAAGTATCCCTCTCTGAGTCAGTTTCATATCCATCTTCATCTGCTGGTCTGGTTGGTTTTGAAATTGTGAGTTTTTGGGTTTTTTGATTTAGTTCTTGAAGATCTTGATCAACTCCATCTTCTTCTCGGAGTCGGCTTTGAATCTTTCTGTCGTCGTTGATCTCACAGATCCATGATCCGAAGAAAAATGTTGATTTCGTCGGTTTCGTCATCTTGAGGTCATGGTCCACCAAGCTTTCGAGAAAAAATTCGCCGAAAGCCCCTACCTGGCGCGCCAGCTGTTGATGTTTTACCACCGATAGCCTGCCACGGGGTTACCCGAGACAGTAGTTCGTGCCTCGGTGAATAGTGAAACCTTGGTGGTTGGACACGCAGGGACACACGGTTTATACTGGTTCAGGCCCTCGACACGGTCGAGTAATAACCCTACGTCCAGTTGAGTCGCTTGTTATTGCTCTGATCTTGTAGTACAAGGTGTCGTGCGTCGCTCTACGTATCAGATGTCACATAGTATGTTCAGATGTTTTTCGGGTGGTGCCCTCACCAGCCCTTTATAGTCCAGGGTCTGGCTGAGGATTGCTCTACTCCTACTCGGTTACAAACTTAGAGTCCTAAGCTGCGCTTCGGTCTTGTCGTTTTTACCGAGTAGAATTCGGTTTCGTTCGTCTGCCTTCCTTCGTGGGCCAAGAGGAAACAGGCCCAAAGTTCAGGTAAGTTGGTCTATGGGTATCCTATAGGATATCCCATCGACAAGTGCGCTAATCACTGCACCTCGAAAGAGGTTGTCATCAGCCTTAAACCTAGCCTCATCCGCAGGAGGAAGGTTAGCAGGCTTGCCCTCAGCGGCATAAAAACATGACATAGCAGTGAGCCACAATTTCATCTTAGCTTTCCATATCAAGAAGTTTTTACCATCAAACGGATCAGGCTTTAATACGGAAGCAAAACCTCTGACAGAAAAATGTCTATAATTAGGTTTTTGGATTGTTAGAATATTAGGTAATTTCCATATCATTTTAATTCCGTAAATTAACATAATGATGATGATATATAAAAGATTATTTATAAATGAGATCATGACATCAAACATATTCATAGCAACATGAAACATGTGGATGTCAAAAGCATGTAAACATGATATATGTAACATTACATACAAGCATAGCATATATATCATGACAACAACTGCTACTGGACTGAATATGAAACGATGAAACAGAGCTACTGAAATGTAAACACAGCAGCATATGAAACAGCATAACAGTAACACTGAAACATATATGCAGAGCACGAAACTAGCAGGAATAGAGAGCATACAGATTACGAAACGACACAACAGAGCATGTGAAACAGACTCGCTACAACTGATGATACAACATGGATGAACTACTGAAACATATAAAAACTGTACGACGGAAAACAGAGACATGATGATATGGACATACCCTCCCATCCGCGCAACATCCAATGAACCAGAACCTTGACCAACCTCGATGGTCATGAAGTAGAGGACGAAGGTATACAGTCCACCAGGAAGAAGAAGACGACGACGATCACCGGGAGGAAGACGGCGTCGGCGTCACCTTCGGGAAGAAGACGATCGGCAACGGCGTCGGCTCCGGGAAGAAGACGATGGACAGCGACGACGAACGGTGGTGGCATTGGGCAGTCGCGTAGACGCTCCCCAAAAACCTAATTGCCGATCCCCCGTGCAAGGTCTCGAACGGCAAGGGCTCCGGAGGCACCTGCCCTCTCGCTTCTCCATGCGCGCAGATTAGTGAGATGGAGATGCAACTAGCAGCGGAACGGTGTTCTAGAAAATGAGTTCGGGACCGTGCCGAGTTGGAAGAGGGAGAGAATTTATCTCCCGCACCGCATGGGAGACGGAGAGACCACGCAGCCCTATGCGCATGCGCAGGAGAGAGGGAGAGTTACTGGTGCATGCATGCAATTGATTAGACGAAACTCCCATAATCAAAGGAAGAATCAAACTCTTGTAACTCACGTAACTCCTGTAATTAGTGACGTGGTTATTGGGCATTAAACAATTAACACCCAGCCAGCCACGCACGTCGCTTCGTCTCACCCAGCCCCTTGGACTTCCAATCCGATACAAATAAAAAGTACACAATTACACACCACAGAGCTATTGATTTACTGAATATATAAATAGGCCTAGCCCATAATAAATCCAATAGAGGCCCCCGTGTCGCTCCCCACGTGGGCGACTCGGGAGGCGACCGAGCCGCCGCCCCTGCCCCCACCCTCCTTCCCCTCCCCCTCCGTGCCGCCGCCGGAGCAGGCCGCTGGAAAGGCCAGCGTGGCTCGCCGGGATGACGGCGGCGGGGCCTCATCTCACGCGTCGACTTGGGGGCGACCTCAACGCGCCGCCGCCCTCTCCCCACCTCCGCTCCCTTCTGTCGTCGTCGTCGCCCGCTGGTATGCGGCGGTGGTGGCCTGCAGCCTGCGGCCCGTCCGTAGCTTCCTCTCCCTCCCTCTCAATCCTCGACCTCCCCCCTCCCCATCTCCGTCTCCGGCGAGCCGGGCAGCAGGGCCACCGGATCCCGGCCTCCCATGGCCGGATCCTGCTAGTTGACAGTCGGGGCAGGCCCCCCCTGCAGCTGGCCTCTCATCGGCCGGCCTTGTCGGGCGGGGGCTTGCGGGGCCGGGATGTCCTAATCCCGATCTGGCTGGCTGTGGTCGCCGGAGGCCGGATTCGGGCCCCCAGTGGCCGGATCTGCTGGCGGGCGACGGTCGTCAATGTGGTTGCGGGACACGGCGCGACGGACATGACATGCTACTACATCGACTCCATCTCGAGGTGGCCCTGCAGCGTCGCGGGGCGTGCGGTTTGACCGCGGGTGTGCCGGCGGTGGGGCTGCGTGCCTGTGTTTTCTTCGCCTCGTGTG
Organism: Microstegium vimineum; assembly: GCA_022036555.1. Classification (NCBI taxonomy): domain Eukaryota; kingdom Viridiplantae; phylum Streptophyta; class Magnoliopsida; order Poales; family Poaceae; genus Microstegium; species Microstegium vimineum. The sequence continues at coordinate 18,373,204 of CM039119.1, forward strand.
CAAGGTCCTGGCAGCAACATACCGTGCACGTGGTTTGGCCGCGGGCTTGCCGGCGGCAGGGCTACGTGTGCGAGTGTTGTTTGGGCAGAGCGTCGACGTCGGCCACGACAAGTCCTGGGTGACAGCGAGTTGGCGGTGTCGGTTCGCTCCTGCCGCCGGCACGGGCGAGTCCGGACGCGGCTCCGTGCGGTGCGGCGCTGTCCGGCAGCCTCGTCCAGTCGAGAAAGCTTGCTGGTGCGCGCCTCCTGCCATCGCGGGCGAGTCCGGGAGCGGCTCTGCGTGGTGTGGCGGCGGCCAGCGGGCGAGAGGGATGCTTGCCGGCACGCGAACTGACAGCTCCCTCTCTCTAGGTATGGACGTTTTGCTGGTGCAGACCTCCCCCTGCCGCGGGCGAGTCCGGGAACGGCTCCGCACGGTGGTCGGCACCCCCCCTTTCTTCGTCTTGGCGTCCCACTATCACGGGCGAGTCCGGAAACGGCTCCGCGTGGTGTAGCGGCGTTCGGCATCCCCACCCCAGTTGAGGCGTTCCTTAGCTGCGAGTGCGCATTTGGGAGCATTGGCAATAGTTCTGGGCGAAAGCTCCGCTCAGATTTGTCTGTGCCAGCGACGAGATTTTCCTTCTTGAAGGCGTCGTTGAAGAACCTTTGCTACTGTTTCTCCTCGACACATGGCTCGGGCGAGAGCCTTGCCAAGCTTCGGTTTGGCCAACGATGATTACGCTCGGCGTCATTCACCTTCCTGGAGGCATTGTTGAAGAGCTCGTGTGACTTGGTGTAGCAGTCTGTGTCTCGCTAGTCTTTCTTTCTTTGTGGTTCTGCCTTTTTCACCCCAATGCTGAGGCATCCGGTCTTTGTTGTTTTTTTCTCCTCGACGTTTGTAAATCTCTATCCAGCCGTTTTGGGTTTCCTCAATATATATTCAGGTGGGGAGCAATCCCCCCGGTGACATTCAAAAAATAACTTGTTTATTTGTTGCTTAAATTACTCGTGTTGAGAGAGTATTTTTTTTATCCTACCTATGGCTATTGCAAGTGCCGAGTATTTACAGCAATGAGCCAATGAACCATGTGAATACCAAGCCTTGAAGCCTTGAAACAATATGGGTGATCATGATTTTTTATCACATTTATCGAGCTCGTGACTTTTTTCTGATGTGTGAGCGATGAAGATGTCATTAAACGCTTCCAACAATCATGGAATGGCTTGTGAAGATTTGGTTGGTATTGTAATAATTTATACGATTTAGTTGAAAACTTGTAATGGAAATATATAACTTTTTTTTACCGTGACTTTTGCACCGTGGCGGACGCTTTGCTCACCGCGATAAATCTAAAACATCCGCCTCACAAAAAAATTGTGTAGTAGTGTGGATTAGATCACCGTAACTCATCTACACACTTAGATATAGGATTAATCCAATAAATCTTATCAATTAACTGAAATCAAACTAGGGCTTTCGAGGACGAACGAAGTGAGGACAGCACTGGTGAAGACGGGAGCCGCCAAAAGGCGCTCGCGTTAACACATGAGCATTGGCGTGTCCCAGCTTGGTGGGAGCCTCCTCACACGTCCAGCAGGTCAGCCGTGCACCGGCATGGAAAGCTTACACCTGCAGAGGGCGTAATTCACGCGATAAGATATGGCACATAAGCGAGATCTACCGAATAGCCACCGTGCCTTTGCCCTCACACTAAATCTAAGTCAGGCACACACACACACACACACACACACACACACACACACACACACACACACACACACACACACAATATATATATATATATATATATATATATATATATATATATATATATATATATATATATAGTGTCAAATTAGTATACTCACTCAAAAGATTGGAAAGTCTTCATCACTTTTTAAGCGAAAATGGCAGAGGTGAACCTTCGGATCAACATGAGATGTCTAAATTATGGAAGCGACTATGGGCAATCAAAGCACCACCAAAAATGAAAATAAGCCTTTGGAGAATGGCTCATGATTGTCTGCCAACACAAGTGCAACTAAAGTATGGACATATTCCTGCTTTTCTAAACATCGAACAATGCCTTTTTTTTGTTTCTTAGATATAGCAAAGGATGTTGAAGCCACATCATTTCCAATCACTTTGTGGCACATTTGGGAGGCTAAAAATGCAGTTAGGAATGGAGAATGTATGTTGCATCCTCATTCCATTGCTGAACAAACAAAAGCTTACATAGAGATGGTATTGATGCACTATACAAAACAATCCGCCACCAACTAGTGCGAGTCTAATTGCTTAGCCCCTAAATGGACTCCACCGTGTTCGATGTAGATGCAGCCACCTTTAAAGATCCTTCTCGTATCGGAATAGGTGGAGCGATTCGTGACCATCTTGTGGATTTCAGAATAGCATTATGTAAGAAGATGTACAGAGTTGACGATCCTGAGTTGGCTGAAATTTTAACAATTTGATGTGGTATTTTGTTTGCGATAAGAACAAAATTTTCAGCATATCAATGTGGCTTATAACTGTCAAAACATCATTTAAAAAAATACTATCACCGCATCTAGATAGATCTCAAGTTGGAACCATTGTGTGTGATGTAAAAAACTCAGTACGTGAAGCTTCTGTCTCTTTTATGTACATTCAGAAAAGTTGCAATGAGGCCCATGTAGGCTAGGCTAGCTGATCAGTTCCCTGGTTCAGTTTGGTGTAACGAGGCTCCGGATGCAATTCAGGCCATCCATTGTAACGATATGTTAAGATAATAAAATGCTACCTTTTTCAAAAAATAAAAAATAAAATAAGGGAGTTTGTTGAGGGAATAGAGTCATACTCATACACACACACTCTTGAGTCTTGAAGTTGCTCGAAGCCCCTAACTGCATCAGTTTGGTATGTCCTCGCTCACTCAAAATGTACAGCGTAATCTAAATTTCAACATTAACAAATGAGAAGAAGCTCCAGATGGCACTATGCTAAGCTGCTCGGCCCCAGATGTCAGCCAACGTGACGGAATTTGGAATCGCGGATGAAAGCGAGAGGAGCCTCCCACCAAACAAACGAAATCCTTGTGGACCAGACAGCACGGGAATGGCGTGGAGTTGTTTGTGGCCAGGCCAACTCAGCATGCAAAGCTGCCGCTACAAACTACCAGTCTTCTCCTGACGGATTTCCCTCCAAAAGCCGCACACACTGACACACAGCACCCGCCGGCGCACGAACCACACCACACCTCCAACATCTTAGAGCAGCAGTGAAGAGCACGAGCCCTGCACCGCATGATGAGGAGCTTGGCGAGGGCGGCGCTGGGCGTCGCGGAGCTGCTCTTCAGCGCGGTGGTGCACCTGGGCTACGCCTTCTACATCTTCGGCACCGCCGTCATCGCCGACGTCTCGGCCTCACTCGTGAAGGCCCTGATGGCCGCCGCCGCTGGCGGCGGATACGGCGGCGTGGCCAAGGACGTCGCCGTCGACGGCGAGGACGGGGCCGTGCCTCCCATCGTGCTGGTGCACGGCATCTTCGGCTTCGGCAAAGGCGTACGTAATACCGTACTCTCTGCTAGGCAGACGGATGCTCTGCTTTCGTTTCGTCGTCTCCGGTCGTTGGCTTCGTCACAGACTAGTAACATGCATGTCGTGTGCATGCGTTGCAGAGGCTCGGCGGGCTGTCGTACTTCGCCGGCGCGGAGAAGAAGGACGACCGGGTGCTGGTGCCGGACCTGGGCTCGCTCACCAGCGTCCACGACAGGTATCCATCTCATCTGCTGCTGCTGCTGCTGCTGCTGCTGTAGCATTCCATTCCATTCCATTCCACTCCATGGATGAACCTGAACTCGATCCGATCGCCATCGGTCAGGGCTCGGGAGCTCTTCTACTACCTGAAAGGCGGGCAGGTGGACTACGGCGAAGAGCACAGCCGGGCGTGCGGGCACTCACGGTTCGGGCGCACCTACGCGCGAGGGCACTACCCGGTGTGGGACGAGGAGCACCCGGTGCACCTGGTGGGCCACTCGGCCGGCGCGCAGGTGATCCGCCTGCTGCAGCAGATGCTCCACGACGGGGACTTCGAGGTCCACACCTCGGAGCGCTGGGTGCTGACCGTCACCTCCCTCTCCGGCGCGCTCAACGGCACCACGCGCGCCTACATCGACGGGATGCGCGCCGACGCCTCCGACAAGGACGACGACGGCAACTGGCGGTCGCTGCGGCCCGTGTGCCTCCTCCAGATCTGCCGCGTCGGCAGCGTGCTCTACCACTGGCTAGACCTCCCCTGGCTGAAGCGCTACTACGACTTCGGCTTCGACCACTTCGCCATGTCGCGCCGCGTCGTCGGCGTGCGCGGCCTCGCGGACCTCCTCCTCGGCGGCGACGGCAACGGGAAGCGTGGGCCATTCGCTACGGGGGACTGGATCGTCCCGACCTCACCATCCAGGGCGCCGCCAGGATCAACGCCCGCGTGCGCACGTTCCCGGACACCTTCTACTTCAGCTACGCTAGCCGCCGCACCGCCACCGGGGTGACGACGACGGTCCACCCGCTGCTCTTCGTCCGCGTACTGCAGATGTGCCGATGGCGCTACCCCGCCGGCGCCGGGCCGCCGTACCCGGGGTATAGGGACGAGGACTGGGAGGGCAACGACGGCGCGCTCAACACCTTCTCCATGACACACCCGAGGATCCCCGTCGAGCATCCCAGCGTCCAGGTGGAGAACGATGACGATTGCCATCCGCTGCGGCCGGGGGTCTGGTATCCTAATGCATCGATACGACGCGCGATTAGCTTTCAGTTTCAGTGCCAATTCGGTTACCGTCGGCTCATACAGGTGCAAATTAAAATGCAGGTACTACAAGATCGTGGAGGCGGATCACATGACGTTCGTCATCAACCGGCGGCGAGGAGGCGTGCAGTTCGACCTCGTCTACGACAGCATCTTCCACAACTGCCGGAACCATGTCTCCCGGCGGACTGCCCCGCCGCCGACGACGACGCTTCCGGATCAGAGTCAGAGCTGAATCGGTCACAAACAAAACAAAAGGTCAAGAGTTGAATCCACACCATCTCTCGTCCGCGTCTCATCTCCACGTCGATTTGAGGCCGTCCTACATGGTGCGCGAAGCTAGTAAATTAGAGAGTGGTACACTTGTCTTATAGGTTCTAAGAGGCACATATATAGTGAAATTTTAACTAAATTTGTTATTTTTATATTTTTTTGGTGCATTTGCACCCAGTTCCATTACTTTAGTGAATTCTCACTAATTAACAATGTGAATATATTTTTTTAGAGTAAAGTATATTGACGGTCTTTAAACTTTTTGTAGTGTGTCATTTTTGCTCTCATACTATCAAAACCACCATTTAAGTACTCAAAGTCTCGGAATGGTCATTTGGGTCCTTGGAGTGTTTTCGGATGTCAAAATAGTCCAAAAGATCTAGACAGTGTTCGGCGTGGCTCGCTGACATGTGAGGCCCATATCTCAGCTCCATCTTCCACCTATATCTTCTCTCCATCCCAGGGAGCGGGCGAGGGTAGGGTGCTGCGTGTTAGAGTGCTCGGTTAATTCCAGACCCAAACGGATCTACTAACCGATGAACGCGGAAGCATAACCACCATAGAAGAAGGTACGCAAACGAGAACGACACCGAGGTACGATATTTTTTAACGAGGTTCGGCGGTGTGCCTAATCCTCGGGGCAATGACTACGGACGCTCCTCCCCATAATAAACAGCAGCTACACCGGCATCCGGGCGATCCCGCGGCCTCGCCGCCACCCTAACCAACCGTCAAGTCGTCTCATAGTTACAATAGGGGTTGCCTCATATTTATGGCCCCCTAGGATACAGAGTTCGACTCCAACTCTATCCTAGCCCCTAATACAACTCAAGTCCAACGTAACCAAAACTGTATACATATTCGACACATATCCAACAAACTCCACCTTGACGAATATGCACGCCATCTTGAAGTCGTCATGCGCGAACCTCCATGTACCCGGACTTGAGTCGTCTCCGTCCGCCACTCACTTCGAACGACTTGATGAGGCTGATCGCACAACCGCATCACCACCAGGATAGAACACCGTCATATTTGCATTGTCATCCATGACTCCACCTTCAACAACGCTCCCTTTCAGCTTGTATTGGTGCACGCCTGACTTCTCACCAATCATGATTGTCTTGCCTCCATGCATAACTCTTAAGGTCTTCTTATCAGAAATCGTCTGATACAACCAGCCTTCTTCATGCAATAAACCAAGCGAAATCAGATTCCTAGTTAGCCCTGGCACATGCTTCACACCCTTAAGTAGCATCTCTTCACCATCACACAACTTGAACTTGATGTCGCCTACTCCTTCAGCAAGATAGCCTGAACCATCTCCTAAGTAAGCAAAACCACTTTCTTTCTCAGTGTATGACGAGAATAACTTCTTCTTTGATGTTGCATGAAACGAGCTAGCAGAATCTAACAACCACGCTTCACAAGACTCTTCACTTGACACCGTAAGAAGTTCACCATCGCTATCCGAGTCATCTTTCTTATTGGCAATCGCAACACTTACGGATCCTCCATCCTTCTTCAGTTCTGGACAGTTCCTCTTCACATGTCCAAAGTCGCCACACTTATAGCACCGCGGACCCTTCTTCTTGTTGCCTCTCTTATCTTTCACTCTGCGATCACCTCTAACTAGGTAAGCATCACCAGAAAAATCTTCTGTTGCATTGTTCTTCCTCCGTTGAACATGAGCAAGCAACGCAGCAACAATATCCTCCATCTTGATGTCCTCCTTCCCATACGTCAGTGTAGTAACCAAGTGCTCATAAGACCTCGGCAACGAACACAGAAGAATAATAGCCCTGTCTTCATCATCAATCTTCACCTCAACCTTCACAAGATCAGCAACCAATTGATTGAAGACATTGATGTGCTCTGCAAGATCTGACCCCTCCTGCATCTTCAAGCCAAACAATTTCTGCTTCAGATACAGCTTCTGAGTCACCGTCTTGGACATGAACTGACTGGCCAACTTGTCCCAATTTTTCTTCGGTGAATTTTCCTCCATGACATGGTACATGATCTGATCAGAGAGACTCAACCTGATAGTCGCGCATGCCTACGCCTGCATCTCCTCACACTTGTCATCATCTACCTTCTCCGGCTTAATCCCGTTGAGCACCTTCGAGATACTCTGTTGAGCCAACAGATCCTTCACTCTCGTCTGCCACAGCTCGAAGTTCCCGGTGCCATCGAACCTCGCCACCTTAAACTTGGACGACATCGACGCCATCTGCCTGTTGCCACAGATCGCCGAAAAACACGTACCTTCTACGCGCTTGATCCTCGTCGCAGCACACACGTCACCGCAGCACACACCTCCTGCACGTGCTATGATCCGTCGTATGTCGCCGCCGCCGCCGTACACCACTTGTGCACAGCCACGCCGCTTGCAAGCCTCGTCGATTATCCCGCCGCTCGCACACGACGAAATCAACCCGCTCGAGCACCTCCTGTTGTTCGTCTTCAACCGTCGCAGATACCGGTCACGAACAGCTCAAGATTGCTTTTGATCTGCAAACTCCCGTAGACTCTCGGTTTATATGGAGCAAAAAACCTGAGCAACATGGAGTCTTCAAACTGACTCGAACTCCTGTTTTCCGTTTTCTTTTCCTTGTTGTATTCCATGTCTAACTTGGTTTCCGTGTCATACATGTCCTTGTCCTAACCCACCAGGTGACCAACTCCTTCACGGAACCGAATCCACTTTAGCAATTATAAACAAGGATATTCCAACTGCATATGGAAACAAAATACACCGTCCATCCAAGTGCACGCAAATCCTCAAATTGTTGTCTCCGGACTGTTTCCGTGCGTCTGATCATCAGTTGCACCTCACCACACGCGCTCGTGTTGCCGTGCACAGGGCCCACGCTTTCCAACATGCTCTTCGGACAGCACAAGACGCGGCACGCTGCTGCTCTTTCTGCCATCCACACCAAGTTGCAACATATAATATCAACCAGCTCCACTACGTCACCATGTCCACCGTGACTTTCATCACCATCGTTGCTTACCCCGCAACGATCACCCCGATCAAGATCAACCGTCAACCTGATCGCGAGTCGAAGCCGCCGTCTTCATCCACGACGTCTTCCAGCCACACCGTCGAACCTGGTTGTCACGTCTGACCAACCCCTATCGAACAGCAGCCACCAGCCGCCATCAACCCGATCTCCACGTCTGGACGAATCCCTGTTGATTGCAGCCCATTGGACGGTTCGAGCCACCCGCTCGAAATTTCCAACTCCACCGATCGAGTCATCGATCGCCGTCATGCTCCACCTTGCGCCATGTCCTTCTCCGGACACACCCATGCGAGCCTTGCGCGATGTAGAACATATCCACCGCACCTCCTACGATCTTCTTCTATTAATCTGGCTCTAGATACCACTTGTTAGAGTGCTCAGTTAATTCCAGACCCAAACGGATCTACTAACCGATGAACGCGGAAGCATAACCACCATAGAAGAAGGTACGCAAACGAGAACGACATCGAGGCACGATGTTTTTTAACGAGGTTCGACGATGTACCTAATCCTCCGGGCAATGACAACGAGCGCTCCTCCCCATAATAAACAGCAGTTACACCGGCATCCGGGCGATCCCGCGGCCTCGCCGCCACCCTAACCAGCCGCCAAGTCGTCTCATAGTTACAACAGGGGTTGCCTCATATTTATGGTCCCCCTAGGATACAGAGTTCGACTCCAACTCTATTCTAGCCCCTAATACAATTCAAGTCCAACGTAACCAAAACTGTACACATATTCGACACATATCCAACACTGCGGCGACAGGTGAGCGCGGTCGAGGCGTCCCGGCAAGGGCAGCCCGTAGTAGACGAGAGAGGATGCACGCAGCACCGCGAAGCAGAGAGCACGCCGCGGTGGCGGCCTTTGCACAAAGAGAGAGGGAGAGGTGGCGTCACGTGCTTCCCTGGCAGCGCCACCCACAATCCTCGTGTTGCACCCCTGCTTCTCACCGTGTCGTCCCGCCACTGAACGCGTCGTCCTCAGTTGCGCGTCGTGTAGCTCCCACCGCGCGCTGGCAGGCCACCACCGCAGCCCGCGCAGTCCCCACAACCCCGCCGCCCGCCACGTCCATGCAGCACCGTGCGTCGCCGACGCCTTCCCGCGCCTCCCCAGGTCCGCGGTCTCGCGCGGCCATTTGCATCGCTCGCCTACGCCTATGGCCGCTTCCCCAGCCACATTGCCCCTCACCACGTCGCATTGCCCAGTGAACTCGGTTAGAGAGAGTGTGTGTGTTTGAGGGAGCTCAGTGGAGACAGGAGGAAGATGAAACCAACAGGTGGCCCCAACAAATGTGCACGAGTCTAGACCCATTTAGACTGTTTTTGCACCCTAATAGAGTTTAGAACGATCATTCTAAAAGTTTGGACACCAGGTCCTCTTCGCCTGATCGTTTTGGTGGCTGATGTTGTTTTTGGCTGTTTTGTTGTGAGAGAAAAATACTAATGTTATTTTTAGTTGTTTTGTTGTGAGAGAAAAATATTGTTTCGGTGGTTGATAAGTCAAGCGAGCAGTAAAAAACACTGTTTCGATGGCTGATAATCCGGCTGATAAGCCAAACGAATATGACGCTGTTTCAAAATGATATAGCACGATAAGTTTGGGTACCAAGCCGACCCTAGATACTCTCTCATTTTTAATTATAAGTCCCTTTGATTTTTTACATATATTTTATATATATATATATATAGATTTTTCAAAGGTATGTATCTTATTTTTTTTAGAAAAAACAAACAAAACACTTCTCTTTTTCTCATCATAACGTCAGATTTACCGGAGTTAAATTTACCCTCGGGAACTAGTGTTTACGAGCCCTTAAGGGTCTCTTTGAAATAAAGGAATATAAAACCAGAGGAATAGGAAAAAACGCAGAAATAGAATAAAGTGAAAAGTTAAAAACTATGAGATTCAAAAACAAAGGAATTCTGACTTTGAGCCGTTTGAATTGCAGGAATATAGAAAGATGGTTACATGTCTCTAAATAACAAAAGTAACCTCTTTTACTCTACTAAACTATAGTGCTCTACCGTCAGGGGCGAAGCTGTGTTATGTGTAGGGGGTGTCTATACACTCCTCAAAATTTTAAAAAACAGCTATATTGGTCAATTTTTTACCATATTGACACCCTCAATGACATAGGTCTATGCACCCACAAGGTAAGTGCACCGTCCTCAAATTTTCTCTAGCTTCGCCACAAGGCAAGTGCATGAGGACGAATGGGAAGACAGAGGAAAGAGAAACAGGCAAGCGTGATCAGCCACGTGAGCAGAGCAGGGTTTTTCAAACCGAACGGTTACCGGCAAACCGCCCGGGACCGGTTCGGTTTCGGTACCGGTTTGAATTCAAATTTCAAATTTGAAAAAAAATCGAAAATGCTAAAAAAATTCTTAAAAATAGTTCATGATTTATAGAGTCGAATGGTGTACAAATTTTTCAAATTGGAGTTCGTTTGCTATTTATTTTGACGTGTACAAGTTTGAAAAAAAAAGATCTTTTTTATTTTTTTTTCAAACTTGTACGCGTCAAAATAAATAGCAAACGAACTCCAATTTGAAAAAAATTTTGCACCATTCGACTCTATAAATCATGAACTATTTTTAGGAATTTTTTCAGCATTTTCGATTTTTTTTTTTCAAATTTGAAATTTGGTTTGGGGCGGAACCGTCCAAACCGGTCGGTAACCGCCCAAACCGGACGGTAACCGGCCCTAACCGACCGGTTACCGGTCCCAAACCGTTTGAACTACGCCGTTTGAATTCAAAATGCAAACCGTTCGGTTTGGGGCCGGTTTGGGCGGTTACCGTCGGTAACCGCCAAACCGTCCGTGGACGGTTACCAGTTTCGAAACGGTTAGTGAAACCCTAGATCAGAGAGCCCGGTCAGATTTCCATTGACTTCAGGTGGATGTTTTCCCCTCCAAAATACACACAGCTCACTTCCTTTCCTCCGGAAGGGAATTTTGATTTCCCCTGTTCCAAACGCCCTTATTCACTTCCTTTCCAAAGGAACGATAGACTCCAAAATTCCTCCAAAATTACTCCAATCTAAACAGGCCCAGAATATTTTTGTATTATTACACAAGAGATAATATTGTTAGCGCAGTCCAGCATCCAATGGAAACCTCGTGCACAGCAAATTTTTAGTCATCCTCTAGCAACAAAAAAAAAACTACACTACTTACCTTTTGGTCTCAACTCACACCGTCAAATGCATCTTTAGTCTACAAATTGAGAATAAACGATAATTTTCTCTAGAAGAGCAGGTACAATAATACACATCAGTTTGGCTTATAGCCAAGCCAACTCAGCAAAATCCTATATGGAAGAAAGAGAATAGAGGAGAGAGAATGAAATAGGCTCTAAACTTGACATCAAGCTGATCACATTCTCCTAGGCTGCATGCAGGTCCCCACCACCCCTCTCATACTTGTTATTGGCTCCTTTCCATACAACATGTGGGCTTATTTAATAAAAAAATAAAATTTTAGGTTACATGAGAAGCTTAACTATTGTATAGTTTGTCTATTCACCTTGTCTCAAGATGATATGGCTTGACTTAAAGCTAAGTTTATTAAACCTGCTCTAACCAACGATAAGAGATTGCATGTAAAAAAAACATGCTCCAACATATCCCCTTTTTAATCTCTTTTTACTATTTTTTTCTCTATTAAGAAAATCAATCCTCAATCCATCGAAGAAAGGGGAGAGCAACTCATGCCTCATTCCGAGTCCATCAAAATCCCCAGAAAACAAATAGGGGAGCAACCCATTTTCATTCCCACCATGAATCAAAATCCATAACGTTGGTCAGGGAAGTTGGCGCGTGGATTTTCGGCCCGGGGAAGTTCTGGGATCCCGAAGAGATTTCCTGCTGCCAAAGTGGCAGCAGCCCCAAAAATAGGAGCACCACGCTGGAGGCCGAGCGGGAGGGCACCGACAGAGGTGAGGTGAAATAGGAAGAAGAAAAAAAATCTTAGCAATTGTAAGGTGTCTTCAGCAACACCATCCTAAAACCACAAATCATGCTCCAAGGAAAACAGATCGACTGATCTTCGAGCCCAAGACCCCGCAGTACACTCGCGCCACGCTGTTCCAAAAGAGTGAGCAGGGAGCTGAACCAGTTTTAAAAAGATGCGATGGCAACAATCATTATTCATTACACAGTTTTATTTCTTATATATTCCATCCCGGGTATCGAAAGCAGGAACAGAATCAATGATGCCCAAAACTCAATCTGATCTGAGGTCTGAGGACTGCCAAAAACAGCTATTGCAAAACGTTTTCATAGCTGCACCACATACAACTAACAGAATGTTATAGACCGACAACTCCAGTAACTGTTATCTCATCTCATGTGCTTATTCATCAAAGGGGGAGAAAAGGGATTCATCCCCTTTTCACACTACAACAAATTCTGTGTTGCACCTAAGATACTTAGCCCAATTGACCGGACTTGGTGAAATATCCTCACGTCTAGTTCGCCTTTGACTCGATTACCCTCTTTGCAAAAGAGGGCAAACAGAATGATGCCGCATGGATCTGAAAATATAAAATAAAATCAGGAAACAGCTCGATGAGTTCTCATGCAAAGGCGGTGAGAAATCAGAAAAAATACACACCTCCGAGTTGTAGAACTTAAGGGGTCCTTTTGATTTCGTAGAATGTTCATCCTCCTCAATGTTGAAAACAGGGTGCTGGAAATCAACAGCAGGCCCTTCGGTGGAGCAAAGCATGAACCCAATAACTCCGCTGCAACAGAAGCATGTTAACCCAGTGGATGTATGGAGAAACTGGCATAATAGCGTACACAGGATTAGCTGTACACACCTAGGGTATGTAGGTACAGTTGTCCAAGCATAGTTAACCGAGCCTTTGAAAACTTGGCGACAATTGACAACAATATCTTCAATAATGTGCATATGTAGCCATATGCTCTCTGCCTGGGTGCATACAACTCCACCTGGACGCAAAGCTCTGGCCACCGACCGGAAGAAAGGCTTCTCAAAAAGCTCCTGAGCAGGACCTAGTTATGCAGGCAGATGTTCATGAAACATTAACAACAGAGCAGTAGCCTACTGCCAGTAGGTACAAAACACACGATTAACAGTTACCTATCGGATCAGATGAATCCACAATTACTGCATCATAAGTACCCTCTGGAGCATTTTTCAAAAAGGCGACCCCTGAATCAACATATCAAGGGAGATTTTAAACATCACATAAATATGTAGCACAGAAGTGTAAATCAAATACATACATAAACATACATCAAATAATGAATTGTGCCATTAATAATTCAATGTTAAACTTTTAATAGATCGGAAAGAAAGGAGATGACTAAAACTACGCAGTGAATATCAAGCCGGAATCATGGAAATAAAAAGCAGAGGCCAAGCTCAGGCGCTATCAGAGGAACTTCAAAATGTAGCATATGCCAAGTTAATTATGAACCAAATAATAAATAAATATAGAAGTCATTTGAAATACTAAACAAATAAATAATATGCATTCAAAATTCCAACAAGAATTAACATGGATGAGACACAAACCAACTAAAGATATCAACACAAGTTGAAGTGCTGAAACCATAAGTTATATATCCTATGTATTGATTGTAATAAAATTCAAGCTGCATTTGAATCAGGGACAAAGAAAGCTCAGATGTTGCCTCCCAAACAAATATTGTGCAAAGAAAAACAAATTTTGACAAGCAGAGAATATAGCATGCTACTAACCATCTCCAATGTGTAATGACACACGAGGGTCTTCAAATCCAACAGCTAGATGAGGGAAAAATTGCTTGGAGACCTGCACAATGGAACAGACAATTAAAAATAAATAACACAAGAGGCAAACCACTGAAAAGGTTATATAACTGCTTTTGAGACAACAACAAAGCCTTTTCGTTCCAAGCAAGCTGAAGTAGGTTAAATAATTTGCTAAATCTAGGAAGAAGGTTGCATCTACAACAAACAATAGTTCATCAAACCACCAATAATCATGAAATAAAGAACACATTCATAGCTAGGATTGTAGCAGGGTAGCAATACCAAGCGAAATACAACCCCACAAGACAAAAGATACAATTAGAAATAGTATTATTTCACTTAGGTGCTCCTAGAACTTAGAGGTCAGAGAAGAATAGCACAAATCACTAGCATAAAATGTAGTATCAAAATACGTAAATGAATGAATCTTAAATATTGAAAAAAAAAAGGCATAGCAGGAGCAGCTAAGATCACAGTCGAAAAATCAAGTAATCTAAGTAAAATCAATTGCAGACCTAAATTTGAAGGTAGATAAAGACATATAAACCGTGTTCACGGAAAGCAAATGCTCCCAAACATCTAAAAGTCCTTGACACAGCAATTGAAATGCATCAGTTACTAAGTAAAATATAACAACAGTGGTCAGTGCACAGTATTGTGCACATACAGGAAGAGATATCTTACATCTACCACCATCTTGTCAATTTCACAGATGTCAATTTGTTCCACAGAGGAATGCCGTGAAACCTCACGCAGAACACCACCGTCACCCCCTCCGATAACCAACACCTGTGTATCATAAAACAATTTAATGTTACATCCGATAAATTTTACATATTCATCATTTTGAAAAGTATAAATATCTAAATTCACCTAGTTAATAAACTTGGCAATACAACTGCATTCCAACAAATTATAAGCCAAAACTGTATGAAGTACCCCCAATGACCTATTCTTAAAGTTGTTTCAATTGATGCAAATACCATCAGAGTACACCTTTTAAATGCTAAATGTACCACAGTATGTATGTGATTATCCTTAGCCATGATACCAGTAGCACCAGTGAAGTATTTCATTTTTTCTCAACAATAATGTTATAAGTTAATAATTGTAGTTTTGATTCAATTTTTATCATAAAAAGAATTTGGGGGTTGGGGGGGGGGGGGGGGGGGGGGTCTGCTTATTTTATTTAGTAATTGTATATAAGTCAAATCAAGATGTTTGTAAAGGCAAGGTACAAACAGCAAAAAAAGGTCATATCATCATATATACCTTTTTGGGTTCTTTGATGGAGCAAAGGGGCAGATGAGTAATCATCTCTTGGTAGGCACACTCATCCCTCTCTGTCACCTGAATAACTCCATCGAGGACAAGCACCTTCCCGTACGTAGAGGACTATATATAAAGCAAAACATAGAGGCACAAAATCAAGCTCCACTGACGAATTAATGGAAGGTGGCTTGGGAGCATGCAAAAGGGTAATAACAATTACCTGAAAAACCATCACATTTTGGTAGTCCGACTTGCCTTGGAACAGCACCTTCTCCACCTTCAAAGAGTGCGCCTCACCTAACAATTTAGACACCAAAATCCACCCATGAGCAAGGGGCAAGCACACGTGATTGGCATGCCCAGCAGTGACGAGAGAAGAATATCCATCCGAAGGAAGAGTGTGCGCAACAGAGCAGGGGAGCATCAGGATGCGCAGCAGAGTACGGAAAACAAACAAGTTGTAGAGGAGCGAGACGCACCAGGCCACATGGGGCTAATCTCGGAGAACCATCCCGGGAGGACGGCGGAGATCCCCGCCTGCTCGCCTGCCCCGGCGGCCGGAGCCTCGGCCCCCGCCACCGCACCCGCCGCGGCGTCCTCCTCCCGCGCCCTCTTGGCCGCCGCCTCGGCCTCCATCCCGAAACCCTGGGCGCGCGAGGGAGGAACGCTGAGAGCCGAGAGAGAGCTCGGTGCTCGGTGGGTGTGCGGCTGGCGGCGGCTGGGGGAGGAGGGGGGTTCGCAGCAGCGTCCTTGAGATTAGGGCTCCTCTCCCAGATGGCCGGATTCCTCTGTGTGGCTTTTGGGAGGGTTTTGGGTTCCTCGCCGCAGCCGTATAAATAAGGGGCCCCCGGCGGGCAAGCGGCGGGGCGTCCGTCCCCACGGGCGACATATTCCGTGGGGCCTGTCGTACGCTCTTCCTCACTGGCCGGTGGAGCCACCGCTCTTCGAGGCCCACGAGTCACTGAGCTGAGTGCCCGTCCTCGTCGTCTGGGCGGGGGAGATAGGGAATGCTGTTGCTGGTGGGTTATATTCGGCGGATTGGGGACCGCCTCCCTCCCGCTTTTGAACTGCTTTTTATCTTTATTCGATTCCATGATGCCCGGTTGATTGGCGTTCCTGTCTGTCGTATTGGGCGGCTCGCAGCAGAACACAAGTGATGCTCGTGCTCAGCTAAATTTCTGAACATCAGAACATGCGAGGCAAAGCCGAGCTATTTGAATTTGAATTCCATTTATATTGGATTGGGAAAAAAAAAAGTAGTACTCCTACTCTCAGTAGCTTCATCTGTAGACGGAACTGTGTTGATCGTTTGACGAAGATGGGTGTCACTGTCACCGCTTTTTTTACTGCAGAAGACCGCTGACTGACCGGTGTGGCGGGCGGCGGCCCTTCCTTCCTTCGAGGACGACGGCTGCGTCTTCCTTGCTGTCGCTGGATGAGGATGAGCACCTCTGTTCTGGCACGTCACGTTACCCGTCTCAACAACTCCCTCTTGCGGCCGTTTCCGGCGAGAGTTGCGACCGCTGCCGTGGCCGTGCGCCGGACAGAGCTTCTCCACCGTTCAACGTCCAGGCTCAGGCCTCTTTTGCCTCGTAGAGCATCTCCAGCCCCGTTAGTAAGTCTGCTCTTAATTTTATTTCTTTTATTTGTTTGTTATGGGGATGGAAGACGTCCTCCCTCCGTCCCTTATTAACTATCGTTTTGAATTTTCGTATCACAACTTTGACTAGATTTATATAAAATACGGGTAATATTTATGTGTCCAAAAAATTTATTAGAAAACTAGATGGAAAGATCTATCTAAATATATTAATTATGTATCATAAATATTAATAGTTTTTTATATAAAATTAATCGAAGTTATTTCTCAGGAAATGAGAAAGACAGTTATTTTGGGACGGAGGGAGTAGGTCAGAGCTTCACGATGGAGGCTAGGAAAAATGTGAACTAAAAGTTAACACATGTGCACAAGTGTTGAGATCACTAAGTGTTAGCCCATAGAAGCTTGGAAGAAGTTAGAGGTGTGTTTGAGCAGAGAAGGGAGGTCCGGACGCTAGTCCGGACGCTGGGGTTGTGTTAGGTCCGGACCATCGGTGATGGGTCCGGAGGCAAACCCTAGGGCAGTTTGTGCTGAGGCAGAGTGTCCGGACGCAAGGTGGTGTCCGGAGTGGAGGTCCGGACGGTGTCTGGATCATTTTGCTCGTTCTGGTGCTCTCTGTGTAGAGTCCGGACGCTAGGTTGTGTCCGGACAGGAGACTCTGGACGCGCGTCCGGAGGAAAAGGAGCTCTCGGGAGCTCTCTGCATAGAGTCCGGACGGTACTATTGGGGAGTCTGGACCGGACTGCAGAGAGCGTTCGGAGACAGGTGTCAGGCACTGGCAGAGGCGCGAACGAGCGAGTTCAAATGGGAGGCTGACCGGACGCATGAGCGTTGGTCCGGACGGCGCTTCGCGCGCCTCCGGAGGTAGCGTCCGGACGTTCTAACAGAGTCGTTGGCTCTCGGCTGGTGAAGGGTCCGAACGCGGCTGATGGTCATGACCCCCTATGAAAGTAGCGTCCGGAGGGGACGCAGAGGCTCAGTTTTGAGTGCAAAACGGCTAGTTGTGAGTGTGGGCTATATATAGTGTTTTTGCTGGCCCTTGGGGTAGCTCTTTTGCACTTTTTCATCACTCACACACTAGTGCTCATTTGTGAGATCCTCCACCACTCATCTCTTTGATACACTTGCTAATTTCATGAGAGATTGAGTGAACCAAGTGCATTGCTCCATTGATTGCATTCTAGTGGTACTTGGTGATCGTCGTCATCGCGAGAGCTTTTGTTATTCTTGGAGGTTGCCACCTCCTAGCTAGACGGCTTGGTGCGACGAGGATCGTTGAGCGGAAGAAGGTGATTGTCTCCGGCTCCGATCGGTGGATTATGAGGGGTTCTTGAACCTTCCCGCGGGAGTTCGCAAAAGGTATCTCTAGTGGATTGCGCGTAGCTTGTGGATCCCCATCTTGTGTTGGTTGTGCGGCACCCGGTGACGGGTTTGGCGTGTGATGCCAATTAGCGCGTGAACCTACAAGTGGGTGTATCGCTACAACGAGGACTAGCTTGTTGGCAAACAAGTGAACCTCGGTAAAAAATCTTGTGTCACATTGTCTTTCACCGAGGATTTCTATTGTGATTGATTGACTCTCCATTGGTTTTTCTCTCCACGATGGTATAACCTTCCTAACTCTAGCTTTACATTACTTCCTTTACTTTCTTGCAAAGTAGAGTAGCACTTTAGTCTTGTGTGGCCTTGTTTAGAGTTTTCTAGATTGCTAGCTAGTTTGTGTGCCTTAGTGTCTATCTTGCTAGTGACTAGAATTGCTAGGTGGCTTGCCTAACCGTAGTGCTAGTGCAAACTTGCTTTACGCTGTGTTTTTGTCTAACAAGTTTGCTTAGTGTTGTTGTAGAATTTTTAATAGGTTATTCACCCCCTCTAGCCATATCTAGATCTTTCAAGTGGTATCAAAGTCGGTTCACCGTTCATACAAGGCTTAACATCCTATAGTATTAATATGGCTCTAATCAACAACACCAAGAGACCACCCAAGTTTGATGGCACCAATTATAGCTATTGGAAGGTATTGATGACCACCCATATCAAATCAATCAACCGAAAGATATGGTTGGTGGTTGACAAGAAGTTTGAAGTGGCAAAGGAGGAAGCACCCACCGCGGCCGAGGAGGAGAAGCTCCAAAACAATGACATTGCATTGAGTGCCATCCATGATGCAATCTCAAGAGAAGTGTTTGAACAAATCAAGAACATTGAGAGAGCTCATGATGTATGGAAGAAGCTAGAAGAGTCATATGAAGGGACTCAATCCATGAAGGGGGCCAAGGCATAGATCTTGATGGAGAAGTTTGCAAGCTTCAAGATGAAGTAAAATGAGAATGTACCGGAGATGTTCAATAGGCTTGAGGTGTTTGTCAATGACCTCAAGTCACTTAGAGAGAATGTGGAGAACAAGGACTTCTCATTTAAATTTTTGAGGAGTCTTCCCTCAAGATTTGAGATGTTAGCCACTCTATTGGTGAGAAGTGGATTGGACACAATGACACCAAACCAAGTTCTTGGTGAGGTGATAACCGATGACACCTTTAGAGAGGACAAGGACAAAATGAGAGAAAACAAGGAGAAGAAAGATGATAAGAAGAAGAGCTTGGTATTCAAGGCCACATCTTCATCAAGAGGCAAAGAAAAGATCAAGTGTGATGATTCAAGCAATGATGAAAGCTCAAGCAATAGTGAAGATGATGAAGAAGAAATGACTCTATTTGTCAAGATATTTAGCAAGTTCATGAAGAAGAAGGGCTATAGAGCAAGGAGGAAGAAGAGCTCACACAAGTATAATGAAAAGGATAGAAGATGCTTCAAGTGCAATAGCAAGTATCATCTCATCGTGGATTGCCCTCATCATAGTGACAATGAAGATGAGAAGAAGGTCAAGAAGAAAGAGAAAAAAAAAGAGCAAGATGACCTTCAAGAAGAACAAGAAGGGAGGCTCATATGTTGTCACTTGGGATAGTGATTCCTCAAGTGATGATGACTCAAGTGATGATGAAAAGAGATCAAGCAAGAAGAAGGCTCTTGCAAGCATTGTTATGAAGAACAAGATCTCTCTCTTTAATACTCCATCGACATGCTTCAAGGCTAAGTCCACTAAGGTACAATCCGATGATGAGTGTGATTCTAGTGATGATGATGATGATGATGAACCCACTAAAGATGAACTATATGACATGTTGGAAGATGCTAAGACTCATTTTGACATCAAGATAAAGGAGTGCAAAACATTGCGGAAAGAGCTTGAAGCTCTCAAGCAATCCTTTGATGAGCTCAATCTTTCTCATGAGAGGCTAGGGATGCCCATGAGAAGCTTGGAAAAGCTCACTCTAAGCTTAAAGAAGCTCACTCATCTCTTGTTGAACAAACGGAGAAAGAGCATGTTTCAACAAGTAACATGGGATCAACTTGTGACATAACAAATGAATCTTTCTATGAACCCATCATCATCACTCCAACTAACCCTTCTTGTAGCACTTCTAACTCTACCTCTTCTACTAGTGATGGCTTCACTTGTGATGCTTCACTAATTGTTGAGAATGAGACCCTTAAGAAGGAGGTTGGTAAGCTCACTCTAGCCTTAGGCAATGCCTATGGTGGAGACGCCCGCTTGCTTAAGTGCTTGGGTAGCCAAAGGTTCTCCCTTTGCAAAGAGGGATTGAGCTATACCTCCAAGAAAGGCAAGGCGACCTTTGCAACTCCAAAGCCTCGCTTTGTGAAGAGCAATGGTCGGTTTTGCACTAGTTGCAAGCAAGTAGGGCATGATGAGCAACATTGCAAACTAAATCTAAGCAAGATAAAATTTACACATGCATCTATTCGCTTTAATTCTAGTTATATTCTTACCAAGGGCAAGGAAGATGTGATAGCTAAGTACATGGGTACTCCCAATGAGAGCTCAAAGAAGAAAGTTATTTGGATACCTAAGTCCTTAATCACTAACTTTGGAGGACCCAAGCAAGTATGGGTACCTAAGAAGAATTGAATTGTTTTGTAGGTCAATTATAAAGCCGGAGGGAGGCATTGGGTGCTTGATAGTGGGTGCACTCAACACATGACCGGAGATGCAAGCATGTTCAACTCTATCATGTTAAATAGTGGCAATGGGATTGAATCTATCACATTTGGTGACAATGGCAAAGGTAAGGTCAAAGGGCTTGGTAAGATTGCAATATCCAATGACATGAGCATATCCAATGTGTTACTATTAGAGAGCTTGAACTTCAACTTGCTATCCGTATCTCAACTTTGTGATCTTGGTTTCAAGTACATCTTTGGGGTAGATGATGTAGAGATCATAAGTGTAGATGGCTCTAATTTGATCTTCAAAGGCTTTAGATATGAGAATCTATACTTGGTTGACTTCAATGCTAGAGAAACTCAATTGTCAACTTTCTTGCTATCCAAATCTAACATGGGTTGGTTATGGCATAGAAGGCTTGGTCATGTTGGGATGAGGTAATTGAACAAACTTGTCAAGCATGATCTAGTTAGAGGCTTGAAAGATGTGGTCTTTGAAAAGGATAAGCTTTGTAGCTCTTGTCAAGCCGGCAAACAAGTTGGAAACACTCACCCTAGTAAGAGCATGATGAGTACTTGCAAATCTTTTGAGCTCTTGCACATGGACTTGTTTGGGCCAACCGCATATACAAATATTGGTGGAAACCAATATGGCTTTGTGATAGTTGATGACTTCACTAGATATACATGGGTATTCTTTCTTAGTGACAAAAGTGACATATTTGATGCATTCAAGATCTTTGTCAAGAGATGCTAAAATGAATTTGAAACAACCATCAAGAAAGTAAGAAGTGACAATGGTAGTGAGTTCAAAAATACAAGAATTGATGAGCTATGTGATGAATATGGAATCAAACATCAATTCTCGGCCAAGTATACACCTCAATCAAATGGGCTTGTTGAGAGGAAGAATAGGACACTAATTGATATGGCAAGATCTATGCTTAGTGAATACAATGTGAGTGATTATTTTTGGGCCGAAGCTATCAACACGACTTGCTACTATAGCAACTGACTCTATTGCCACAAGATGCTTGAGAAGACACCTTATGAGCTATTGAATGAAAGAAATCCCAATATTGCATACTTTAGAGTGTTTGGTTGCAAATGCTATATCTTGAAGAAAGGTGCAAGATTGAGCAAATTTGAGAAAATATGTGATGAAGGCTTCCTACTTGGTTACTCAACTACAAGCAAAGCATATAGAGTATGGAATCTTACTCATGGCTTAGTTGAGAAAGTACATGACGTGGAGTTTGATGAAACAAATGGCTCTCAAGATGAAAATGACAATCATGATGATGTGAGAGGTGAACCATTGGCTAATGCAATGAACAATATGGATATTGGGGACATTAGGCCGAGGCAAGTGGATGAAGAGCAAGACAATGACTATCTAGTGTATGCTCCATCAAATGAGCAATCCAGTGACAATCAAGCTAGTTCATCCTCTCCAACTCAAGATCAACAAGAGGCTAGTTCATCATCTCAATCCAATGATCAACCAAGTACAAGCAATCAACTTCCAACTCTCCAACCTACATATATTGCAAGGGATCATCCTTTGGATCATATTATTGGAGATATCACAAGAGGTGTGCAAACAAGATCAAGATTGACTTCTTTCTGTGAACATTACTCTTTTGTGTCATCTATTGAGCCAACCAAGATTGAAGAAGCTTTGCAAGATATTGTTTGAGTGAATGCTATGCATGAAGAGCTCAACAACTTCACTAGAAATCAAGTTTGGGAGTTAGTTAAGAGACCAAAGAATCACAATGTTATTGGCACGAGATGGGTCTTTGGCAACAAACAAGGTCAAGATGGCATAGTGGTGAGAAACAAAGCAAGACTAGTTGCACAAGGGTACACTCAAGTAGATGGTTTTGACTTTGGAGAAACATATGCACCGGTGGCAAGGCTAGAAGCAATAAGGATTTTATTAGCTTGTGCTTGTGCTCACAACATCAAGCTCTATCAAATGGATGTGAAGAGTGCATTTCTCAATAGGTACATCAATGAATTGGTATCTGTTGAACAACCACCTGGTTTTGAAGATGACAAGAAACCCAACCATGTGTACAAGCTTTGAAAGGCATTGTATGGGTTGAAGCAGGCACCTAGAGCATGGTATAAGAGGTTGAGGGACTTTCTCCTCTCTAAAGGATTCATTATGGGAAAGTTTGATACTACCCTCTTCACCAAGAAGATAGGCAAGGACTTGTTTGTGTTGCAAATCTATGTGGATGACATTATCTTTGAATCAACCAATCAAGACTTTTGTGAAGAGTTTGGCAATATGATGGCAGAAGAGTTTAAGATGTCTATGCTTGGTGAACTTAGTTACTTCCTTGGTCTTCAAGTCAAGCAAATGAAGAATGACACATTTGTAAGTCAAGGCAAGTACATCAAGGACATGCTCAAGAAGTTCAATCTAGATGAATCAAAGTCAATTAGCACACCAATGGGAACAAATGACAACTTGGATAGTGATGCTAGTGGCAACATGGTAGATCAAAAGCTATATAGATCAATGATTGGTAGCCTACTATATGTGACCGCATCAAGACCGGATGTCATGTTTAGTGTATGCATGTGTGCAAGATTTCAAGCTTATCCAAGAGAGAGTCATTTGAAGGCCACAAAGAGGATATTGAGATATTTGAAGCATACACCAAATGTTGGGTTGTGATATCCTAAAGTATCAAACTTTGAGTTAGTTGGATACTCCGACTCGGATTATGCGGGTTGCAAGATAGAAAGAAAGAGCACATCGGGCACATATCAATTGCTTGGAAGATCACTTGTCTCATGGTCATCAAAGAAGCAAAATAATGTGGCACTCTCTACCGCCGAAGCCGAATACATTAGTGCGGGGAGTTGTTGTACACAAATACTTTGGATGAAAGCTACTTTGAATGATTTTGGAGTCAAATTCAAGAAAGTGCCTTTGCTATGTGACAATGAAAGTACAATCAAGCTAACCAATAACCCGGTCCAATATGCAAGAACAAAGCACATTGATGTCCGCCACCATTTCATTAGAGATCATTAATTGAAAGGGGACATTTCAATAGAGAGTGTGGGCACCGAAGATCAATTGGCCGACATATTCACCAAGCCACTAGATGAAAAGAGGTTTTGCAAGCTAAGGAATGAGTTAAACATACTTGATTTCTCCAACATGAGTTGATGCACCCCCACTTATATGACATGCCTCTACTCCGACAAAGCAAGATACAAGTTGATTAAAAGCATTCATGCATACTTTGCTAAGACTTGTGTAGAGCATATAGACATCACTCATGCTTCTAGGCTCATTCATGCAAACCAAATGAACTTGATGCTTATATGGTACCACTATTTCTTCTATGACTTGACATGATCTAGTGGTAGCATATGACATGTTGATGGGCTTGCAATCCTAGTGTTTGATCTATGTCTATGAGCTTAAGTGTTTAATTCAACATAGGCAAGATAACCATCTTAGCATGTGTGAACAAGCTTGTCTATGGTTTAAACTGAATTAAATATCTTGGGCAAGTAGCTTAGTTCAAACCAAAGTTGAAAACAATCTTTCACCCTATTTCACACTAAGGGGGAGTAAAACTTGAATATCTATAATTGGTCCCACCTTTTTGTGTCAATTGGATGACAAAGGGGGAAAATTTGCAAAAGATATGATAAAAATGATCAAAAGGGGAGAAATTGAAAGATAAAGGGGAGAAAATGAAAAATCAATTTTGAAAAAGAACACACAAGTAGGGGGAGCAAGCTCATGAACACCTTGTTGCATTTGAATGTTTGCACTCCCATATGTATTGTTGCACAAGTACTTACAATTCAAATATTCATGCTTGTGTGGTGCTTGCTAGTGTTACAAATTGAATGATGATTGATCAACTAGCATGCATAGGATGGTAAGCTAAATCCATGTTCTTTCAAGAAGTAACTAGAAACTTTGCTCTTAATGTTGATCTCACGGGGTTTCTAGTGTTTACTTGATAACTAGCTTATCATGGTGCTAAGGGTGATTCTAAATTCCGCACTCCGATGGTATCACGCTTCAAAGGTCTTGAAAGGTCTAGATATGGCTAGAGGGGGGTGAATAGCCTATTAAATAATTCTACAACAACACTAAGCAAACTTGTTAGAATAAAACACGGCGTAAAGTAAGTTTGCACTAGCACTAAAGGGTCGGCAAGCCACCTACCACAATACTAGTTACTAGCAAGATATAACCTATGTCACACACAAGGGCAATTGAACTAGTGCTACAAGACTAAGCTACACAAACCAAGCTAAGGTCTCTACTTTGCAAGAATGTAAATAAAGTAATGCAAAGCTAGAGTTAGAGAGGGTTATACCGACGTGGAGAGATGCAACCAATAGATATCCAATCAAAGAGCAATCACAATATCAATCCTCGGTAGAGACAGGATGACACAATGATTTTTACCGAGGTTCACACGTTTGCCAACAAGCTACTCCTCGTTGTAGCGATTCACCTACTTGGAGGTTCACGCGCTAATTGGCATCACACGCCAAACCCGTCACCGGGTGCCGCAAAACCAACACAAGATAGCGATCCACAAGCTACGAACAATCCACTAGAGATACCTTTCGTGAACTCCCGCGGGGAAGGTTCAAAAACCCCTCACAATCCACCGATCAGAGCCGGAGACAATCACCTTCCTCCGCTCAATGATCCTCGTCTCACCAAGACGTCTAGGAGGTGGCAACCTCCAAGAATAACAAGAGCTCCGCGATGACGACAATCACCAAGTGCCACTAGAATGCAATCAACGAAGCAATGCACTTGGTTCACTCAATCTCTCATGAAATTAGCAAGTGTCACAAAGAGATGAGTGGTGGAGGCTCTCACAAATGAGCACAAGTGTGTGAGTGATGAGAATGTGCAAGGGAGCTGCCCCAAGGGCCAGCCAAAACACTATATATAGCCCACACTAACAACTAGCCATTTTGCACTCAAAACAGACTTTCTACGTGTCCTCCGGACGCTAGCAACAGTTGGGGTCCGGACTAACAACAGCGTTCGGACGCCCTCTCAACCGAGCTGCCAAGCCTCTAAACCAGCCTCCGGACGCGACCTCCGGACGTGCGCAGCGCGCGCGTCCAGTCACCCTGCCGTTTGAAATGGCTCTTTCGTGCCTTCGCTACTGCTCGCCACGCGTTCGGACGTGCCTCCGGACCAACGCACACCCGCGTCCGGAGCCTATGTAGAGAGGTTCCAAAATGCCTTTTCCTTCGAACGCTCGTCCGGAGTCTCCTGTCTGGACGACATCTAGTGTCCAGACTCTACACAGAGCCGACCAGAGAGCGCCAAACGATCCGGACGTTGTCCGTACCTGCGCGTCCGGACGACCAACAATGTCCGGACCTCTATCCACAGCAACGCCAGCTTAGGGTGTGTGTCCGGACGCACACGCGATGGTCCGGACACACCAAAACCCTAGCGTCCAGATCCCTGTCCGGACCTCTTCTGCTGCCCAAACACTTCTCAAACTTCCTCCAACTCACTTCCAAGCTTCCAAGAGCTAACACTAAGTGATCTCAACACTTGTGCACGTATGTTAGCTTTTAGTTCATATTTTTCTTGGAATTAGTTGGTTCACCTCACTAGTTCAATTGATTTTAATGCAATGCATATGAACCTAGTGGCACATAATAACCCTAATCAAACACAAGATCTCCCTCCTTGATAGTACGGCTATCTATCCTAAATGTGATCACATCCTCTATGATATCTTGATCACCAAACCGAAAATGGTTCCTATATCACCTTTGCCTTCACACCATTTTCCTTTGCACCACCATGCTAGAGCCTTGCCATCACCACATTGATCCATTAGCTCCACCACATGGCATGTACCAACCTATATCATGATTCACACTTAGAGATCCAAGGTTAGTACTTAGGTAGGTTTCATCAATTATTCAAAACCAAACATATGGGGACTCTCAATCTCCCCCTTTTTGGTAATTGATGACAACCTTTCTATAAAGATATGAAATATAGTCATTTTGAACTTGAGTTGCTTGTCCAAGCATTTTGATCAAAGATTTATAATTGGACAAGTCACATAAATTTTATTTGGTAGTTATTAGCTCCCCCTACATATCTGCTAGATGAGTTTGGTTCAAATTTGAGCACATATGTTTGGATAGACAATGTGGGAGAGTAAATAACTACCAAATGATGCTAAGGTGTAAGAGTAGACCTTTGAAGCGTGATACCATCAGAGTGCGGAATTTAGAATCACCCTTAGCACCATGATTTAGCTAGATATCAAGTAAACACTAGAAACCTCGTGAGATCAACATTAAGAGCAAGGTTTCTATATACCACTTGAAAGAACCACAAGAATCTAGCTTACCATCCTATGCATGCTAGTTGATCAAACATCATTCTTTTTGTATCACTAGCGAACACCACACAAGCATGAATATTTGAATTTAAAGTACTTGTGCAACAATACATATGGGAGTGCAAACATTCAAATGCAACAAAGTGTTCATGAGCTTGCTCCCCCTACTTGTGTGTTCTTTTCAAAATTGATTTTTCATTATTTTCTCCCCTTTATCTTTCAATTTCTCCCCTTTTGGCAATTTTTCCCCCTTTGTCATCCAATTGACACAAAAAGGTGGGACCAATTATAGATATGCAAGTTTTACTCCCCCTTAGTGTGAGATAGGGTGAAAGATTGTTTTCAACTTTGGTTTGAACTATGCTACTTGCCCAAGATATTTAATTCAGTTTAAACCATAGACAAGCTTGTTCACACATGCTAAGATGGTTATCTTGCCTATGCTGAATTAAACACTTAAGCTCATAGACATAGATCAAACACTAGGATTGCAAGCCCATCAACATGTCATATGCTACCACTAGATCATGTCAAGTCATAGAAGCAATAGTGGTACCATATAAGCATCAAATATGTTTTGTTTTCATGAATGAGCCTAGAAGCATGAGTGATGACTATATGCTTGTTGACGGTCGTTAAGTATCAATTTTTATATGTCAACAAGAGCTAAAAATGACTTGAATGAATCACCACCATAGACTGAGGGGGTCTAACTGACATATTTGCATAAGTTTTGGTGAGTTTATGTTTTTACAGGGAGTTATCAGGAAAAGAACCAAAGAAGGTCCACATGTCATGTTTACATAGAGAGAAAGGACCTCCGCACAAGAAAAGAATACTCAGGAAGACTCTAGAAGAGACTGGACCGAGCTGGAGGCCGACTGGGCCCACATCCAGGGCGCCCGCCCTAGGGTTTGGGGCGGCCGCCCTACCCTAGTGGCCAATCACCTTCCACTTCGAGGATCATGCCTAACCGTCTTTGAGGATGAATCTAAACCACTCGATTAAGGTCGGTTTGATCCGACGGTCCACGTTCATTTGAGGAGGCTATATAAGGAAGGCCCTACCACCCCTGAGGAGAAGAGAAATCATTATTAGAGGAAGCCATAAAAGCTAGGGTTTCATATCCCTCTCTCCACCAGAGAACTAGAATAGCTACTCCCAATTCCTTAAAGGATTGATTAGATAGATCTAGAGAAGTAGAGCATCGCGCTCTGGATTTCGGATCATCGTCATAAAGATTGGTATTATCTTGTATCTTTCTCTATGACTTTATTCTTAATATCATTATGTTTCTATTTATTATGTTCTTAGTTTGTTCTAGTTCTATACTTGATATAGTTATAATTGATAATGAGTTTATGTATGAGTTTGCAAAGCTCTTAGCCTTCACCCTAGGGGGTTAAGTGGTAGATCACATGTAAGCGTGGTGCTTAGATGCTATTTACCTGCAAATGTATCCTATTGGTCGGGTCGCGTGGTAGTTCGTGGAAGTGACAGTTCCATTGATTCTTATATAGTCCACCCCCCGTTGGTAGGACAGGCAGAATTTGTATTGCGGAGTAAGTCTTGTTATATCCTGGCTTACTTTAGCGATGTTCCTTATACATAGATGAAGAGTCCTTTGTGCTATATATGATTGTATATGTGCTAGAGTAGATTATGACTTAATAGATTAGAACCTACTTAGAAGTTATTCTCTTACTAGTCCGACGTCACCTTACATTTATATGGAGTAGTCTATCTCTAATCTCTGTGTTATTTATCCTTGAGCTTACACTTCAATATCTTTATTATTATTATTATGGCTTACCCCCTGCTGAAGCAAGTGACTATGTGATTGAGCTTTCTCATAAGTAATCATGTTTTGCAAGTCCATCTCTAGTCTAAACCTTTGATAGTTCATGCCACCAATGTTTGCTTTTCCTTTAGAAAAATTATAAATAAACGATACCTGGAATTACTTCCTGGTGAAGTGCTACAATTGGTATTTTATCTGTGCGCTTGCGGATAGAATAAATTTATTTTCTAGACAACCTTTACATTCATAAATACCACCGCACATTTCTAGCGCCATGATGGGGATGACAACCTAGTATTCAAAGTGGTGTTAAGAAATGTCAACAAGCATTTCTGGCGCCGTTGCCGGGGAACATAAAACATCAGTACGCATAGAGTATAGATTTATTTTAAAATTAGACTATGGAGAGAAATTGCATGAACAGCTACTCAAATGAGAACCTCATAACAAGGCACCTCTGCTTTGGTAGGATAACCCCTGCTGTTTTCTATGTTTATATTTCTATACAGGGTATTGCAGGATTGACTTTGATATATTCAACTCTTCATCATTAGAATCAAAGCAATCAAGAAAGAAAAGCTAGCCACCAATCTCTGAAGCTATGGCACAAAAGACCCTACGAGAATTCTCTGCTCCAAGCATTGAGAATATTCGCAATGGTCCGGTACTTGAGGCAGAAGAATTTGAATTTGAATTCAAGCCAAACCTCATTAATATGGTGCAAGCTACACAATTTAGTGGAAAGGCACATGAAGATGCCAGTGCACATTTGCAGAATTTCATAGAGATCGGAAGCACAATCATCATCAACGGAATCACCCAGGACATCATACTGCTTCGCCTCTTTCCATTCTCACTTATGGGAAGAGCGAGGAAGTGGTTTTACACCAACAAGGAAGATATCAACACTTGGGAAAACTGTTCAAGTGCCTTTCTAGCAAAGTTCTTCCCTATAGGCAAAACCAATGCCTTCAGAGGAAGGATTGCCAATTTTCAACAGCGGAAATCAGAAACCATTCCAGAAGCATGGGAGCGTTTTCAAGGATACTTATCAGATTGTCCTCATCATGGAATGACAGGATGGTTACTCATGCAGGCCCTTTACCATGGATTAACTTAGAAGGCTCGTGAGTGCCTAGATGCATCTGCTGGAGGATCATTTTTGGAACTTACACTTGGAAGAGCAGAGATACTTATGGAAAAGATAGCAGAAAACCAAAGCTGGTCCCAAGAAAAAGTTCAACATTGTCACCAAACAGAAGAAATACCGAGGAAGTAAATGCACTATCAACCAAGATGGATGATTTACTCCATTGGCTTGACCAAAGGGCCAAATATAAAGAAGATCGAAGGGTCATTGAAACGGCATACAAATGCGCACATCAACCTACTCCAAGTCAACCCAATAGCAAAGGTATGAATCTAGATACAAATGAATCTTCTTTAAAAGATATACATAATAAAATGGATTTTCTAGTGTCTGCTTTTGATGAACAAAACATTCTTAATAAAAAGGTAGAACTTAGGTTAGCAGAGCTAGCTACTGTTTTGCATGTTGCCACTAACATTGAGCAGGTAAAGAATATAACTACAAGAATATAACTACTAGAATGCAATCAATGAAGCAATGCACTTGGTTCACTCAATCTCTCATGAAATTAGCAATTGTAACAAAGAGATGAGTGGTGGAGGCTCTCACAAATAAGCACAAGTGTGTGAGTGATGAGAATGTGCAAGGGAGCTGCCCCAAGGGCCAGCCAAAACACTATATATAGCCCACAATCACAACTAACCGTTTTGCACTCAAAATAGACTTTTTGTGCGTCCTCCGGACGCTAGCAATAGTTGGGGTCCGGACCAATAACAGCGTTCGAACTCCCTCTCAACCGAGCTACCAAGCCTCTGAACCAGCCTCCGGACGCAACCTCCGAACGCGCGCAGCGTGCCGTCCGGACCAACGTGCGCGCGTCCGGTCACCCTACCGTTTGAAATGGCTCTTTCGCGCCTTCGCTACTGCTCGCCACACGTCTCCGGACGCGTCCGGACGTGCCTCTGGACCAACACGCACCCGCGTCCGGAGCCCATGCAGAGAGGTTCCAGAACGCCTCTTTCCTCCGGACGCTCGTCCGGAGTCTCCTGTCCGGACGACATCTAGTGTCCGGACTCTACACAGAGCCGACCAGAGAGCGCCAAACGATCCGGACGACCAACAACGTCTGGACCTCTGTCCACAACAACGCTAGCTTAGGGTGTGTGTCCGGACGCACACGCAATGGTCCGGACACACCAAAACCCTAGCGTCTGGACCCCAGTCCGGACCTCTTCTTCTGCCCAAACACTTCTCAAACTTCCTCCAACTCACTTTCAAGCTTCCAAGAGGTAACACTAAGTGATCTCAACACTTGTGCACATGTGTTAGCTTTTAGTTCACATTTTTCTTGGAATTAGTTGGTTCACCTCACTGGTTCAATTGATTTTAATGCAATGCATATGAACCTAGTGGCAGATAATGACCATAATCAAACACAAGATCTCCCTCCTTGATAGTACGACTATCTATCCTTAATGTGATCACATCCTCTATGATGTCTTGATCACCAAACCGAAAATGGTTCCTATATCACCTTTGCCTTCACACCATTTTCCTTTGCAACACCATGCTAGAGCCTTTCCATCACCACATTGATCCATTAGCTCCACCACATGGCATGTACCAACCTATCTCATGATTCACACTTAGAGATCCAAGGTTAGTACTTAGGTAGGTTTCATTAAATTACTCAAAACCAAACACATGTGGACTCTCAGGTCTACTCTTGTACCTTAGCATCATTTGGTAGCTATTTACTCTCCCACATTGTCTATCCATGCATATGTGCAAAACTTGAACCAAACTCTTGAAGCACATATGTAGGGGGAGCTAATAACTACCAAACCGAATTTGTGTGACTTGTCCAATTATAAAATCTTTGATTAAAATGCTTGGACAATCAACTCAAGTTCAAAATGATTATATTTCATATCTTTATGGAAAGGTTGTCATCAATTACCAAAAATGGGGAGATTGAGAGTCCCCATATGTTTGGTTTTGTGTAATTGATGAAACCTACCTAAGTGTACTAACCTTTGATCTCTAAGTGTGAGTCATGAGATAGGTTGGTACATGCCATGTGAAAGCCCAAGTTTGGTTTTGGTTAATTGATGAAACCTATGGACTAGCCCTATTGCTAAGTGTATGATCAAGATAGGGCGATCCAAATAGACAAGTGGAGCTAGATGAAGGATCACGATGGATCAAGTGCTTCATGACTAAAGAAAAGAAAAAAGAAAGAAAAAAAACAAAAATGGGCTCAAGGCAAAGGTATATCATAGGGGCATTTTTGGTTTAGTGATCAAAACACTATAGAGAGTGTGATCACATTTAGGATAGATAGCCATACTATGAAGAAGGGAAAATTCGTGTCGATTGCGGTTATCATGTGCCACTAGGTTTGCATTGCATTCATATAAAATGAACCTAAGTGACACTAAAATATAAAACAAATCCAAGATAATTCTTTGCTAAGGCTAACACAGGAGAACAAGTGTTGGATCACAAGGTGTTAGCACATGGAAGCTTGGAGAAGAAGAGGTAGCTCGGTTTGGAACTCAGAGGAGCTCCGGATGCAAGGTCCGGACGCTCAGTTTGCTCTGTCCGGACAATTAGGAGCGTCCGGAAGCAAACCCTTGCTCTCGGTCTCGGCGCACAGGTGATCCGGATAGTGATCAGCGTCCGGACACAGGACTCCGGACGTGCGTCCGGATGATTTGAGCTCTCTGGAAGCTCTCTGCGTAGATCCGGACGCAGGCTTCGATGGTCCGGACGCGCACTATGCAGAGCGTCCGGAGGCGACGTGGCAGCAGCAGCAGATTAAGGCGGGAACGAGCAGATTCAAATGGCAGGCTGACCGGACGTGCAACCATTAGTCCGAACGGCACTTTGCGCACGTCCGGAGGCAGCGTTCGGACTTGAAGACAGAGGCTCGGCTGCTCGGTGGATCAAGGGTACGGACGCTTCCAATGGTCCAGACCCCCCATGCAAACAGCGTCCGGAGCTACGCAGGAAGTTGAGATCAAAGGGTAAAATGACTAGTTGTTTGAGGGTGGCTATAAATATGTTTTCGCCGGCCCTTGGGGCTATCTCTTGCACCTCCCATTCATTCTCACTCTTTGTGCTTTCTTGAGAAGGCTCCCAACTCATCTCTCTTTGCTTTGCTTGGATAGGTGGCTTTGCACCCTAGTAGAGCTAAAGCAAAAAGCTTCGCTTTTAGTGTTATACTAACCTTTGCTCTAGTGGTTTGTAGAATTTTATTAGGCTATTCACCCCCCCTCTAGCCATCTAGGACCTTTCACCATGTGGTGGAGCTAATGGATCAATGTGGTGATGGCAAGGCTCTAGCATGGTGGTGCAAAGGAAAATGATGTGAAGGCAAAGGTGATATAGGAACCATTTTCGGTTTGGTGATCAAGACATCTTAAAGGGTGTGATCACATTTAGGATAGATAGCCGTACTATCAAGGAGGGAGCTCTTGTGTTTGATTACGGTTATCATGTGCCACTAGGTTCATATGCATTGCATTAAAATCAATTGAACTAGTGAGGAGAACCAACTAATTCCAAGAAAAATGTGAAATAAAAGCTAACACATGTGCACAAGTGTTAAGATCACTAAGTGTTAGCCCTTGAAAGCTTGGAAGAAGTTGGAGGTGTGTTTGAGCAAAGAAGGGAGGTCCGGACGCTAGGGTTGTGTTGGGTCCGGACCATCGATGATGGGTCCGGAGGCAAACCCTAGGGAAGTTTGTGCTGAGGCAGAGTGTCCGGACGCAAGGTGGCGTCCGGAGTGGAGGTCCGGACGGTGTTCGGATCATTTTGCTCGTTCTGGTGCTCTTTGTGTAGATTCCGGACGCTAGGTTGTGTCCGGACATGAGACTCTGGACGCTCGTCCGGAGGAAAAGAAGCTCTCTGCATAGAGTCCGGACGGTATTGTTGGAGAGTCCGAACCGGACTGCAGAGAGCGTCCGGAGACAGGTGTCAGGCAGTGGCAGAGGCGCGAACGAGTGAGTTCAAACGAGAGGCTGACCGGACGCATGAGCGTTGGTCCGGACGGTGCTTCGTGCGCGTCTGGAGGTAGCGTCCGGACATTCTAACAAAGCCGTTAGCTCTCGGCTGGTGAAGGGTCCGGACGTGATTGATGGTCTGGACCCCCTGTGAAAGTAGTGTCCGGAGGGGACGCAAAGGCTCAGTTTTGAGTGCAAAACGGCTAGTTGTGAGTGTGGGCTATATATAGTGTTTTTGCTGGCCCTTGGGGTAGCTCTCTTGCACTTTTTCATCACTCACACACTAGTGCTCATTTGTGAGAGCCTCCACCACTCATCTCTTTGATACACTTGCTAATTTCATGAGAGATTGAGTGAACCAAGTGCATTGCTCCATTGATTGCATTCTAGTGGCACTTGGTGATCGTCGTCATCGCGAGAGCTCTTGTTATTCTTGGAGGTTGCCACCTTCTAGACGGCTTGGTGCGATGAGGATCATTGAGCGGAGGAAGGTGATTGTCTCCGGTTTCGATCGGTGGATTGTGAGGGGTTCTTGAACCTTCCCCGCGGGAGTTCGCAAAAGGTATTTCTAATGGATTGCACGTAGTTTGTGGATCCTCATCTTGTGTTGGTCGTGCGGCATCCGGTGTCGGGTTTGGCGTGTGATGCCAATTAGCGCGTGAACCTCCAAGTGGGTGTATCGCTACAACGAGGACTAGCTTGTTGGCAAACAAGTGAACCTAGGTAAAAAATCTTGTGTCACATTATCTTTCACCGAGAATTTCTATTGTGATTGATTGACTCTCCTTTGGTTTTCTCTCTACGACGGTATAAGCTTCCTAACTCTAGCTTTGCATTACTTACTTTACTTTCTTGCAAAGTAGAGTAGCTCTTTAGTCTTGTGTAGCCTTGTTTAGAGCTTTGTAGGTTGGTAGCTAGTTTGTGTGCCTTAGTGTCTATCTTGCTAGTGACTAGAATTGCTAGGTGGCTTGCCTAACCGTAGTGCTAGTGTAAACTTGCTTTACGTCGTATTTTTGTCTAATAAGTTTGCTTAGTGTTATTGTAGAATTTTTAATAGGCTATTCACCTCCCTCTAACCATATCTAGACCTTTTAGTTGTACACATCGATATTTTGAAATATCAAATAATACTAACACACGTCACTATCTTGACATAGATTTCTCATAGATATAAAACTCAAAGAGTAAAAAGAACAATCATGGATCCTCGGAGCCAGATTCAGTGATTTTATAGAGCAAAGTCATAACG